>JACVVK020000201.1:540000-592500 GCA_018292915.2 Batillaria attramentaria
TGCATGTCAGTTTTAAGGTAAATCAATTTCATGTCAGTTTCATTAAGCGTAACGTCCGTTGTTCGTCAGTTTCATTGTCTGGTCGCAAGTTCACAAACAGGGGCTGCTCCTATGGTTATGGGCAGTATTTATACCGTTATTTAGAAAAAGGCCTAAGAACATTTCAAATCCATGACACTTTTTTTTTTTCCAAATGACGGTAATTAGTGTTTCGCTTGTCTTGGCAATGTTCTTACAGCTAAAGAAATCAGTGATTTCTGATATTTAATACTGTCCTGCAAACTCCTGAAGAAGTCAAAATGACCCAACGATTATGTTGTTTTGCGCATGGCATAAAAAGCAACGTTATCTCGGTTCGAGCCTTTTTTTGAATCGTGCATTTGAAATTTGAGCAGTTTTGGTGTCTGTCCAAATCTAGCAGCTTATAAGCAGTGTAGGTAATGTTTAACGTTGTTGATAGAATTTGCGCAGTTCGCTCACGTCAAAGTAAGAGTATAGATCAGTATTTCTCTTTCAAAAGACAAACGCTGTTATTAGGGAGAAGATACGATCTTCAGAGCTTACTAAAAGACAGTTAATCGTATGTTGAAAGCAAGAGAAAAAATAAGCTAGAACGGTCACTTAACGCAGGGAAGAACGTGGAGAAACGACGTATATACTGAGCTTTCTCGTTTGAAAGTCGGTTAAAAGTCTGTGTTTACTAATGTTACTGTTTGCGCCAAGAAGTCAAACTGCATTTCTTCCTTATCTGCCTCTCTGACGAGCATTTTGAAGTGGATGTTTTGACACATGTCATTGTGAGCCGGTTTGTTCTCAGTATCGCAGGTCAGTACTTCCCTATCGTAGTCGTGTCCGCGGTGAAGGTATGTAATGTTTTCACACCTGTCACACGGTCAGCTAAGCGTATAGCTCTGTAGGGTAGGCACTGTGAAACTAACGGTACGCCGTGAACCCAGGGTAAGGGACTGATCAACCCACAGGTGTTTATTCATCCAGTCCTTTGCCTTTGTAAAGCTGAGTGCTCATCTATTCAAGTCTTACCAAGTCTTACACTTTATTTGACACGGGTCATGCGCACGGATAAGTTCGTGTCCACAAACGCCGGGGTATCGGGTAATCGAACTACGTGCCGTAAACACTGACAAGACGAAGACATGAACTCTGCAGGTATCCCTGGCCCCGCCCCTCCCCTCTCCGTTACCCCATGAGGTGTAATGTCCTGAATTAAAGAAGAGATTACATAATACGTGTGTGTCTCTGGAGAGGCATGATACGCTAAGAAAACATACTTGTGTTGTATGGTTAAATTGTTAACATGCGGCATTTTTCCAAAAAAGAAAAGAAAAAAAAAAAGATAGGTCGTTACACGTAGAACATAGTTTAGGAATTTTTTTTTTTTTTTTTTAGTTTAGGAACTTTGAATCATGCACAGCATAAAAAGATATGCATTTGCACCGGTAAGGCTGTTTTCAAGTTGAGAGCGGCGATTTTTATGTGTGCCTGTTTTACTCACATTTCATCACCACACACACACACACACACACACACACACACACACACACACACACACACACACGTTGAATGGAAGACACAACACCGCCTTTTAAAATCTTGCCTCGCCTGACATGATAAAGGACGGAGCAGTCGAGTGCACCCAGAGGTTAGCCCATTATCGCTCGCCATTCAGGCTTGCACACTGGTTTCCAATCCCCGCCTATTGAACTCCCGGTAGCGGTAAACCGTAATAAGTAGGAGCGCCACACAGACACGGGTCTGGCATTGTGCGGAGTGAATTAAAGCGGCCCCGTCCCGCCTCAAGGCAGCATAATGGCTGACTGTCTCCTGCCTTCATAATGGGCACAGTTAAAGACGTTCTTGGCGGAATCATCTCAGGTTTCCTTATATTTGTTATGTCGGGACATACGTCTGGCAACTGTTACATTTTGTGTGTGAAGTGTCAGGTGTTCGTCGACGCATTGGTGCTTTTGAGTGTTTGTGAATACATGCTGACTATTGATACATTGTACCAAAGGGAACATGTTCTGGCTGCACACTCACTGAACAGAATGTGATGCGAAGCGCTATTCAGATCAAGCCTGGGCCTTTCTGATTGAGCATATAAAGTTTTACCTGTTTAAAGGCAAGGGGGTGGGTGGGTGTTTGGGGGTTTAACGTCCTTTTCCACCACATAAGGGTGATATCAAAGACGGGGCAACGATGAAAAAGCCAGCACAATATTTGGCCCCAGCCGGGATCGAGCTCACGACCCGAGCATTAGAAGTCCAACGCTCTACCATTCGACCACCCCGGCTCCCCTGTACGTTTAAAGGCAAAGCCTAGCCCGGCAGACGTCATAAGAGGGTGGGTGGGTGTTTGGATGTTTAACGTCCTATTCCACCACGTGGCAAGGGTGATATCAAAGACGGGGCTAACGAGAAAAATGCCAGCACAAATATTTGGCCCCAGCCGGGATTCGAACTCACGACCCGAGCATTGAAAGTCCAATGCTCTACCATTCGGCCACCCCGGCTCCCCCCCGGCAGACGTCATAAGAGACAAAGAAAGAAATAAAGTAAGAAAGAAAGAAACCTTGAAATACGACAGAGCAAACGTTTTCTTTGTTCTTCTCAGAAACCTTGTACGGTATGCTTTCGGATCACGAAAGACAAAAATATTGCTTGTACGTATGGTTGAAACAGCACCACTGATTATGTCTAGCTTACTAGTGTCCTCAATATGGTTAGATTGGTAAACACAGCACCGCTGTGTCCGGGACATTACAAAATGTACCTCTAGATTCAAGTATGGGTGAAACCTAAGCCCCATCCACCCTCAGCATACCCTCACACCCTTATCGCAGGCAAAGTGACTTCTCATCTGAGCCACTTATATAACTGGTTCAGTCAAAGTGCGTCTTGCAGGCGCCCAGGACGACCTCATAACAATATACTTTCCCTGGCCAAATGTCTTTTGAATAGCCTGGATATGAAGGTACTTCAGCGACTGCTTAGTTCGGTCGTAAATCTATGGACATTGCGTGTCTCCAAAACAGCCCTCAAGCACACGCGGATAAAACTCTTATCTCTACCGGCCCCCATTGTGTAGTGGTTAGCACTTCGGACCATGGACCGGGAGACCCGGGTTCGAGTCCCAGCCGAGGCAAGCGGGATTTTTCCTGCCTAGGTCGGCTCCTACCCAGAGCGGGTGTGTTATGGGCCCAATGGGGAGGCTGTTGCCACACAGCCGAGCTTCACCCACTTCACGGGTGCGACTTTGGGGGTTCTTTCTTTGGTATGACACGTCTTATGATGTGGATGATTACACGGCCGGCACCACAGGTGCCGTAGTTCCCGGGCCTGGTTAATGCCGGGATATTTATGACAGGAAGCGTGGAATGTGGCCTTGTCCCGCAGTCCCAAACCACACGGACCTCCATAGCATCATCTTACCATCATCCTCATCTCCATCATCATACATTAAAAATTGCTCCAGCCTCCGAGCCCTCCGTGGATTCCACCCATCACCTGGGAGGAACACCACTGGAACTGGCAAAAAGAGTTAGGCAGCAAAAACAAACAAACAAACAAACAACAACAACAAACAAAAAAAAACCAAAAAACAACTAAAAAAAACCCCGATAAAACAACAAAAAACTCTTATCTAGGATCCGTTTGGGTTGTGCACATACATTTTTCCTGCTTCGTTAGTAACAGTAGGATTGTTTTGAAGGAGTGTCAGGACACTGGTTGTACTAAGCGTGGTATAATTTACTGCCTGTATTTCTTTTGCTTGCTCAAGCTGGATAATAGGGATGTGAATGGTCGAACTGACGTAAAAACCATGACGAAAGGAACGGATAATCTGTCATTGCATTGAAAGCAGGGAGAACTGCAGGATAACTAGGATGATACAATAGTAAAAAATTAGGTTTGTTATCGTTTCTGAAAGAGTTAGTCAGACTGTCCTTTTTAGGACAGCTTGTTTCCATGGAAGAAGGAACGATACTAGCTGTCATGAGAGTTTTATTGAAATACTTGTAATTGTCTGACGCCGGACATATTCACTAAACTTAAAAAAAAAACATTACTCATTCTGTTGTGGCGAGTGGCAGAGTAAGTTTGTGTGTGGAGTAACATTTTTTGTGTTTTAAAAAAAAATAAAAATACTCGCCTGGTGGCAGCATTACCTACAGTAACACCGCCCAGCACGCTTACAGTCTTCACAGAGAGATACCAAGACTGGCTGAATAGTGTGTGTGTGTGTGTGTGTGTGTGTGTGTGTGTGTGTGTGTGTGTGTGTGTGTGTGTGTGTGTAAAAATGCTGTGAGGTTTTGCGAGCTGAGAATATCAGACCGTCAGCTATCGTTCTGCGCGGCCCTCACTGATCATCGACCACTAATAATGCAGGCAATCCATCACGATACTGTGCTTTAAAAAGCAAATGAAGGCAAGGGGTGCTACAGCGGAATACACAGCACTACTTAGAATGTCTGTACCCAGTCAAAGGACGCCACCCCAAATCCCACAGACCGCGTATAACAATAGGATAATGTAAAAGCATGTAAACCAAGAAAACATAACCCGTGTGGAGTAAGAGTGGATCTCGGTGTGTCCCAGCCCATGCTTAGCAAACGCACAGTCAAAAGGACTCAGTGGAAGAAGGCGAAGAAGAAGACCACACAAACCGAAACAACAACAACAACAACAACAACAACAACAACAACAACAAAACTGTGTGCATGGTATAATCAAGGAAAAAGTTCTGAATAAAACAACCAGTGAACCAGTCTCTCAAACATAGGCATTGTTCTAACATGACTTTTCTCTGTAAGGGAATCAGGAAGAAGGTCCAAATAGGACTACATGACGTACATTTTTTTTTCTTCTTACAGACTTCTCATGGACTTGACGAGCAAGAGGCTGAGGCGGCAGCTTCAGATGTCCTCGATGCACGCGCGCCAGCTGAACAAGAACGCCACCACCATGCTGGAGCGCAAGCTACGCGCCATAGACAGGCGTCAGCAGCAGAACGCACGTGTCCTCGCGCGCACACACTACGCCATCCTCCGCGAGTTGGACGCCTACACCCAACCTGGCCGGCGCGCCTCCGAGGAACAGCTGGGGTCGTCTCCTCGCCTGCCGCCTCTTTCAGGCACTGCCAGGGCAAAGACTGGAGGAATGGCTGGACACCTGAAGCAGGCAGCCGACGTTGACAATCCTGACATCACTAACGGGGACGTCACAGACTCCGAAGCCCGGCAGTCAGCTTTTGGCAGTTCCGGGAAGTACACGTCAGAACCGTGTACCGTTGATGTCAGCTGCAAGAACGATGCAACAATTACAATTTACCCTCATGACGACCATGTAAAGAACGCAACATCTCCCTCGTCGTGTCGTTTTTCGGCGTTTTCGTCCAAATGTAACTGCCGTTACTTCCCGTGTTCACGCCCTCGGACATACCACAGTCTGGGGGTGGACAAAGAATACGACTTCAAGCATCGATTCTCGCTGGCCAATGCGGAAACGACATTCACATGGCCTGGGACAAGCACGGACTCAGAACCAAAGACCCACCCAGGCAGTCGAGCATCTAATCCTTCCTTCCTTCAGACCCACGAAGCAACGTCTCCCCGCGGTTCAAATCGTCGAAGCAGTGCATCAGCAGGAGAGGAAGAAGGTGAACCAAGTCGAGAGAAGGGCCACGTGTCTCCGCGAACATCCATCCCAGAACGTCTGCGCGGACTGAAGCAGCTGGTGAAAGAGCTACGAGAGAAGAACGAACAGGCGAGACCACGTGACTGGGCTATTAACTATGGTGACCCCGTGTCACGCCGTTTGCTAAGAAAACCGGCCATTCCCGTATCCGAGCAAGTTCTTTGACAAATAGGGTAGGTGCAGGAGCCCATAACAGCGCGAGGATTTGCGCGAAACCGCGGGACTTTGAACCGAGAACAGCATACTTTAGCCAGCGATGTGATTTTTATTTCACCTCAGCTATGAAAAAGATATCTGCTTTGTGATACAGATCAGTATCGTGGATTGTAGGCGCGACTTAAAAATTCAAAGGTTTTACTCAATTTACTTCTGATTTTATTTGATTTTGACTGTTGATGCTCGCTTCCTAGCTACTATAGCTATGTAACAATGATATAAATCATTCCCTTCTCGGAAATGCAGCCACATGGTAAGGATTCATAATCAGTCCAGGAAGATACTCAGCATCTAAGTCATTAAAACCATTTTAACCAATCTGAATCTGATCAGTGATTTTTTTTGGTGCGCGCTTGTGTGTGTGTGTGTGTGTGTGTGTGTGTGTGTGTGTGTGTGTGTGTGTGTGTGTGTGTGTGTGTGTGTGTAAATAAGATAATCTAAATGGACTACATTTCAAGTTCCCCTTGCTAAGCCGCTTCAAAAGGTCCGACGACGATTGCTCTCACCTACTGCCGTTACTGATTTTAAAACAGGAGCATATCGTCGTTCACACTGACTGCTCTCACCTACTGCCGTTATTTTAAAACAGGAGCATATCGTCGTTCACACGGATTGCTCTTACCTACTGCCGTTATTTTAAAACAGGAGCATATCGTCGTTCACACGGATTGCTCTCACCTACTGCCGTTATTTTAACAGGAGCATATCGTCGTTCACACGGACTGCTCTCACCTACTGCCGTTATTTTAAAACAGGAGCATATCGTCGTTTACACGGATTGCTCTCACCTACTGCAGTTATTTTAAAACAGGAGCATATCGTCGTTCACACGGATTGCTCTCACCTACTGCCGTTATTTTAAAACAGGAGCATATCGTCGTTCACACGGATTGCTCTCACCTACTGCCGTTATTTTAAAACAGGAGCATATCGTCGTTCACACGGATTGCTCTCACCTACTGCCGTTATTTTAAAACAGGAGCATATCGTCGTTCACACGGATTGCTCTCACCTACTGCCGTTATTTTAAAACAGGAGCATATCGTCGTTCACACGGATTGCTCTCACCTACTGCCGTTATTTTAAAACAGGAGCATATCGTCGTTCACACGGATTGCTCTCACCGACTGCCGTTATTTTAAAGCAGGAGCATATTTCATGCAGCCGGAAGTACGCAAGCACAGACACACACAACTTTCCTCTACCGAGTAAATGTCAGAGATGACGAACAATACGCTTTCAGCTCGGCTTAAACTCTGCTCGTGTCTGATGTTAATCACGGATCTTCCCCACAGGAAACTTCTGTGGGGTCATTTTGCACACACTTGAGTCTGATGTTAATCACGGATCTTCCTCACAGTAAACTTCTGTGGGAGTCATTTTGCATACACACCCACCCACCCACACACACACACACACACACACACACACACACACACACACACACACACACACACACACACACACACACACACACACACACACACACACACACACACACACACACACACACACACACACACACACACACACACACACACACACACACACACCCACCCACCCACCCACACCCACCCACACCCACCCACCCACCCACCCACACCCACCCCCACACACACACACACACACACACACACACACACACACACACAGAGGCACGCAAACACTTCACACCGTCACGCAATTTTTCAGAAATACTGAAAACAATAAAGACTTCCACAAGTTTTCAACGACATACGCAACTTTGCTGTGTGAATATACCCTATAAAGACTTCAGCAATTTTCCTGCGATCGACTTACGCATTTTTTCCATTGTAAATTCTTTCATTTAGACTCACGCACTTTTAGAGAAAACATGCGCCGTTTTCTCGTGTAAAAATGTTGTGTATCAGTTCCGCAAAATTTCAAACACTGTTTTGGCCCATTTCCGAGCTTCAGACATAGAAACGGACCTCACCAATCGATCCACGACCCCAAAATTGGATCAGTGGGATATAAATCTCAAAATCGTCCAAAATTGACTTCCGCAATTTTTCAGTGTGAACGACGATATACGTGTCTTTAGACTTTGGTGATGTATTAGTACAAGTAGGTTTCGGGTTGATGAACGGCCCCTTACACAGTCTTTCTAACCGACAACTGAAAATCCAAAGCGTTTTTCTGGTGCTATGGGCGTTTTGATTTTGAAAACAACAACAACAACAACAACCAAAACAACAACAAACCCGCGGTAATATGGCAGTCTATACTGCCGAAAGCGAGTACATGTATTGTGATTTGGAGCAGCACAGCACCGGAAAAACGCCCCGTCCATTTTGTTTCACCCCCGCGTTCGGGCGGACAAGCGCAGTCACGAGCTCAACTGTTCAAAAACAGAATTCACCCTATCTAAAGCCTTGTCATGATGGCAATGGTAAACTACGATGTTTTCCATGCGTATGATAACGCGTAATAATATTCCGTCTCATCCATCATGATGGCCAACACGAGTGCTGTAGTGTGCGTCTTTCCTGGCTGACAACTTCCTTCGGCAGTGACTCGACAACCAAGGCGACCCAGGAAACCACGCTCACATTTGTTCCTACACTTTGTAACTTGGACAACATGTAATCAAATTTCTCGCAGTGCTTGTTGTCTCAGTGAAAGCAGGCCCAGCATAAATTTAGGACGGAACGAAGGCACGAAGTCTGTCACACTTTCTTGAAACTGAAAAGCCTCCGAAAAAACAAGACTAAACCTGTTTAGTTTATAAACTTTTACGCAATTTCCGACTCTGAGAAGTCAGACCAGCAGTATGAAAATCCCTCCGATTTTGCGGATAGCTCTGGCTGTCCTTATCTTGTCTGCTATCCTGTGCTTCGTGGGTTTCGCGAGTAACGTCTGGTTCTCCGTGAAAGACGTTCTGCACTACGGGCTGTGGAAGGTCTGCCAAGACGGTGGCACCGAATGCCAGGACATTGACGACTACACGAAATTCAAACTTCACAGTATCGGTAAGTCTGTCTCTGCCTCTCTTTCTCTTTGCCTGCCGGCACTGACTCTGTGCCGTGTGTGTGTGTGTGTGTGTGTGTGTGTGTGTGTGTCAAGTACAAGCCAACCACGATTTATTGTGTGTTGTTATTTAGTGCGATGGAGTGCAAGAGAATTCGACGAGAGCGACTGTCGAAGCCGTTAGGTGGATTGGCCACCGCACGTATGCACTACTTCATGTTTATGTACTAAAGAACTTAACAGATGTGCTAAAAGGTGTAAACGCATGTTGACCGTCTAAAGACGGATACGCTTATGTCAAACACGCTTCAGTCTTTTCCCCCTTTTGATGCCTCGATGCCGAACACAGCTCGCACGGTGGTAAGGAAACCATTACGAAATCAGTGCCTTTCAGCGTTAAAAAAAAAAGAAACTAGAGAGGCAAAAGCCTCCATGGCTCCCTTGTGACAAGGGTCAAGGTCATTCACAAGTGTATGTTTGTAAAGCTCTTATCACTATCATCACGGCAAGTAAAGTGTCTCTGGCGTTCCAAGTTCCTGGCAATATTACAATTTTCCCCCAAACAGTTTGCATGGCCTTGACCTTGGGTCAAGGTCATTAAAATGAGATCACATCAATGTCTATTATTATGCCAAGTTTGACGTCTCTAGTATTTGTAGATCCTCCGAAAACGGTAATGTTAAAATTCACAACAGCGTTACTGACCTTGACCTTGGGTCAAGGTCATTCAAAAATGGTACGTGTGCATAGGTCTTATCACTGTCTATCAGCACGCCGAGTTTGGCGCCTCTGCTGTTTGTTATTTTTGAGAAAATGCCAATGTTAAGGTTTCACAAAAATAGCTTGTATGGCCTTGACCTTGACACAAGGCCACTGAATACATGTATATCTGTAAAGTTCTGATCAATGTCTATCATCATGCAAAGTTTCAAACCTCTGGTCTTTGTAGATTCTGTGAAAATGCCAATGTAAAATTTTCAAACAGACAGCGTTAGTGACCTTGACCTTGAGTCAAGGTCATTCAAAATGATATGTTTTGAAAGGTCTTATGGTTGTCTATCAGCATGCCAAGTTTGGTGTCTCTGCTGTTTGTAGTTTCTGAGAAAACGACAACGTTAAAGTTTTCTGGACACACACACACACACACACACACACACACACACACACAGACAGACAGACAGACAGACGACGGAGGGCTATTACATAGACTCCCATTGTTACACAAGGGAGCCAAAAAGAAAGAAAAGTGGTCACTGTTTGAAATCACAACTAACTCGGATCGCGGAGTCCTAAATAAAAAGTTTCAACATTACGTAACTGTCACTAGACGACACTCTCGCCGGTGATAAATGATTTCAGATAATATTAATGCGTCTTTGGTGGTGCATCTCCGGCTTTCGTTTCCAAAGCGAATGTTTGGGTGAAAGGCTGCAACTCGCGTGTTCGACTGTACCATCTGTAGGCAATCGCTCATACAAACTCCAAGCTCTCCGTCTCCAAAATTCGACTCAGCTCATGGATTGTCCACGGATAAGTCACACTTCGGATGAGTCGAACAAAAATCCATTTCGTCAGAGTGTTCTCCGGATTGAATATCCACCGCCGCGGCTACGCTGAAATTGTGTAAGTGCCCGTGGGTAGGAACGGGGAGCGGATTCCATGTCAGTACACAGATCTACACCTTTTTTTCTGTCAGCTACGGCCAAAATCAATCCGAGGACAAATTTAATGAGACTCTACATTACAGTACTAACTAGTACTACATCGTATTAAATCCCAGGTGCTGTCCGCGCTGCCCGTGCGTGCTGTGGCTTCGGTCTATTACTGGTGGTGGTCACAGGACTGGCGGGTCCCTACTACATGGCTCGCTCTCCGCAGCAAAACCTCGTCCTTGCCATCGCCTCCATTCTCCTCATCGGCGGTGAGTCTGTACCTGACACTGCCTCCCTGTTTATCCCCACGATTTTATTTTCATGTTCTCGGTACTCTCTCGGTAACAACACACACAAACCTAAAAAAAAAAAAACAACAAAAAAAAAACAACACAACTAATCTTGTATATATATATATACATATATCCTGTAACCAATCAAAAATCATTTCCAAACTTTCAAAACCAGATACTGTACTTTTTTTGTGCCTGTAGGTATGATGAACTGTATCGGTGCGACAGTCTACCTGGGCACCAAACCTGAGGTGCTACGAGATGTCAAAGTGTCCGGATCCGTACAGACAATGCCGGTGACGGTGGGATGGGGGGCTGTACTGACCGTGCTGGGAGGTGTGGGTCAGATTGCCACAAGCCTCTTGGTCATCCTCCCCGTCCGCCTGGGCAAACTCCAGATTGATGAAGACGACTAGCACAACTTGCAGTACTGAATACCCGACTACTGGAACTTCATGCCACGTACTGCTGCTTTAGCTGGCCCTGTATGGTTCGCTCGGTAGGAGGTGCAAACATCATCGGAAGGTCTGTTTCTAAAACAAACACAAGATTAGAGAGAGAGGGAGAGGGAGAGAGAGGGAGAGAGAGGATTCCTCAAAGTGTCTGCAACCGTGTATTTGTAGTGCATGTATCTGTACACTCAATGATGCATGCATTCTTGCAATTTGGCATTTGACTCTTGCATGGAGTTGTGTGCTTCTAGAACCTGAATGTAATGGCATTTTGTCTTTCAATGCAGATTAACAACATAACCATCTAACATTCATCCTTTGCGTGCTACAGCTATGCACAATCACAACACCACATCCATATTTATTTTTAAACATCAGCATTTGTTTTATGACAGAGATTCCAACATGGAAATAAAAACGTCCAATGTGAAAACAATCATCAATACAAAATTCAGCACTCCTGCTTTTTAAAAAAAAAGGTAAAAAAAAAAAAAAAAACCCAAAAACCCCCCCCCTTGACAACATGAAATTAAAAAAAAAAAAAAATGAATGACTTTCGCATCGTGTGAGATGGTAATCAGTGTAACCCTGGCAGTGCTGAGCCTGGAATATTCTGGAACACCTCTATGGCTTTTTTCACTTTCAGCAAGCCCAGGGTTAAAATGATACAGAAAAGAGCTGGGGAAAGGCAAGAATTTGGATGTTTGTCTATGTTAACAAACTTTTCACGCCCGGGAAATCAAAAGCAGTGGGCTCCCCTGTATGCAATGATGCAGTATGGAAGATCTGCGTGTTACATAATACTAAATAGCAGCTTTGTCACATGGACAGCACACCTCTGGGAGTGGGAAGCAATCCGTCCCCAAGTGTCAGTTCAAACAATCAGCTGAAACAATGCCGATAATACTAAATATTCTACCAGTATGTGGGATGTCATGGAAAATTAAGTACATGAAAAAAGTGTGGAAATGCCGTACCGCTTTTGTACAAAAGCGACAAAAGGAAAAATCTCGGAAAGGACATGTTATGAGAATGACTTGTTGAATCAAGGAGAAAATGATATGAACTAAAAGCAGCCTGCAGAAAAAAATCAAGTCAGGCCCTTAGCCAGCGTAGTGCCTCAGCAAAGCATGGACGACAATTGCCAGAAATGCCTTTGTTAGTTTATATGACAAACATGATGCATGCCACAACACAAACTCAAATTTCTGGAAAGGGCACTGGAACGAGATGCTTACAATGTCAAGTACACTCACTAACTTGTTTGTACACACTTTCATGTCAATTTCTTTCACAACTGGCCATGTTGATATATAATAGTAAGTCATAAAATTCATAAAGTAAAAATGTCCAAATGTGATTTGAGTATTAAAACCTCTAAGTTTACCACAAAAGTTTCCTCAATTTGTACATAACTATCAATCTAACCTCCAAACAAGCACACTCAAACTACCGTCAGTCACCATTCTGAAGCAGAAATCACCAGCGAAGGAGGGAGTGGGGTTAAAAAAAACAACAAAAAAAAAAAAACAAAAAACACCAGAAATGAGGGACAGGGCCAAAAATGCACAATTTGTTTGTATACATGTACTTTTAACCTTCCGGCTACGTCGCAAAAAAACTTCTTAGTCCTACATCATGTGAAACAGCTTGCCCATGGTTTTTAAATAGGTAATTTTCGACTTATTCCTAGTCCTACGTCATGGGAAACAAATTACCAATGGTTTTTATATAGGCAGATTGCAGCTTATGCCTAGTCCTACATCATGGGAAACAAATTACCCATGGTTTTTAGAAAGGTAAATTTCAACTTATTCCTAGTCCTACATCGTGGGAAACAAATTACCCATGGTTCTGATATAGGCAATTCACAACTTATTGTTTAATTACTCTGCTAATTACAAGTTAAACAACACAATTTTTGGCATGAACATAGTCAAACCATTTATTGACAAAGTCATGAAATTTCAAAGGTGTGACATAAATATTGACCGAGATACGTTCATCTAAAGCAATGTGTGTGCAACTTTTTACCCACGACGTCGTCTGAAGGTTAAAAAAAAAGGGGGGGAAGAAAAACAACAGAAATGAGGGACAGGGCCAAAAATGCACAATTTGTTCGTATGTATACATGTACTTTTAAAAATGTTTTGGCTTAGAGTAATATCATACATGTATTAGCTTCAGTCACAATACACACACATACTGTGGGGTCCAAGTCGAACCAAAGATCAGCTGCTGTAGGGAGTAACATTGTCAAAAAATCTGTGACCTTTCTCAGCACATGTACTGACAAATCAGCAGGCAGCACAAAACAGAAACAGAGAGTGTGGTAAAAAGACTGACTATAACAAGACCGGCAGCTGATCAGTGCCTCAGAAGAAAATGGGTTTGGTCTGCAGTGCCGTCTGGCTGTCGTATGCCTTTGCCTGAGGTTGCTGCATTCCATAACCACCACCACCGCCACCACCACCCATCCCCTGACCGGCTTGTGCTGGGCCACGACCGTAAGCCCCAGCTCCACGATCGTAGGCGTTGGCAGCTCCATTACGGTCGTATGCAGCACCGGCAGATCGTGGAGCTGAGTAATAGTCTGTAGCAGAAGCTCCCCCACGGAGGTCAGCACGCTCTGCAGGCTGGCGGTAGTAGTCGTAGCCATTGGCGGGTGGATAAGCTGTTGTGTTCAAACGTCCAGCAGCTGCGTCTGTGGCTGGAAGTGGGGCGCGGCCAACAAGTGGTTTCCTGCAAGAGTTGAAACTATCATTATTCCTTGTGCACAGTAACTTGACTAAGCCCAGGAAAACTCAAGTCAGAAGAACAGACATGGAACATCTGCAAACATGTTCAACTGGTGACGTGAAAAGAACTCCTACAAATTAATTTTTAAAAACCCTACAAATTACTAAAACCCCCAACTTACTGGGGCCACCACGTTTTAGTTTCTGCTGAATACTTTGCTATTACTCAGTGCAAAACATTTATAATTTAATTTTTCAAATGGCCACATTTGAGAAAACAACTTCTTTGAAAAAAACAACAGCAACAAAAAATGTACCCCCCCACCCTAAATTCAGGGGGATAAACGCAAGTGTATGAAATTAAAATACATCTAATGATCTAGGTCTCATTACCTGTCATAGTACTCAGGCGGTGGTCGTGCAGGGGGAGGCGAACGCTCCCTGTAGTAGGGATCACTTGACAAGGGGGCACGATCCACAGCCCGCAGACGATCATACGCTGCACGCTCCTCTGGATACAAGGGCAGACGCTCCCTGGGTGGCATCAACCGGTCTCGAGGGTCTGGCGGGTAAGGACGGCGTTCCTCCGCCAGGAGAGCATCACGTGGGGGCAGTGAACCGTAGCGGTCGCCGGGGAGAGGGGCTCGTGGCGGCAGGTATCTGTCAACTGGAGGCAATGGCCTCAGGTATGGATCTCTCTCAGGGTAAGGGTAGCGGTAGTATGGGTCATACCGGTCGTAGCCAGGCGGTGGGGGAGCCCGGTCGCGAGGAGGTCCTGAGGGGTATGGCCGTGGACGACCTCCACCTGGCCTGGAAAAGAAACAACATTTTTCAGTTAAACACATTATGACAGGAACATCAAACTAAAATTAGTAAAAGGTTAAACTGAACAAAAGTGATATTATACCGCAAATAAAACAGAAAATGATTACTTTGGTGAGTTCTTCACTCCTTGTAATATGGGCAAACAGAATTTTTGCTAAAGACCAGGTGTGTATACAGTGTGGAGAGAGAGAGAGAGAGAGAGAGAGAGAGAGAGAGAGAGAGAGAGAGAGAGAGGGGTCATTTGACACATCACTAAAATCTTGTTACGAATAGATCAAGGATGGACTCACACAGCAGGTAATGTGGTTAAAAAACAAGAGAGAGAGAGAGAGAGAGAGAGAGAGAGAGAGAGAGAGAGAAAGAGAGAAAAGCATGGGTACAGCAGCCTCCTGGATTTTTAAAACAGGAAATTGAGGCAAACAGGACCCCATATATACCAGCTATACATGCATACACACACACACACACACACACCACAAACAGAAAACCGTACTTATGCTTGTCAACCCAGTCACCATATATAAACATTGATGTATTTTTTTTTTTATACATGTACCACTGAAGTGAACATGTGAAGAGAAAACCACTTACCTTACATAGTTACAACACAATCAATAAATAATACTGCCCACCTACACTTCATATTCCTTAAGCGAAATATTAAGACCATAATTTAAGAAGAAGCAAGGGCCTGCTGTAGAGATTCAACTTCTGTTCATGTACCACAATTGATATGCTTTAGCCTTCACGAAGGCCAGAAACGCAAGCACGGCTGAGTATCTTCCGAGAGCACTAATTCCGAAAGTGCTGCATGACAGACAATACAGATCTTTGCCCTGATTCTGCAAAGGCGGCTCAGTGATTTATCTTCTGCAGTCTGACTGCTGCAGCAGCTGATTTTTAACAGAAAGTTTGGATCAAAGGGAAAACATACAACAGAATATTTTCTGAAGCTCCTTAATATGCGCATTACTTTTATCAGTTATTCCTGTGTCACAATAACACGGATAAACTTTATATGTCTACTGAGAGAAAGCTAGGAAAGGACAATGTTTGAAACGTGGTTAGTGACTAAAAAAAAAAAAAAAAAAAAGGTGATAAAATACTACAACAGCTGACAGTCAGTTTTGAGCCAATTACATCTTAGTTTATCTTTACTTTAGTCAACGGGTTGATCAAGTTGATGACACTGACGTTTGCTAACGATCGGAAGATGACTTCACTTGGGACAGTCGTTCAAATCGTGTATCTGACACATGCACACTACATTAAACGGACTTGCTTCTAGGACATTTACCCTCTGCGGTCGCCTTTCGGATTCCCTTTTTTGCCGGTCGAAAGCTGCAATGAGACGAGGAGCAATGCACCATTATAAACGCCTGTGGCTCGGCAGCCCAGAAGACGGGAACGCAAGCCGACCGGCTGAATGCACTCGATCGTGCAAATCCCAGTGTCTTCGCAACACGCCGAATATAAACATCTATGAGTATGAAAGATGCAGAAACTGTTTAACCAGCTTAAACGTGTTCCACAGCAAGAGCATTGCCTGTCAAAACTTAATGCCTGGATAAACAGACAGATCCACATTACTTTTGTCCCTTTTAAAAAAAAAAAAAATGCTTTTGCTGTGCCGAGTTTCACAGTGTACATGGTTAAACAATTACTGCTTCAACGGACAAAATTGGATAGTATGACAAGTTTATCACAGACTAAAAACAAAAGAAAAACAACAACTTACAGCTACATGGACAGTTTTAGTTTTAAAACATACTGGAGTGTGAATGACCGGGCACAATCTGAAAACTCAGTGGCTGGATTACCTCCTGGCAGTGTCATGCTACATCAGTGTAACCTTTGCATACAACAAGATGTGATTATGCAACTGATCAATTGATTAATATTTAAGAAAGTTTCCATCACACGTTCTGGACACTAGGAATTTCAATGTGATAATTTGTGACCTTGCCACTCCAGTCTTGTCATCGAGATATGAATTTCGAAGACACTCAACATGACTCATAGTCATTCCTCCGAAAAACGACGCCTACTCCAGTTAAGCACTGCGATAGGGGTGGGAGTTAGAAAAATATTTTCAACCTTAGCAACAAATTGTATGGTCCTATAAAATGTATGACTGTGGCCAGAAAGCCAGTCAAACACACAGCCATGAACTTCAATTCGCCCCGGTGCATTTCTTAACTTCGTCAAACTTATCATTAGATCAATACAGATACTCTAATTACTGCAAAGACCAGTATAATCTTGCTCTGCAACCACCACAGTGGGGCAAATCAAGACATGTGCGAGACGGCACACCCTGAATCTAACGTAACTGTGCAAAAAGTTAATTTGTTTGGATTAACATGCACGTGTATGCATGCTAGTGCTACTGCCAGGACTCATCAGTGACAATTTTGTGCACCAGCACCAATCTTTTTGCCCATCCTCCCTCCCTAAAAGCACAACTGTAACTGTGTAAGGGTGTGCTTTACATTAAAGATTACCCACTGCTTGACCTTTCACCAATCATCATTGACTAGATATCACGCAAGCGCAAACGGACGGCAATCCAGTACGCAAAGACAGAGTCGCATCAACGGCTACTTAAAACTCAAACATTATTTGAGCAGAAGTACCTTTCAACTATCATATACGGTTAAAGCAAAGAGCAACTAATATTTATAAATATGCGAACGGCCTCGGATGCGGATACGGTCTTTCCATAACCTGTGATTTGGGGAAAGGTCAATGCCTTAAAGTAAACTAATTACAGAAAAATCAAACTTGGGTGTTCCCCAGAAAAGACAAACCCAAAGATCCAAGTGAAAGCTCTGACAATTATAAGGAACCTTTAACCCTGAAGCTGAAGTCATAAGGCGTCTTATGGGTGTTGTCTTCGCTCAATCTCTTACCTCAACTCTCATCTTTTGTCCGTGAATCATGTAGCCATCTAAATCAGCAATGGCGGAATCAGCTGACGCCTTGTCAGTCATGTGCTATGGACAAATAGAAAATGTAAGGAACAGATGATTAACTGAACCGAGGAAACACAGTCAGATCTATACCTAAAATTTTACATTGCTTGAAAGTACATGTATGTAAATGAGCCTGTGACAGAAGGTGGAGCTCAGAGAGGACTTGAATGGGGCAAAAGTGAATCTTGTTTTTTGTATAATTGATTATGTTACATTGAAACCTACATGTTTTTAGTATTTAAAACCACACTTGCCAACATAACTCATTTGCATTTAGACCTTGTGTGTGTGAAAAATGTTGCGAGTGTCATGATGGTTGTATGTGACAGGGGACATGACATTATGCGAAAATGTTCTATTTGTAAAAAAAAAAAGGAAAGTTTATTTCCTCTGTTCCATAAAGCTGACTAAAAGACATTGAAAAAGTGGAGTTACACTTGACAGATGCCGCATTTGTGTTAAGGTTTAATTGAATGTATCATGTCCCATGTCACGCGCAACACAAGCAGGAACGCAACAAATACAATAAATACAACAGAAGTAAAACAGTGAATGAAAAAACACAGTATTTCATATCTTGACAGCATTCTTCAGTGAAACAATGATGTAATGCTGTGACACAAGTAATGAAATTGTGCGTTCTAGGATTTTTATGTTGTATGTGATGCACCTTGCGAGGACATGAGAAAAGTAAAGATACCAATTAGCTTTCATTACAATAAGGTTTGAAACAAAGGATTTCTTTTCAATTCATCATTTGTCACCAACGAAGCATGAAACAGCTAAATTTTTGACAAGTGAACTTGTCTAAACTGTAGTTATTATGTCGTATGTGATCAGGGACATGGAGTGCCGCCATGTCCCCTTCCAATTCGTAACGTTCAACTAGAAAATCTCTCCTTGTAGTTAACTACAACTAACGATGGTTCATTGACAAGACAAACTGCCAGCGCTACTGCTCTGAGCGTATTCTGTATCAAATTTTGAGACTAGAAATCGACAGTGAAAGGATATTTGCATTTCTTTGAGCAATCGTGATGCGGGACATGACAGCCCAGGTGCAAAATCGTAGCAGTCATAAGGAGAACATGGTTTGGTTCGACTAAACCGTGGTGTCTCGGAAAGCTGTGGGCTGAACAATACCTATCCACTGATCTCCCTAAATGAACCCTTAAAAACACGCTGGCAAACGATTAAAGATGGGAAAATACACCAGAAACCTGCATGATACTTAATGTATGTCGGTACGTGACGAAAGTACGATACGGGACATGACATCGATAACCTTACCTACTTTCGTTCTCGGCGACATTTTTCCAAAGTGAATGCCATGCACACGTTCACCTGACCCAGAAGGCTCGGCAAAATGTGTACGGATTGCGAAACGAACCATGCGTGAATCAAAATCGGGAATTATTCGTACGTGATTTTTGGACATGAAAACATTCGCTGCTGCCAAAACTCGAAATAAACTTAGTTTGCAAAAGGAAACGCACATTTAATTTCGTTCATTGCGCAGAGGTATGATATGCAAATGAGGTTACTCAAAAAGTTGGAACGTGTAGGCCATGTTGACACAGGAAAAAGGGGTCAAGAGCACACGCGGTCTGGGACACGGTGCATCACGCACAACATGCCACTTTATATCAGGTGAAATAAAACAAATATATGCTATTTTCACAGCTACCTTTGTCGATACCGTTTAGATGTATCCCAAACGAAGTAACATAAGCAAGCATGAAGGGCTGTGTGCAGAAATACACAACTGAAATCTGACACACACACCCCACCTGCGGTGAGCGTCCATTTCGGCGTTTAGCCGTCAGCACATTTCTCGCACATTTTTGCAGTTTTCACGGATAGTTATCCACACAGAAGTGCGAAGTTGTGATATGTGTTTCTCCATGCAAAGTACTTTGAAAACAACACAACACACAATATGTTCATCCCTCATTTACTTTTTATTTCATACAAGTTCAACAGACCCCAGCCTCTCTCCACCTTCTGTCACAGGCTCATATCTAAAACTTAGATCCCATTCGCAACAATATTATCATTTCAAATTTAAAGATCTTCAGCCATTGTTTTCTGTGCACATTATCAATTTTTTTTGCATGTGAAGACTTGGAAGAAGAAATTATGTATTCAATACTTACCACAAAACCGAAGTTTTTCAAGACATCACACTCTGCAACTGTCCCATATTTCTCAAACAGAACCCTAACCTCATCGGCCTGGGTATCTGAACTGAGATTCCCAATGAAGATTTTGATCGTCATGTTTCTGCACAGACACTGAGACAACCAACCATTATTGTTTAATTGTGAAATAATGCATTATGGTAGTATGAATGGTATTCGATATTGACCGTTGCATGACAGTATCACTGCCTTGACTGATCAGCTGCCTGGTTGGCTAAAACAATGCTCATCAGTTGAAATGCCACAAAATAAAGCATTATGATTGTACAAGTAATATTTTAAACTGAAAAAAAAACCAAAAAAACAAACAAACAAGAACAACCAACAACAATCATCAATCCATTTAATTTGTAGTGTAAATTATGTGAATTCCACTGCCACTAGTGCCAGTAGCTGAAATTGCTGGGGAAAAAATTGCTGCCAGTTTCAATTTCACAAGTCAGTAATGATTTGTATGTATGTATGTATTGTGTTCTCTAGACAGCATTCGACATACTGTACATTAACATTTGTCATTCACAAAGCATTCAGTACTTGTTCAGGTCTTTGAACGTATTCTTCCTTAGTTCTTCCATGATCCCAGCCCCACTGCGTGGTGTTCTAGTCTACTTCGAACTTCTAAGGACAAGCATCAGTGAAATTTGCATTATTCACGGGCACGCAGCGGTGAAAAAATACACACACGTTTCACGGTATTTTCTGACAGCTCAGAGGTGTATGAAGCTGTCCTATCAAAAAGACTCTGTGGGCTTGAAGCTGAAGAAACTTGCAAAAAGAAGCAAACTGCTCCTGAACAATGAATCTACCAACAAAGCGTCTTTCGAGTTGACACCGGTGTCCACACGACTACGAGTGCGCTTGGGCTCTTCATACCCGTAAAAATAAAATCAAAAGAAAAACACATGGCTTAAATTGTACAGATATCAACCAATTAATGATTACGTTACTAAGCAGTATAAGCAGCGGGTCTACATGTACCTTTCCAATCAATTATTCCTTTGCGAGTTCAATCACCACACTCAGGATGCAGGAGCACGCTCTCAGCAACAATGGCGCCCTGTGAGATTGGTAATGAGAAAGCTTTACACCGATTGGCCAGAAACTTTTCATAAGCCAATGAGATGCGGGTTTTTCGGGAACCTGTTTACGCCTGCGCAGTGATTCTGTTTATCAATTACCGCACGTGGGTAGGCCTAGGCCTGTGGAGTAAGCTTACCGTTGTAGGCTACTGACACGGATAAGGCCAAATGTGCACTGTTTAGGTACAGCCATAATTCACGTGTGATTGTTATGTGTACCATGTTAAACCACGCGTGGTGAATTATGGATTTTTAAACCATGACTTGTAATAGACTCAGTGGTACTGTGGCACACACATTAGACATATAGATGTGATTGTCTGTTTTGAATCTGACAATACATGTAGATTTGTTTTTCTTTATTTTTACTTGGCTTTCTTTTTTGTACTTGGCCTTGTTTCGTTGTGTGGAGGAGAGGAAAAGAAAAACAAAACAGGGACTGAGTCAAGCCACACGTGAGAAAATAATATGACGCTGATTTTGAGATGAGAATGAAACCTCACCCATTGCAGAATGCAAACCAGTGATACATTGTGCCTGTTGCAGGGCAGCTTTTGCACAACCATGCTTTCAAATTTTTGTATGCGTCACGTAAATACTGTCCGGCCAATGTAGCCCCTGCCAAACACACACCGTGCACAGACACACATACTTTTTTTTTTTCAAACTGCTGCAATCAGAAGACCTATGCACATGTACCTGCGAGTTTATGTTTGTGACTTTATTTGGACACTTGAAAAAACAGCTGGCTAGTACAACACAACTGTACAAACATACTGAATCCTGTGTGAAGTTTTATACCTGTATGCTGTGGGACAAATGACTTAAAATGACATGAGGGCCTATTCTGGTACGAATGGCCGAGCTGCACTGCTGACATGGCCCATAATGGGTGGTAATCAAGGACTGACGCAGTGCCATATGTACCCGAATAGGGTTTTGTTATGTCTGCTTACATGGTATATTACATGTGATAAACCTGATACTGTACATTATACCAACATTCTAGAAAATGTACACCGATCTTTATTTCATGAAAGCCACAACAATATGAGATATTTCTTTGTACAGTATAATGAAAACACAACTTCTAGATGCTGGACACTGGTGAGCTGACTGCTATGTTAGTATAAGATAAATTTATGTGAAATTATCAGTCATCAATTATTCTAGTTTGCAGGTACATGTTGTCCCATGACCGCATGATACCGCTTATGGATAGTCGGAATACACAACTCAAAAACATGTTCTCTGTACAGTGACACCAGAACACAATGAAAAGAAAATCAAATTCGGATTCAGGCTTTGATTTGGAAAATACAAAGGCTATGCATGATGCACATGTCATGTTATCAAAGAGCTTAAACATCTTGAGGAGCAAGTTGCAGGAACCAGCTGTTTGGAAACTGTGACGTTGATCACATGCACTTAACACAATAATAGAAAGAAACAAAGTTCAGAAAACACACGCAAAACACTTCAATCATTACAGACCGATATGTACAGTGTACATACACTAATATCCAAAACTGACAGTACAGGACTGAGACAATAACACCTGAGTGATAAACTGTTTCAGAACTGACATGTGAAATAATTAATAGTTGGACCAAAAGTAAAAGCACAAGGGAACATGGTAAGAATACATGAAGAATGGTCACCTCCATTGTAAACTTTCCTTTTGTAGCATCTCATGTAGGTGGTCATCTGTAACTTGCAGTGATAGATAAATGACTTAAAACCCTGAAATTCTGGTCAACTCTTCCAGCACTCCAAGCCCTATACTACAACTTACAAGGTAACTGATGGGTAACCTCTAAGACCATAAATACTTTGGAAACAGGGTGTAGACAGGACCTCATTAACATTGGAGCAACAGTTTTCACTGGATTCCACTTGCTTAAAACAACTGCCACACTATACCGCTGAAGATGGCAGATATTAAAAAAACATAGTTAAGTATATATGTATGTATTCACTATTGCACCATGGTTGCGTTCTGCTGTTGCTGTTGTTTTGCTTTTTCCACTTCCTGGTTAAACCTTTCAACAAAAGCTGGATCCTTGGCAGCAATCCACACCATAAAGTCATTTCTCTCTTTGTCTGTCCATTCTGCAAACCACTCTCCAAACAGTTTGAGCTGGCACTGGAAAATGCTTGGAGGGCGATCCTGAACATTCAGTCCATTCAGAGCATCAAACAGAGTGTCGACATTTTGTGGAACAGCACGATCGAGAAGAAAACGCATAAAGTCTTCTTTCTGATATCCACTCCAACTCTCAAACCAGTGACACACACACTGCTGTTCTTTTTCTATGTGATTTTGGGTCATGATGCGGTTCTGGCCGACAAACACTTCAAGTCTGGCTCTCAGTGTCTGAAGGCTGGGCTGATGTGACATGGAGAATGTGTAGCACTGAAAAGTAAAAGGTTTGTTTTAACACTGAACAAGGTCTTGGTTTTACTCACTACTTAATATCTAACAGCAGAGTAATAATACAAATTTAGAGTCAAATGAAAAATGGGTACTTAAGTCTGAATCCAGAGATATCACACTACTGTCAAAATCACTGCCGCTCTACATGAAAGATCACTGGTGTTGTTCATTATCAGACAGACATTTAGACAGTTAAAAAGCCTAGATTTTGAGCACTGCGTCCTAAATGCATAAACTATAGATACTTGGCAAAATACTCAGTGGATTCATTACCTGTAAATCCTGCGCATAAACTACCAAGAAATAGAATTTACCTTCACAAAGGCCGCAACAACTAAAACTTGCCAAATCGTGTTAGCCTACAGAGCTCTCGGTCACATGTGAGAGGGAGCAGTCGTTACTCGAGAGATCATCCCCTAAAAAGCAAAATAAATGGAACTTTTAAGCAAAACTGGGATTCGAGTGTTACTTTTAATGACGTCTTTAATCTAAGGTCTGACACTTTCGTTTGTAGATTTATAAAATTCTCGCCATAATTTCTAAAATTTGTTACTAGTATTTTTAACGACTAGATGCTCCTTGTATTAAAGTGGCCTCCCTTGCACACCTTGGCAGACGACGTTTGTCCTTAGGGATGTCACAAATCGTTAAAGGGTTCGTTTACACTGCTGTTCTGGGAGGTGTCGGTTGGGCGCTGTTGAAAGTATTTACGCCGACTGAAGATAAGATGAGAGAAGTAAGTGTCTCATGCAGTTAGAAATATATATGTAAATTACATACGTAACCACATAGTCCTGAATCTCAGCTCAAGCAGCTGCTCTTGGCCAGAGTGCGCTATATATAGATAAACACGCTCCGCCTGGAAGTGGTATGGGCCCATGCAAAGATGTGGGGAGAAATGCAGATGCAGATCAAAAGGCCATAATTTCGTCAAAGAAATAGATGCTTAGTATGACTGATTTTGTTTGCTCACATTAATTATTTTGTCTTTCTGTTCGCCAATGTTTTGCGCATGACGGTCACAGGAAATTTCTTCCACACGACATAAAGTATTACTTGGACTTGACGCACAGAGAAACAACAGTATTATGCGTATTTATGAGACCACCTATTAAAAAACAAAAACAAAAACCACCACCAACAAAAAAAACAAACAAACCTGTCCTGTGGTTGCATGTGTTCAGAATCACAGCGTATGCACGAGGACATGAAGAAAAAAAATTACTAATCATTGCCTCCAGAACATTCACACGTGTATATGTCGGCAGGTATCCACATCCCCACCTCCACTGCCCAAATGAGTTTTTGTTTACATTTCCACTTATACATCACTCCAAGCTGATCAAACATATGGTCATCAACTGGAGAGAGATCAAAATACACATGACATGTGCAGTGAATCATCTCTGTCTTGAAGAAGCTGAGAAAATTTAGGGTGAACTTGTCACTCTGCATTTGACGTTTACTCTTTTTTTGTGTGTTGCAGAAACTCGGTCGAGTGAAGGACAAAACTGCTAGTGAATGTAAACAACGGACATCTGACATCATGGCAGCCTTGAAAAAGGAAGCTGGGATAGAGGACAGTGATACCAAAAAGAAAAGATGACACAGCACTCAGTACAGGCTGTCTTCGAAATATGTTGACAGTATAGTTTTGTCAACAATACACATTTTGACTGTATGCAAGGAATGTTGAATGTGCACAAAGCACTTAGGTGCAGAATGAGGAATGAATGGGCATATATATACATATATAAACTACATATATTCTGTAGAAGGTACTTTTTTTCCACCCATCAAGTTGTTGTATGAATTGTACATGATTGTGACAAAAGCACAGGTATTCTTTCTTTTTATATTATTATGGAGAAGAGCTTTGATCATGGTAATAATTATGAACTGTGTATGCATGCTTACCATAGTCATTAGCAGAGTGTGACATGGCATATCACCAATGTCCGTGCCAAACCTAGTATGTACAATGATGATCATAATGAAAGGCCGGTTTGGCAAAACTAATCTTCCAATCTAAGCTATTGATAATAGCAGACACGGCCCCTGGACAGTCAGATTGATGGATTTTTTAAAACACTTTTTTAAAGTGAGATGCAGAATTTTTGGGGGCACTATCACGACTTGACTAGTTATTTGACAGTAAATTCATTTATTAGATTGTACAATAATGTTACTAATTTTTCCCGAGTGCAGTGTGTAATGGAGATACAGGTGTATGACATTGGTTTGTAGTAATTGTAACTGAATTTATCACTGATGATGATTTAGAAATACAGCCATGTATTCTGGATTTTTTGGTGTGTATGTGCGAGTGTGCGTGTGCGAGCACCTAGTGAATGCAAGTGTCGGTGTGTGTTCAATCTGTAGTGGATAGTAGAATTATGTGTGTGCCTGCAGCTTTTTGTCTTATTCTCCTTGTCATGTGAATGCAATGGTG
Source organism: Batillaria attramentaria (assembly GCA_018292915.2). Lineage (NCBI taxonomy): Eukaryota > Metazoa > Mollusca > Gastropoda > Batillariidae > Batillaria > Batillaria attramentaria. The sequence goes on from JACVVK020000201.1 coordinate 566,026, forward strand.
TGCGTGTGTGTGTGTGTGTGTGTGTGAGAGAGAGAGAGAGAGAGAGAGTCAAATGTCTGCAGGAGGTGTCTAAATTTACTTTTCAGCAGATAAGATAATTAGCGCACACACACATGCATACGCACGCACACACACACACACACACACACAAAGTTTTCTCAGTAAAGCAAGGTATTTATCAAGATCAACATTGGAACAACAGACGCAAACACCAGCCACCTTTACAGAGCAGCTGGCATTATCACCATATGTCTTGTCTAATGTGCATCTGGTTCCCAAAATCCGAAATGTCATTCACGTAATTTGTGCAGTAAATACACCCACAACGTAGCATGCACATGAGATAATTCGCCTAGGGTTGCTGTTGACACGTTCTACATGGTTGAGTTCAGAAACTTGAGCAGCTTGGCCCTGTTCTTGTCTCTCTGCAACACACACAGTGCATACATTACTGTTCCACTTACTTTGCACACACAATTATTAGTAAATGATATATTATCAATTGACATGCGCAATTTATTATGTGCCTTAGAACCAACAGGTGACCGCTGAAACATTATTTAAGCACATATACAAACGGTCATACTACATTTAAGAGCCCCACTCAGTATTTTGATTACGACTGCAACCTAGTATGATATGCGGTACACTATTTTCTACGTTGTGGAATAAACATGCTGATAACTTCGACCATGCTACCAAAACGCACCATAAACACTCTAAATGAAGCACTTTTTAAATAATTATATTTTTTGATATAGTCAAAACCTTCAATGTAATTTCTGGATATGAGCATTTGATAAAAACACCTACATTTAAATTAAGTGTAATTTTCCGTCCAAGATGCATACAAAAAACACTCCAGCAAATCTGCTGACCACAATTATTCTGATGACGCTCAGCTCTTGATGCGGCAATGCCAGGAAGGACCACTTTGCATGGCATAAGTTACCCAAATTATATATTCATCAAATGCATATTAATCAAGCACCTCTCTATCAGCCTTGGACTTCTTAACCTTCCTCTTGATCTTTTTGCCTGAGATGGCACTCCTTTGGGGTTCATCACTTGATTCACTGTCGCTGTCTTGTTTACTTGTGTTCCAGAACTGAAATCATAAGGAACTTGAGCATCCTCACACAACCAAACAACCACGAAAAACCCCACCTCAAACAAAACCCCACCACCCATCAAAAAAACAAATTAGAAATTTTAACCTATAATTACCAAGACATCTGCTTTTAATTATAACATGTAATTCTGAGACGTAATACATGTACGTGTAGCACGGATTACAATGCATGCATGTCAATAACATCGCATTTATGTAGGCTGTTTACCTTGGATAGCTGAACAGGTGCATCACCTTCCTTCTTGCTGTGTTTATGCTTCTTTGCCTTCTGCTCAGATGAAATGTTGTCCATGCAGCCAGTCCATTCAGTACGACAGGAACATTAGGGCCGTCCACATCACAGCCAGGCGTTTACATCCATTGACCAATAGGAAGAAAAAAGAGCAAGAAATTCAGCAGGAGCAAGAAATTCAGCATGCTGGCTAAAACACCTGATAGTACAAGTAGACTACAACATGCAACTGATACTTCTCTCTCTCTCTCTCTCTCTCTATGGCTTGTATCTCAATCACCTCATTTTTTGTTTTGTTAACCTTCGCTGTACGTTGCCTAAAAACTTGCGTGCCATACATTGTAGGTGCAAATGCATCTCTATTAGTTACAAAGTTTTAAGAAGAACACTTGCATGCCGTACAAATGGGTGCATAAAAAGTATGGGTGGTTTTGCATGTACAAAGACGGTTAGATGAATACAATTTATCATAGTTTACCAGTAATTTTTTTTTTTTTTTTTTTTGCTGCCCCAACTCTTTGCCAGCTCCAGTGGTGTTCCTCCCAGGTCATGGGTGGAACCCACGGAGGACTTGGAAGTTGGGACAATTTTTGTTATGCATGATGGAGGAGATGAGGATGATAGTAAGATGATGCTATGGAGATCCATGTGGTTTAGGACTGCGGGACAGGGCTACATTCCATGCTTCCTCTCATAAATATCCTGGCATTAACCAGGCCCGGGAACTACGGCACCTGCAGTGCTGGTCGTGTAATCATCCACATCATAAGACATGTCATACTAAGGGAAGCACCCCCAGAGTCGCACCTGTGAAGTGGGTGAAACTCGGCTGTGTGGCAACAGCCTCCCCATCGAGCCCATAGCACACCCGCTCTGGGTATAAGCCGACCTGGGTATGAAAAATCCCGCTTGCCTCGGCTGGGACTCGAACCTGGGTCTCCCGGTCCATGATCCGAAGTGCTAACCACTACACTACGGGGGCCGGTTACCAGTAATGTTTACTTTTTTCAAGAGCAGCTTTGAATCATGGCTAAACTTTGGCTCAACTACATGCATGTGTTCCCATAACAAAAGTGAAGACTTCTCTCACACTGACAGACTGCATGAGGTACTGAGTTAGCAGTCAGGGTGATTGTGCTTACTAACGTAAGTTGTTCAATGCATCTTTTCTGGAAACAATAGCCAGCTGAGCAGGTAAAAAGAATTGTCTAAAATGTTACCTTGTGCTTGTGTTTGTCTTTTTTGTGTTTTTTGCGGTCCTTTTTCTTTTTCTTCTTTCTCTTCTCGTCTGGAAAAGAAAATGAGTTTTACTAGCACACACGGCTGCACATATACAAAGTAAAAAGAAAAAAAACCAAACCCCAAACAGATTCCTTTAACCAGTAAATAAATAAACACAGCTAGTTCACCTAGCTGACACCTAGTTCAGTCTGGAGCAACAGATTAACTAACTGTGGCAATAGAACTTTTCAGATCAATGACAAAAAAAAAAAAACAGGCAATGGCTTGCTTTACTGAAGATGTAACACAGTAGATCATTATGCATTTGTTGAATTATCCTGCTGATTTCTTCTATGCCACCCTCCTTATTTAACTGACATATATATATATATACATGTAATTGAATATGTCATTGTGTGACTAGAAAAGTAGAATGCTACAGCTGGCTGCACACAATTTCACAAAGGACTAATTTGAAAATTATTGTGACTAATGAGTAACCTGCTCGTCAAATTAATTTTAAGGTCTTAGGATAGACAAGTAATGTACCAGTTGAAGAACTTGAGGTACTGCTGCTGCTATCACTAGTAGTATCAGTGGATGAGTCTCGATTGTGATGTTTTGTCTTCCCTGATCTGCGCTCAAAGTCCTTTATTTTGCGTCGCTTTTCTCCAGAGTCTGTATCTGACGAAGAGCTACATCCAGAGTCTGATGTGCTTTCATCTCTCCTGTGTTTCCTTTTCCGACTGGTATGGCAATCATCATCTGCAGAAACAGAACTTGTGATGAAAATTTCTCCAGCAAGCATGGCTAGAGGTCAGTGATCATGAATAGCATATTTTTATATTTAATCATAATTACTCTTTGATTGTTTGGTGAGGAGCTGGATGGCTGGGAAGGCTGGCTGAATTATTTGACCTGGCAAGTGATGATAATTCTAGAATTCTGTCTAGATTTGGGGATATGTATACATGTATACAATAATAATAATACATGTATACATGTATGTATACACTGTACTAAGAATAGTAAGATGCTGGGTCAGTTTACAGTGGGTCTACAGTCTACCACTTCTTTGCCCATTGTGCGCAACAGAGGAACAAAATTACATGACTTCCAGTTCCACTTAACTACTGTGCCCATTCTACATGCTTGAAGAATTTACATCAAAACATGACATGCATAACACACACACACACACACACACACATATATGTGTGTGTGTGTGTGTATTTTGTTGAATACAATCATGGATGTAGTGGCAATGCATACTGTCGTCACTGGATAACGTGTTCTGTAGGCCACTTGACTTCACCTACATCTGCAAAAACAATCTGTTCTGGCTCCAGCAACCCATTGAATCTCATATGTTACGTACAGACAAATTCAAGTGAGCAGAAACAGTCATAAAAACAGCCCAAAGTGCATACAGTCAGTTTTGCCGGGCTGACCCTCTCAGGTAGCTCACCGGCTATGATAGCTCAGAAAAAAAAGTTGCTTGCCTTTTCTCAGACTGGAGCTTCTATACTCTTTCTCTCGTTCTTGCGGCATGACTGGGATTGGAATGGTCTGCCGATTAAATCCGCAGGAGCATGAACATGAGAGAAGAACACTTGTGGTCCGATACAAGCCGTCCACCACTGAACTTTCAGGAATGGAGTTCCGGTGATTACATGGGAGGTAACTTAGAAAACTTTCCTGCAGAGGTAACAGGGTCGTTTCCCTTTGTACGATAAGCCGTATGCAATCAAAAGCAGTGCCCACAGGTAGCTCCCATGGTAAAGTCTGTCACCTTGCATCCCCCCCCCCCCCCCCCGGCGACTCTATTAGACCAGTTGAAAACTGAACCTTAGGGTGTCAGTGCTGAACACTTTAGATCATTGTTCCTATAAATCCGTTGGGTTAAACCAGCACTTACAGTTCCCGGCTTAGCCTGAGGGTACCCTCCGCGCCGGCCGGATCATGATCACTGATTCCCTGGCCACTCCGGGCCACTGCAGAGGAAAAAAATACAAAACAAAAAAAAACACGTAAATATCTTTGTTGTGGCTGGACGAATTTTTATATAATAATACATGTATGTATATAGATTTTTCACAATGAGGTGCCCCCGATCAGTTACGGAAAATACGCCACACGAGTTTGTTGACGACCGTAAAACTGCAGTTTTACGGTCAAAATCAACAAACTCGTGTGGTGTATTTTTCGTAATCGGGGGCACCGAATTGGGAAAATTATTTATACCACGTCCCTACCTGCATTTCTTTGATTTGAAAGCTGACATCGGCAAGTCCGGGCCAAATGCTTCACGCGACATCACTGACTGAGGTGCCGTTTGGGGTGGTGTCCAGTTTACACAATCTCTCACATTCAGTAAAACATGAAAAAGCAACTCAGTCTACGATAACTTAATACCAACCGGCAAATAAACAAGCACTGACAACAGCCGCCGGGTAAACATCAAGAAAAATGCCTGCTAGAATAACTGCCGGAGGGGCTGGGTGGGTGGGTGGCTGTTCAAGTTGGGAGATTAACGTCCTTTTCCACCACGTAAGGGTGGGCAATTGAACGTGACGAGGAAAAAGCCAGCACAAATGCTGATTTGGCCCCAGCCAGGATTCACAGAGTCGAACTCACGACCCGAGCACTGTAAGTCCAACGCTCCGTACCACTACTGAGTTCAGCTATCCCGGCTCCCCTGCTAGAATAACACACACACACACACACACACACGCACACACACACACACACACACACACACACACACACACACACACACACACACACACTTGCGAAATTTTGCCTAAAGCTCAGCTAGGAGGTGCCGGAATAGCGTCATGGATCAAGTTCTCAGCGTCTTTAGCGGTTTGTTGTTGTTGTTGTCGATATTGATGTTCAATGGTTGGGAAGAGAGAGAGAGAGAGAGAGCAACACTGGCACTGAGTCGCCGCATTACCGGCGGCTTCATCTAAAAGTATACATCAGTGTTCTTCTGTTGCTGTAATGTAGGAACTGTAGTGATGTGTTTTGGCAAACGCTGGCCATTGCCCTGGTTGTGCGCAAACTGAAGCAGACGACAGTTTCTCAAAGCCCCCCGTGAAAATACGAGAAGTCAACAGCACTAATACGGCACACTGCCTGGCGACAACACCGTGCGGAATCACGTGCGAACTTGAACTGAACTCACACACCTAGGGTGCCGGGGATGTCACAGTGCTAGGACATACCAAAACCAGAAAGGGGTGTACGTATTTCTCAGCTTCATTGTTATTTTCGTCCACTTACACCTATCCTGATTAAACCCTGCCAAGTTATAAACCTCGATCGAAGTTTAAAATCTTTCACTGTTCTGGACTGTTCCGTGCTGTTGACTCAGTTTCAAAACTTCATGATTTTCCATCGAACAACCCTCCCACCCCCGGCTGTGCTTAGTTTTGGAGCGGTCCCCAAACCGAGGTAGTGTACTGACCTTGAAAGAGAACTCGTTGAAACTGGAGGTCTTTAGCGGGTTCGTTGTGTTCTGTTTGTGTATCGATTTGGTTTTGAAATTTGAAATAGCAGCTACCCAACCTAGGCTTAAGTGCGACTTATGGATTAGTGCATGATGTTGTCTAGGCTGTGACGGGGATGTATCGGGCATTTTAGTGATTCCAATGATTAAATACGAATATTTTGATCACGAAACGACAACTCACCGCCGGGCCATGAAATGGAGTCTGGCCACCATTGTCAGTGTTTAACTATGAGTACAAAAACATCACTTATGGTGAGGTGAAAAATACGCACAAAGTGTGATTTCCTGTGTTAAAAGCATTTACTTTTTCATGCTAGGCAAATTTTTAAAGTGACAAATATCTTTTAAATGACTACTTTTTTCAGACCTGATGGAGGACAGCACGTGGCCACCGGAGGATGACTTGAGGGAAAAGACGGATGGACGACTTCATCTACAGGGCTGGCAAGCAGAGATAGACAGGACATGGGTTACATTAGTTTAGTTATAGCTTAAGATAGTGATAGTTAATAGCGTAGGTAATAGATAGGGGGCCGGCCTCATTAGTCAGGTTAGGTATGTTAAATTAGGGTGAAATGTATTTGTTCTACCATCACTGAAGTTGCTTTTCTTTTGGAAGGAGGATTTCAGCAGATCAATGGCCGGAGTGATACTGACTGGAGATGAACCACAGCACTGGACGACACCTGGAGATGGGCAACTACACTGGATGGAACCTAGAGATGGGCCATGCTGATGGACATCACCTGGTAAGCCAACGTCAAATTAGCTGTACGTACACAGTTTTTATCATTTCCCCCCTCCCCCACCCCCTCACTTCCCTCCCTCCTAAAATATCAGTCAAATGAGCTGTGCAGCAAATATACTTTTTGTCATAGTCCCTCCCACCCAGCCCCCGCCCTTTTCTGGGCTGTTGTCAGTAAGCCAAAGTCTGTTTCTGATTCATGAATCTGAGATGGGCCACGCCACTGGAGTACCCCTGGAGCTGGACTGCGCTGCTGGAGTACCCTGAGAGATGGACTACACCGCTGGAATATCCCTGTAGAAGAGCCACACCACTGGAGTACCCCTGGAGGGAGTTACGCTTCTGGGAAATGGACAGCGTGGACAGCGAATGGACTGGCCTATTGCAGTTTTCCCTCACAACAGGTACGCAAGGAATGTTTCAGTGTGTGCACAGCTTATTCTGACGTATACTTTGAAAAGAACTCCCCCACCCCCCTAAAATGCTTACACAGAGACGTAAGACAGAGACCAGAGGCAAAAGCACTTGGTAATGCATTCGACTGATTGAAGAAAAAAAGTACAGTTTCTAAAACTGATTTTAGAACTTGTTTTTGTTCAAAATTCATTTTATTACTGAAATTAAATTTCTGTGGTCACCTTCAGCATTACATACATATATCTGAAGTATACTTCAGACTTGATAAACCGTAAAGTACGGCTAAACTAAAAAAATTCTTCGGGAGGGGGGAGGGAGGGGGAAATAGATCCTTCCTCAGCTCATTCAGTATTTCGCATTTGCATCCTTCATCAGCAGGTTTAGTCCTAGGACCCTAGGGACCATGTAATACTGAAGGTGAACAGTATGTCAGAATGAACTGTGCACTTATCTGGTTATTAGGTTTAAATATGCAGCTATTTTTATCATTTCCAATTACTACATGTAGTTTGTTCGTTTAAGACGGAGGTAAGGGCGTGGGCTAGCCCCCTAGTTGGGCAACACATGCACGCACACCGGGGTGTGCCAGGGTGTGCCATCCCATGGTAGCTCCCAGTACTCTACCTCACTGCCCAAGGGCAGGCCGTCCACTGGTCAGTCTCCCTGTCCGACCCCCGGCAGACCTCCCGGGATCCTCTGCCACCCCAGCACCACACCTGGGCGGTTCTGGTAGGTCCATTCTTTCTCTTGTCTCGTAACCGTGGAAGCATGTCCCATTAGTGGAAGGTTTCAGTACTGTGGTTGTGCTGTCTGACTTGGCAGTGACAGATTCCCTTTTCTCCCAGAAAGGGGCTTTTGGGCCGCACTCTTTTTCAGGTTCTAGTATTTCTTTCTGAAGGTATGTGTGTGTGCTACATTTGCAGTCTAGTTGTGTATCAGACAGCCAGATTTTGCTTGAGAGGTGATTTCATTACCAGCATCATTACTTTTACACTGGGAAAACTTTTCTTTGCTTGGGAGACTTTTGGGGGCTAACCAAGTCAGCCTCCAAAAGTATAGAGGGGGCACATTATAATTTTTAAACTTTTAAAACGTTTTTATTTTCAACTTTATTTTTAGACATGTAATCACCGGTCGAAGGTTTCTTTATCACAGACATAACTCTGTTAGTTAACTTTGTCCAACCTGTCACGCCACCCATCTCTCTGTTGCTGTTTACTGTGGTAGGAGGTTTTGTGACTGGAAGGTTATCCATTAAACTACTTCAGTTGAAGTTCTTCAGGCAACTCCTGTTTCTGTCTACAGGCAGGCAGTTCCTGTGTCTGTCTACAGGCAGTTCCTGTTTCAGTCTACAGACAATTCCTGTTTCAATCTACAGGCAGTTCCTGTTTCAGTCTACAGACAATTCCTGTTTCAGTCTTCAGACAATTCCTGTTTCAGTCTACAGGCAGTTCCTGTTTCAGTCTACAGACAATTCCTGTTTCAGCCTACTTAAGGGCAGTTCCTATTTCAGCCTACCTAAGGCAATTCCTGTTTCAGTCTACAGACGATTCCTGTATCAGTCTACAGGAGCAAGATGGCATTTGTCTGCAGTCACTATAGTTGAAGGTTCTCACTTGTGTGCCAGCTACTAATTGTTGCAAAATCTGACACAAACAAATTCCTCCTTAGTGGGTTTCTGCTCTACCCCTGAGGTTTCTAATGCTGCCTCTGCTTCTCTTTCTCTCTCTCCAAAAAGAGGTGGGGGGGGGGGGGGGGAGAAGAACAGAAAAGAAAAAAGATAATGTTTAATGTACAGTCTACAGTGTTTCAGTTGTTGGAGATGGTGAGTCCATCGAAAAGTTGTCACCCTCCACACACACACACACACACACACACACACACACACACACACACACACACACACACACACACACACACACACCACCACCACCACCACCACCACCACCACTATCAGCAACAGCAACAACAACATATATAAATGGTTTAACCTTCACCATCTTAAATTGAACCCATCTTGGTTTGCTCATTATCATTGTGCGTAACAGAAATTGTCCTGACTTTGGTAACCTTCGTGGATTCCACTCATGACCCGGGAGGAATACTACTGGAGGACTATCGCATGGAGTTAGGGGGAAAATGGGCATTGCAGAAATTGCCCTGACTTCAGCAACCTTCGTGGATTCCACTCATGACCGGGGAGGAATACTACAGGAGGACGCTTTGTATGAAGTTCAGGTGCAAAGAAAAAAGAAAAGAAAAAAAGATGGGCATTACAGAAATTGTCTTGACTTCAGCAACCTTCGTGGATTCCACTCATGACCGGGGAGGAGTACTGCTGGAGGACCATTGCATGAAGTTCAGGTGCCAAAAAAACCAAACAAAAAACCCCAAAACAAAACAAAACAAACAAACAAACAAACAAACAAACAAACACAAAAAGATGGGCATTACAGAAATTGTCCTGACTTCAGCAACCTTCGTGGATTCCACTCATGACCGGGGAGGAGTACTGCTGGAGGACCATTGCATGAAGTTCAGGTGCCCAAAAAAACAAACAAAAAACCCCAAAACAAAACAAACAAACAAACAAACAAACACAAAAAGATGGGCATTACAGAAATTGTCCTGACTTCAGCAACCTTCGTGGATTCCACTCATGACCGGGGAGGAGTACTGCTGGAGGACCATTGCATGAAGTTCAGGTGCCAAAAAAAACAAACAAAAAACCCCAAAACAAAACAAACAAACAAACAAACACAAAAAGATGGGCATTACAGACATTGTCCTGACTTCAGCAACCTTCGTGGATTCCACTCATGACCGGGGAGGAATACTGCTGGAGGACCATTGCATGAAGTGCAGGTGGAGAGAGAGAGAGACAAAGTTTGACAAACATGAAGAGTTTGCTGGAAATTTGAGAGTTGATGGGGCACACACACACACACACACACACACACACACACACACACACACACACACACACACACACACACACATACATTTTGTCGTTGTGAACTTCAGGGTAGCCGTGAAATAGTCTTTGTTGCTTGCACGGCTTAAAGTCATGAATACTCACTCATGTTGTTTTCAAAACTACTGAATAAATTTTCAAGTTCAGTAAAGTGACCTTCAGAATTGTGCAGTCAGCCTGTGAGGAAAGCAAAACTGAAATGTTTGAACTGACTACCCAGATAAATCACTCTTTTGCCAGTGCGTAATTGGCATCTCCTTGCTTCTTCACTTTATATATGCCAACATTCATTGACTGCACCACCAAGTTGTTTTCAGTGACTCAGTTGTGCCACGAATTAGTCTTTGTTACTTGCGCGACATTAAGCCTTATAAACTCACTCACTCAGTGACTTGTGCTGTGTGATGGCTGGTTGTTGCTACATGGCGCAGCATGATTTGTGGACATTCTTTTGCCGAACTCATCGAAGGCCTGTTGAATCTCTGGCTCAGTACTGCTTGCTTCATTCCCATGCTTTGTTCACTACGCTTTGCTTGTGTGGCTTTGTTTTACCTAGATGTGGTTGTTATTTGTTTTCTACGCTTTATTTTTGTAACCGAGAGTTCGGGAAATTAGCATGAGGGTGCGGCGTCTCCTGCGTGTCCTAGGTTTATAGGTGTCCCCCTCATCAAGTGGGTGTGAGGGCGGGTTCCCAAAGCAAAGCCTACAAAAGATTCCCAGGAAAGTTAAGTGCAGTAGAAGTATATGATGCTTGTCTTGAAATTACTGTCTCCTGTACAATCTGGTGTATGCTCATGAGGTCAGTGTTGTAGATTTACTGCACAGGCACTCAGCAAGGCTGTCTCATATACTGTTAGGGGATGATGATGGGAGAAAGGTAAGGCATCCTATCTGGCGGGGATGGTTACCTCCCTCATTCATCAACTCTTCACAGTATATGTGGTACAGCTTTTGTGCTGAGTGGAATCTGCAGTTAACTACAGCAGTGGCTTTGTGAGTTGTCTGGTAGTACAATTAGGCTGTCAAGCACACACATACTGGATGAAAGGAATGTTGGAGCCGTGGAAAGGGGTGCACAACCCAAAAGTCCCCTTTCTGGGGGAGGAGGGACTCTGTCACCGTCGTCAGTGCGGCACAAGTGCAGTACTGATTCCTTCCACTGGTGGGGCATGATTCCACTGGTTACGGGGCTATGAGGAAGGTGGGCCACCAGGATCGACCCAGAGTGTGGATGCTGGGCAAGGCAGAGGAGTGGGAATGGAAGGGAGAGGGGGCTGACCGGGGGCGGCAGGGAGATCTGGCCAGTGGCGGCCTCCCTCAAGCAGTGAGGTGTTGTGCTGGGAGAGACCATGGGATGGCACACCCTGGTGCATCCTGGTGTGAGCGCGTGTGCTGCCCCACTGGGGGAGAGCCCATGCCGCCAACCTCCTCCTGGCGCGCTGGTAATTATCATTGGCCATAGAGTAGGACTGCCTTACAGTTTTTATAGGGACGTAGTGCTGTTGGTTTCTGTTTTTCTAACAGTGTTTTCCAGTTACATCTTTTATTTTTGCAGGATGTCTGCTCACAAGTGTACTCTTCCAGCAGACAAACTGCAACAGTTTTTTTTTTTTCTAAAGTGACCAGTATTCGCTTTGATCCAGACTCTTTGATTACAGTACTTACTTACTTACTTACTTAGGCCCTTGGCTCCACGTGGAGCATAGGCCATCGACAACCCTTCGCCATCGCACTCTGTTCTGGGCTAGTCTTGCCACTCCAGTCCAGTTGGTCCCCTGCTTACATAGCTCTGCCTCAGTGTCCCGCCTCCAGCTGTTGCGAGGCCGGCCTCTCTTCCTTTTCCCCTGCGGGTTCCATGTCAGGGCTTGGCGTGTGGTGCTGGATGCTGGCTTCCTGAGGGTGTGTCCAATCCAGCCCCACTTCCTCCGCAGGATCTGCTTGGCCACTGGTTCCTGCCCCGCTCGCTCCCACAGCTCTTCATTCCGGATCTTCTCTGGCCATCGGATGTTGAAGATGCGCCTCAGACAGGTGTTGAGAAATGTCTGGATCTTCTGCTGCATCGTCTTCGTTGTCCTTCATGTTTCGCATCCGTAGAGCAGAACTGACTTCACGTTGGAGTTGAAGATGCGAAGTTTGGTTCTTATGCTGACAACTTTACAGTAGTTGACTCAAATTCATGGTTTAATTTTTTTCTTTGCTCTAGAGCGGTCAAAATTTGTATTCCAAATTTGTATTTCAAAGTTCACATTTTGAAATTCACATTTTGAAATAGGTATTTCAAACGTTTGTATTCAAGATTATACATGTAAATGCTTAGCTTGTCACTCTAGCCCACTTTTTCCCATGTTTTGTCACAAGTAACTAACTTGAAACGTTTCTGCATGGGAGAAAAAAAATCTCCTGTAATAGGTTGTTCTGTGCTTCATCATGTTGAGGCATGCACAAGGTTCAGTGCGCTTGTCTAATCCACAAGCGCAGTACGTACGACACTTTTTTTAAAAACTGCTTTGTACTGCATGATAAACTCATTCTCTTTTTGTCTTTATAAATGATAAACTCACGCGCCCGGTGCTCCAAAACACAAAGCATGGTCAGCGGCGACTTGCTGGCGTGGCGAGGAAAAAATACGGCCGTGCTCTTTGCACTGGCGTCACGGCGGCGCCCTTGGGGAGGGCCCGCTACAAGCGGATTTAATTGGCTCTGAGGGCATTTCGCCGCTGGTAGGCCTGCAGAATCGCAGCGTGTGAGAACCCTTTAAGCATTGTTTGGTTAGCGTGTGTCTGACTCCTAGCTACTCTTCTTCGGCGCAGGCCACCTATAGCTGATGCTTGCCCGGCTGGCGAGGGTACATGTATCTGATTTGTCATTGCAGTCTGAGTACTGGGAGAGACACCAGGAATGCACCGACTAAATAGCCAAACAAGCATCCGGTCTATAAACTGAATGCGCGCAACATTACCTGCTTTCGGAAAAAAAGTTCAAAAGGGACTCAGAGAGGATTAGAATTTTAATTCCGTACATCCAACCTGTGACAGGCACAACATCTACGTGGACGTGCTGATGCGGAGAACTGAATACGCTCACACGAATTTCTGGAATTCAGTATCAAAAGGACTACATGAAAGGCATGTTGGCGCAGGGCATGGTCCGGCGGCAACCATACTACATGTAGTCACTTTCATATTTCCCCCTGTCAATCTTGCGTTCCTGGCGTTGACTGGCATTTACGTCACCGAGGTAGGGGGTTTTCTTGGAGTCAGTATCTAGATGCTTGTGACTTCTGTTTCAGCTTTCTGTTTGCTCGTCATTGTTGTCGGCATTTTTCGTGGCATTTTCAACGTGACGATACTGTCGACAGAAGAGCTTAACCGTGACCGTTAACAAAAGGTCGTAAATTGGTTAAAGGATGAGCGCGTTTAAGCGATCACCGTTGCGGCCGTCTTACGGGTCTTAGGGAAAGTATTACAAGGTTCAGTTACAGTTAGGCATACGCTGTAACTGACTGCACTGCCACGCCCTTCTGTGACGGCGTCAGTGTTGCTTTGTGGGCCACGGCGAAGGTTACAGACAGAGGCGGATTCAGTCTGGATCTTAGAATGAGCCTGAAGATTAAAAAAAAAAAAAAAAAAAAAATCTCAGAGAGTACAGGTTAATTCATGTTCCCCGCAAAACTGATACAACATTGCCAAAAGTACTCCAGTGTTTTTTTTGGTCGTCGTCAGCATACGGTTAGTTCTTAGGCTTCTTTGTGTGTGATGCTGATGTAACTGATTACGATCGGAGGTAATCTGTTTCTGTCGCCGATATGCTGGTGCGAACTGGTTTATTGCGCCTAGGAGATGATAAGTTGCAATGTGTGCTGTATATGCGCTTAGTATTTATCTTTGTTTTACCTAGTTGTAATTGTTATTTGTTTTCTACGCTTTTTTGTCATCGGGAGTTCGAGAAATTAGCATGAAGGTGCAGCGTCTACTGCATTAGGTTCTAGGTCCTAGCTTTATAATTATTGCCCCGTAGATCAGTTTGCATCAGTTGCCCAACGTTACACCTTTGTTGTTGGTTTTTTTTTTTTTTTCCACGTAGTGCAGACACACTTAGCCGCGAATTAGTCTTTGTGGCTTGCGCGGCTTTAAGCCTTAAAAACCCACTCACTCACTTTGTTGCCGATCTGCTGGTTGTGTGTATGATTGTGCTCTCTCCTCCATCTCTGCTTCCGCCCACTTACTGTTTTCTTGGGGAGCCGGGGTGGCCGAATGGTAGCGTTGGACTTACAATGCTCGGGTCGTGAGTTCGAATCCCGGCTGGGGCCAAATATTTGTGCTGGCCTTTTTCTCGCTGCCCCGTCTTTGATATCACCCTTATGTGGTGGAAAAGGACGTTAAACTTCCAAACACCCACCCACCCTATTTTTTTTATTTTTTTTTTACTGAAAACACACCGGCTGGGACATAATCTTGTACTGGATCTCATTTAAGCTTCACAAATTTTTTAATAAATATTTACATCATGTTTTAAGCTAGTCCTTTTATGTTTTATAGGACCTGGCAGGATGGGACCGTGCTACCCGCGAAATAGTCTTTGTTGCTTGCGCGGCGTTAAGCCCTAACTAACTAACTAACTGGGAACAAATAATTGTGCTGGCCTTTTTTTTCTCGTTGCCCCGTCTTTGATATCACCCATATTATGTCTGTGAAAAGTAACGACGATTCCGCTTTCATCCGTCCATTCCTTCCTTCACTGATTGCTTAGTTGGATGGTTGGTTCGTTCACTCATTCATTCATTGCTTTATTCTCAATACCAGAATCTAACTGAAAAGAAGAAAAAAAAACCTCATCCGGCGAGAAAGCAAAGTTCAAAATCAGCGAGTGAGACAAAAGCGCCTGTCACACTTTGCTCCATTGACCGAGACTTAAGACTATTTGCACTGGGGTTTACAGGATATTGGGATCGCGACCTCGGCTATCAAAACTAACAATGATCAGCCACGAACTCCGTGCACGCTCACGCACTATATGCGGATTGCCTTCTCGTCTCGCTTCTTTGCTGGGTTCAGCTGAGAAGGGAAGGTGTCAAACGAAAATTGGTTCTTCATCGTAGCTTAAAAGGCCTAAAGTAGCGAGTGCGACATTGCAAGCCTTTCATTTTTTTTTCCTTTTTTTTAAAAACTGGTCGCAAGTACACTATCGCCCAACAATGAGCTTCATATTGCGTGAACTTTGTCGGACACGAGTGAAAAAAATCGACTGTGAGATGTGCAAATGTTCTTAACGAAATGAATATACTGGGAGGCAAAATGTGTACAGTGCAAAAAAGATAGAAATAAAATTCTCAAACAAGTGAATAAACTACCTACCAACAACCAAACAAACAAAAAGGAAAATAGAAGAAGAGTGTGTGGGTGGGTGGGTGGGTGGATGGGTGGGTGGATATGGGTGTTTGGGAGTTTAACATCCTTTTCCACCACGTAAAGGTAATATCAAAGACGGGGCAATGAGGAAAAGGCCAGCACAAATATTTGGCCCCAGCCCGGATTCGAACTCGCGACCCGAGCATTGAGAGTCCAACGCTCTACCATTCGGCTATCCCGGAAGAAAATAAGCGGGAAAAGAAGATAGAAAAAAGAAACAAAGAAAGAAACGACAAAGTAATGCTTGAACAACTGAATTAATGCTACTAATGCCGGGGTACTTGGGGCTGATGTTTATCCAGTCCATGAGCACAAGGAGCAGATTCTGGCCAGGCGTCATATGTCTTGGTACCTCACCAAACGCGTCATTCAGGTTAGACAGAACAATCCA
Source organism: Batillaria attramentaria (assembly GCA_018292915.2). Taxonomy (NCBI): domain Eukaryota; kingdom Metazoa; phylum Mollusca; class Gastropoda; family Batillariidae; genus Batillaria; species Batillaria attramentaria. The sequence goes on from JACVVK020000201.1 coordinate 582,060, forward strand.
CGGACAATGTCAAAGAAACGACATAGGCGCTTATGACTTTTGGGTCCGCAACTCAAGTGTTTTTTTGTTTTGTTTTTTTGTTTTTTTGTTTTTTGGAAGGGGGGGGGGGGGTACATCACGCCAATTGGCGTCACTTTTGAATTCTGTTTAAATGACTGAAGAAATATTCTGGATATTTGTCCCCCGGTTTTGAGTTCTTCACTTCTTCAGTGAACGAGATGGATACTTTCTTTTGCCGCCTCTCAGTATTTTACTGAAGCACGAACTCACCAAAGGCAATTATCCGCACATAAAACTTTCGGAACTTTCAAACACATCACTGATGCAGCCGGAAAATTGGAGGAACCGGTAAACACACTGGCGTTACCTGGGGGTGTTCGGCCAAAGAACGTAAACACCATTAACCATCGCAAAACATCACCCTCCCCTCTATTTAAGGTAAAGATGTCAGTTAGTGATGATATATGAATGAGAGATGTAAAATAGTTGCTATACCCTTTTTAGCTGCATGCTAATCTGCTTTCACCTACTCAGGTTCCATGGGCAGTCTCTGAAATGTCTCTCACTGAACATCTTCAGCTTCTTGAAAGAGTCCAACCTTGTTTATAAAATTTAGACATTTGTGCAATACAGTCTGTGATATACAGTAGTTTTACTCTCTGAGCCTTAGTCTCTGGAAAGAAATTAGTCTTTCAGTGGTTTTCCTTTAAGCTACACAAATTCTTAATATATATTCACATCATGTTTTCAGCCGGACTTATGTTTTAAAGAACCTGGCAGAACGGGACCCGGTTTAGCCGCGAACAGTCTCTGTTGCTTGCGCGGCGTTAAGCCCTAACTAACTAACTCTCACTGAACAGACCACCATCAACCGGCAACTGAAAACATCCCTCATCCCCACAATTTTCTGCCTGCTTCACATTTTGCCGATGAGTGATGACGCTTTAACAAATTTGCGATACCTTCTTGCATAGGCAACTTCTTGTCCTTACTCAGATTCCACGGACAGTCATTTTGCCGATGAGTGATGATGCTTTAATGACAGATGTAACAAATTTGCGACACTGTGGCCTTCTTCATAGGAAACTTCTTTCGCCTGCTCAGATTCCACGGCCAATCTCTACAATACCTCTCCCCCCGGGCAACAAAACAGCATCAACCGGCATTGCAAAACACCATTTTGTCTCTTTAAAATTTCCCCGGTGAGTGATGATATTTTAATGACGGACGTAACAAATTTGCAGCACTTAGTATGCTGCTTTCACTGACGTAGACACATTCCATGGGCAATCTTTACAATGCCTCCGCCGGTGCCCTCCCATCCACCCAAGAGCATGCAGCGTAGGATACATGCTGTCTGCCTCCACCCCCGCGTCCCCTCCGGTCACCTCACTCGAGCCTTATTTAGCTGCCGGTATACCCTGGGCCCGTATGTAAAAGTCGAGGTTAATTCAAACCACGGCTACGGGCCTAACCCAGACTAGGACAAAAGAAACCCAAAAGCAAAATTAAATAAAAAAGGAAGCGAAGAAAGGAAAACAAAATCCTTGTATAACGGCTTAGGTAACTTGCTGGAATGTGCCCGCTTCTTGGTAAACCCCCCCCCAAAAAACCCTAAAAACAACGGAAAATTTAGTCATTCTACTGTTAATATTAATATCATTATCTAGCCCCTTTTTATCTTTTCGGAATTACTAAGCGGATACGTATATGTTGCGATATTCTTAACCGAGGGCTTAAAGCCCTAACCTCGACTATTACATACGGGCCCTGAACTCCGCCACCCGTTTTACAAGGGACCCCCTGTCTTGTCCGCAGCCTAATTACACCGTGTTTACGGTTACAGGCCGCCTGACAACGCCTTGTCTGTTTAAACCCGTGTTGACACTCGGCTTGCGATCAAAACCAGCGTCTGTAAACGGAGTACAAGGGTAAATGGGAGTTTGATGACTCTAGCACCCACTTCGTTCACACCAACAACAAGCAGGAGAAGATGAAATTTCACACCCTGCGTCACATCGGCCAAAAGCCCTTCACATGCAGTCTCAATTTAAGCGTGGCCTCTCTAAACGTAAGCATTAACCACAGTAGAGATTTTTGAAATTCTGATTAACTGAAGATGTTTTCCTCACCTGTCAAGACAGTCTGTCATCTCCAGCCGATGAAAGGAAGAGTTATTACAACAAAAACAACCTTTTTCGCCCCTAAGATTGCCCCGAGCTACTCATACCCACCCACCCCACTCCCCTCCCCCACCCTGTCCCCCTTCCTTGGGCCCTTTACCCCTCCTTCACACCCAAACACATACTGAGACGGTGATAGGATCAATTTGCACTTGCACTGAATGGTGCATTTACCCCGCTCTTTGGGGACCGAATTTTCCACCTGAGATGCCGGGCGTGGGTTAAGTGGTAACAGAATCCAGTCTTTTGCGCCTAACCTGCAACAGTATCCTGTGGTATTTAAACGCTTAGCAGAATTTATGGGCCCGCTGTTCTGTCACAAACAGCACCTCCGGCACAACAGAGAGGGGTACCCGTGCTATCAGTGTCGGGCTACGCAGAGGAAAGTTGAACAAAACTAATCACTGTATGGTGTTAATTTGGCGTTTTGGTTTGGATTCAGCAGTGAAGCTGAGAGCTTCGAGTTTCTTAGCCCATTCATTCGTCATCTTTTTTTTTCGTAAAACTACACAGTTCCACCGCACACGGGGTGGGGGGGGGGGGGGGGGGGGGGGGGGGGGGTGGGGGGGGGGGGGGGGGGGTAGAACGTGGGCGGTTGGGGATGGGTGTTGTGTAGCGGCTGAGGGTGGGAGGTGGGGGATTAATTATGGTCGTAGTGTAAATAGCAGCAGCAGCAGCAGAGAAAGAGAGAGAGAGAGGGAGGGAGGGAGAGAGAGAGAGAGAGAGAGAGAGAGAGTTGTGTACGAAAATGACACTGCTGATCTTGAAAAGGATTGCTTGTCGTTCCTGCAGTGCTACATTTGATGATTTCAAACGGCAAACAAAGCAAAACAAAACGAGAACATAGTATTTACATAATCGTGGATTCCTGTAGAAACCCCATTAGTGGCAGACCACAACCAAAACCAAACAACCGACAAAGAACATACAATCCAGTCAACCAACCCAGCAAGTTCTTTCATCCTTTCACCACCCCCCCCCATCCCCCCTCCCCCGTCCCCCCCCCCTCCCCACCACCCGCTTTTCGTCCCCATTGTGGCTAAATTGCGATTTAGTTCTTGGTGTCACAGGGCCTTGAGAAGAAAAGTCGGTTATATGGACGTCCAGGGGTGTCTTCCGTGATCCTCTGCTTTCGCCGCTTCTTTTGTTTCCAGACAGAAATGTTGAGATTACTTTATTCAGGTCACGCTACGCGCCGCAAAAATAATATGCTTCATTTTTTTTTCTCTCAGTTGTTTACCCCGAATATCGTCTGACACTGACAGGCAAAATACGAGCTTCATTCTACATTGGAAATTGTTTCTATCTCTCTCAAGTACCGTGCTCTAGTTTGGTTTCTTTTTCAGTCTTTTCTCGATCGCTTCTACTCATGATACCGTCAGTAATTTTGAACCTGTCGTGTGGCAGGTCTTAGGCTTTTGACCTCACGCTGTGCTGTAATCTGTGCTCCCGGCCTGGTCGCTTATTGCTTCTTTTGAAACTGAGCATGATCGTGCTGGAGGTGGGTAATCATATGTTTTGAGTCTTTGAATCCCGCGAAGGAGAGACCCTGCCCCTGCTAACCTAGTGGCCTGCTGGGTCTGTGATCATGGCCGAGGGCTCGTTGGCAAGAGTAATGAATTGGAGCGAAAACCCGGCCTAAGATCAAAGGGTTTACTTCGTCTGTGTGTGTGTGTGTGTGTGTGTGTGTGTGTGTGTGTGTGTGTGTGTGTGTGTGTGTGTGTGTGTGTGTGTGAGAGAGAGAGAGAGCACTGGGAACATGAGTGTGTGTGTGTGTGTGTGTGTGTGTGTGTGTGTGTGTGTGTGTGTGTGTGTGTGTGTGTGTGTGTGTGTGTGTGTGTGTGTGTGTGTGTGTGTGTGTGTGTGAGTGAGTGAGTGAGTGAGTGAGTGAGTGAGTGCGTGAGTGAGTGAGTGAGTGAGTGAGTGAGTGAGTGAGTGAGTGAGTGAGAGAGAGAGAGAGCACTGTGAACATCGATTACATGTAATCAGCAACTTTTGCTTTTCAAAATCAAGCTTAGAAAGATCAAAACAGAGAACTGTAAAGCCAGTGTTTCAACGCAAACAACATCGAATGTAATAACTGCACGGACGAGTGACCACAACAACAATGAGAAAATGTTCTGTCGGAAGGCGTAGCTGCCACCTACCTACCTACACACACACACACACACACACACACGCACGCACACACACGCACGCGCACACACGCACGCGCACACACACACACACACACACACACAGCCTTACGTCCAGCCATCAGATCTTGGCAAGCCCTCGACAACCATAATGTTTTTGCTATTGGCAGTTTTCAGGCACACGCATATTTATCAGTTAATTGTCTCTGCTACCCTGAGCAAGTAGTGCTGCATCTGTGGACAGAGTGACACAAACTTCACGGTAGGGCGAAGGAATCTGTGGACTTCAAATGCACCAACGAACTACCTTTTTGTTTTCTTTCGATAAAGCTTTGTGGCTGTAGATTTTGGTGGTATACCACCGAAGGAAACGGGATTAATGACAGTACTATTGTCTCAGTATCATCATCATTGTGTCAGTATCATTTTCATCTACCCGCGAGACGAGCACGAAATGAAAGTCGTTGATACTGTACTTGTAAAGTTGACTGTTGGCACAGTGCAATACCAGTTCTCTTACAGATTGACAAGGACACACGAGCCCATCACATGGGCAGGCTCTGTGTTACAGAACAATACCAGTTCTCTTGCAGATGGACAAGGGCACAGGAGCCTTTCAAATAATTATCCCGCGTCTACATGATCGGTCGCTGGAAGAACAAGAGACACTTCAACACGACGGTCCCGTTCCTGGCTTTAGAGTTGGTGTGGGTGTCCACGACACATGCCAGCTCCCAGGCCGACTTGCCCATGTTTCTGATGACCGTGCCCCAGCGTGGTCTACCCTTCACCCCGCGGCCGAGGGACAGTTCCTTCACGTGCACTGGATGCTCCACGATCGTGCCTTCGTACCTGGGTGTTGGGTCGTGAGCGTGTGCTGTGGGTCTCTCCCAGATCCAGACACTGTCCACGGCTGTTGGTATACAGTCGACTGAATTGTCTCCTGCCCTCTGCGAATGAAAATACGGTTACTGTTTGGTGTGTGATGCTACTGTTCTTTGTGTTCAGAGTGAGGTCATGACACCAAGAGGACTTTTCAAACACCGCATCATAAATCAAAGAAATAACGCCAATACAGCACTAAGCAAGGGTTAAAGCCCGAACACAACGTTCCGTAGAAACTGAGATCGGAGGGATAGAGGAAGGGGTTGAAGAGGGAACCTACCGGGGGCGGTTGGCCTGAGGGCGTTCTCAGTCGGATCACAGTATATTTCATGCACATTTCATACACACATTTGGGAATAATGATTTGTTTTGTCTGTTGTCCTGTAAGTGTGTTTTGGAACTTCTGGCATTTTCTTTCCTAACACGTTGGCTGTCCTTTTCAGTCTGATAACTGCAAGAAAGCAATTACGTGTAACCCCCCCCCCCCCCAGCCCGCCGCCACCCGCACCTCCCAGACCTCCCAGGTCCGCACCTCCTGTCCCATTCCCCATTCACCCATCTCACCTGATCCTCCAGGGATGGCAACCTGATGACAATGTCCACAAGCCGCCAGCCCTGGTCAAGATGTCTGGTCATCGTGGTCAGCCAGTCGCACTCCAGGTGAGGGTAGCTGTAGCTCCCGAACCGAGAGTAGGTCACCTTGACCTTGGTCAAGGTCAGGTCGTACTGATATGTGTCGAGCTGCGGCGGAGATGGGACCTCGAAGAACAGGTCTACAACCTTGGCTGTGGACAAAACGTTGAACAAATCATCCGCTCTCATAAACATGGAAGTAGGTATTTTTTTTCACCGTTAACCGGCTTTCTCAGGACGATTACGTTTTACACGCAAGGGGAGTGGGGACAGCCGAACGGTAGAGCGTTGGACTTTCAATGCTCGGGTCGTGAGTTCCAATCGCAGCTGGGGCCAAATGTTTGTGCTGGCCTTTTTCTCGCTGCCCCGTCTTTGATATCACCCTTACGTGGTGGAAAAGGACGTTAAACTCCCATACACGCATCCATCCACGTTTTACCCGAAGACGCAACCACAACAGTCTTTAGATATTTCAGTTACACGCAAACAGGTTAATAAAAAACCGGAAGTAAGCATGAAGGGAGAAAGCTGTGGGTGTAAGACGAGCTGGACGTTCCGGTCATCGTTTATCACTTCCCCTTCCCTCCCTTTATTCACCTCATCGGTGAGCAATACTGAAGATAAAAAACAAAACAAAAAACAAAACAAACAAACAAACAAATAAAAAAAACTACCTTCTCCACATGAGTCCGAACTGTCACCAGATGCCATCTCCCCTGTTGTGACTGTCTCCCTTGTTTGCCAAGACATTGAGGCCGAAATGAGTCGCTCGCCGTCTTGCGTACTGTGCGTGATAACGTCTGCAATCTCTGCAGGGCTCACGATGACGAACTGTTGGCGTGTCAGGGCCTGTACGACCACAGGAAGCCAACTCCGCACTGCCCTCAGCTCCCACTGGACGCTCGGCTGTCCGCTAAATCCATACGTCACTTCCTGTTTGGTGAAGAAGCCCTGGTAGATCGTCTTGATGGTGCCGAAAACGTCCGCCTTCATCTGGCCAGGGATCTTAGTGACGTGTACCATGCGGTAGCCCTTCTGGTACTGGGCGTTTAGGATGAAGGCCAGGACATCCGACACGTTGGGTCGGGCTGAGGAAGCACGCTTGAGGAAGGCGAGCAAAGACTTGCCCTGACGAACCCTTTGGGTGTACACCATGTGGTAGCCGATCCTCGAAGCTTTGCTCATGGAGCGGTCTGGTTCGGGCACCGGGGTCGACAACTCTTCTCGGCTGCTCTCCCCTCCCATGTTGTGCCAGTGATTATGGGACTTGTTCGTGTTGCGGGACCTTAGTTAAGAACTGGAGGAGACAAAACGTGAAGATGAGCGGTGCAGTGGGGGAAGGGACTGGCAAGCCAGCAGTGCCAGGTTCTTGAGACCTATCAATATGCCTTTTGTTCTAGATAGTATTATTAGGTTGGCACAGAAGAATACGTTTATCAAGGTAATAAGCATGATTAAGCAAGCACACACACACACACACACACACACACACACACACACACACACACACACACACACACACACACACACACACAGAGTTTACTTTGTTTGAAAACGGTTGACGTTTTGGTCTTGCGACCAATTTTCAAACTTGCCGTTTTGAAAAACAAAAACAAAACAGAGAGAGAGAGAGAGAGAGAGAGAGCCTTGTTCCTCATCAAGACCAGCAACTGCCTTTGCCTATCGTCATAGGGTGTTTTGCTACATTGATTTATTACGACTCTGCTTTGTCTTCAGACCTTCGAAGCCGCGACAGTAAAAACAAGAGAGTCAGTTGTTATTGTACATTTCCAGGCTGTTCTAGATTCTATTTCCGATATCATATAAACATGCCCACTGACGTAGGACCGTATTCCCCGGTCGATGATCTGCGTCGAAGTTCCACACAACCGCCTGCGAGACCTCAATCGATTTTGCTGACACTGACATTTCTAACACGGAGTGTGAGCTTGTACACAAGTACGGGGATAATAATAATCATATTGATTGATTAACTAAATGCCACAGCCTCATAACTGTAATAGCGCGTAGCAGTTTCAACCTTTTTAAAAGACCCGTTGTACCGGTACTTGGACACTGGCGCACTTTGAACAATGCGAAAAGGGACACTGGCGCATTTTGAACAACGCGAAAAGGGACACTGGAGCACTTGGAACAACGCGAAAAGGGACACTGGAGCACTTGAACAACGCGAAAAGGGACGCTGGAGCACTTGAACAACGCGAAAAGGGACACTGGAGCACTTGAACAACGCGAAAAGGGACACTGGAGCACTTGAACAACGCGAAAAGGGACACTGGAGCACTTGGAACAACGCGAAAAGGGACACTGGAGCACTTGGAACAACGCGAAAAGGGACACTGGAGCACTTGAACAACGCGAAAAGGGACACTGGAGCACTTGAACAACGCGAAAAGGGACACTGGAGCACTTGGAACAACGCGAAAAGGGACACTGGAGCACTTGGAACAACGCGAAAAGGGACACTGGAGCACTTGGAACAACGCGAAAAGGGACACTGGAGCACTTGGAACAACGCGAAAAGGGACACTGGAGCACTTGGAACAACGCGAAAAGGGACACTGGAGCACTTGGAACAACGCGAAAAGGGACACTGGAGCACTTGAACAACGCGAAAAGGGACACTGGAGCACTTGAACAACGCGAAAAGGGACACTGGAGCACTTGAACAACGCGAAAAGGGACACTGGAGCACTTGGAACAACGCGAAAAGGGACACTGGAGCACTTGGAACAACGCGAAAAGGGACACTGGAGCACTTGAACAACGCGAAAAGGGACACTGGAGCACTTGGAACAACGCGAAAAGGGACACTGGAGCACTTGAACAACGCGAAAAGGGACACTGGAGCACTTGAACAACGCGAAAAGGGACACTGGAGCACTTGAACAACGCGAAAAGGGACACTGGAGCACTTGGAACAACGCGAAAAGGGACACTGGAGCACTTGGAACAACGCGAAAAGGGACACTGGAGCACTTGAACAACGCGAAAAGGGACACTGGAGCACTTGAACAACGCGAAAAGGGACACTGGAGCACTTGAACAACGCGAAAAGGGACACTGGAGCACTTGAACAACGCGAAAAGGGACACTGGAGCACTTGAACAACGCGACACACTTTGTTACATTCACATAGGCGTGAAGCGTGACAGGTTTTCCTTGGTAACGGCCGGTGCGTATGTACGCAAAGGCTGCTAATTCATCTTGAAAGCAGTGTCGGGGCTTCCCGAGGTACACATAACGTATACAGTCTGTGCTTGAATACACATGAAAGTAACTACAAATGCAAGCTGACAGAGCGGGGGTGGGGGGGGGGATGTACTTTCGAAACCCCATTTAGAAACTGCGACTGTTTGAAACGTTGGGACCCCCAGTACTAAAGAAATCAGCGGTCTAGTGTATCGAGATAGACTAGAACGTAAGTGCACGACTGGCTGGACTAAGCGCAGACTGAAAGATTAGTATTATATGCATAAGCGGAGACCGGGACGAGTTTACAAGTATTTCAGGGACTAAACGATACTGCACGCTGATAATAGGCATGTTTAGTAGGACTTCGTATGGAGGACTTCGCTGACCAGCGTAACCCATTTACATGTAAATTAGGCACGTTAGGGGGTACCATTAGCTAAAAGCAGCGCGTTAGCCGCTTTAGGTGTAAATGGGTCATATTGCTCCGCGAAGTCGTCCTCAAGACTGAACATGCCTAATAGTCCCGATGTAATAAGTCTGAGGCTAAAGCTAAGTCTCAGAATAGTCTAGTCTCTTTTCATGCATCTTCAGACCCCAGGCGTTTAAATACCTTAATCTGCAGTCAGGGACACTCAGGCTATAAACAGAGCAAGCACACGCCCCTACACGCTTTGAGGCCCGCTCTGACCCAGATACAGACCAGTAACAGACTCGATGCGCCGAACAGTTTCAAGGGCACAAATCTCACACGCATTCGGCACGTAAACACGTTTCTTCAACGTTGCAGCTAGAAGCACATAATTATTACTGCTTAATGCTTGCTAGTCACAAACACGAGCCTGCATCGCCCCTATCAGTTCAATCTCAACCGGCGAAGAGCCTGCATGCTGCTCCGGCAGTTCGTTGACTTTTTTTTTAAAACTCAGTTCCTACATGTAAGTTTGGGGTTGTGCACCAGTGGCCTCACTAAAAAACAAACAAACAAACAACAACAACAACAACAACCAACTACATGGATTCAACTTTGGCTCAGTGGGAACGTTGTACTGTTATTATCCTCGTGTTTGCTGCAGTAAGAGCCGCCAAGGAACTGTTAATCTTGCCTGATTTTCATAAAACCGAAAAAAGAGTCAAACACTGACGTGGGATACTCGTGCGCGGTACGAAATCCTATGTGCTGAGGGTGCGTGTCATCTCATTTGAATGAAAAATAAGACCGATCCTCGCTATTTCGATGCACCTGCAGGCGACTTTGTGAATACACCGGACGGAAATTCTGAAATACAGGATCAGGGATCACCTTACCTTCGTCCAACTGAGATGACAACGGCACTACAGGCACAGACGTGTCTCCTCCACGGGAAGTCGCCGATGATGCGATACCGCTTG
>JACVVK020000201.1:597500-602500 GCA_018292915.2 Batillaria attramentaria
CAGACAGTACATGTTCGCGTATACGTGTTGAGTTCACAGTGCTGTAAACAGATTGAGCTTAACCCTTCACACAATAGTGACGAACCACAATCAAATCTACCGATAATCTGTCAGCAGCCACGTTTGTACCAAAGCGCCTGCTAGTTTTTGCCTAGCATACCGTGTCCCTCTGGACCAACGACTATTGTTAACGGCGGATAACGACCCTGGCTGGAAAAAAGGAACGCGACACGGTGTAACTGTGACGGCCGATGCAACCAGTAGGAGGACATTCCTCACTTCTCTCTGTCGCGTGGGAGGGGGCGAGGAATTGGGGCAATGGCCTGTAGTTATAGTAATAGTAAAAAGGTGCGGTCAGGGTTCGTCCTTCGCTCGTCGGTTGTAAACGATCCAGGGCAAGTGTTTACTGGGATTATTGGACGCTTTCTTTGCCGATCAGAACGAGGATGAAGCCGTGCCTGATATGGTTTAGACTGTAACTATGTGTTAGGCTTCATGTCTGACCACGTGGAAGCGTTGTGCTTGTGTGTGTGTGTGTGTGTGTGTGTGTGTGTCTGTATCTATCCGTCCGTATGTCTGTACATTGGCCACACAATGTACAGCGACGACTGCACGCGATCAGAAAAAGGAACAATATTTTGTTTATAGAACCAGATTTGATCTCTCTCTCTCTCTATCTCTCTCTCTGTCTGTGTTTAATTACATAACACCGTCTCTGATAGAAAGATCAACAGTTCCCGCGTACTGATTTGAAAAGCTGACGTCATCAATACTCTATGAAAGTAATTAATAAAGATACCTCTAAAATCTAGTCCAATCCAGTCTGATGTCCGTTCATAATGGGGTACTCCACGAGGAAAGTCCATGCTCACTGCGCTTTTGGGAACTTTCCGAAGAGGCTTTGACGAAGAGGTCCACAGAGTTCAAAGTTGGGCAGTATTCCTGAAGGGTCTAGCACCCGAATGCTTGTTGTGGGTGTTGTCGCCGTCGAAAATGATGGATAAAACTGATCATTTCCTTTCGGTGAAAAATGAACATTACTACAGCCTCAAGCTTATTTGAATTTACAGCGGACAAAAAAGCCGAAGCTGTATCTTAACAACAACAACAACAACAACAACAAAACCCTGCTGATCCAGACACTTATTCAACCACCGATCTTGTAACCCCTCGGAGAAAGGAGTCTTGTAACACAATAGCGTCGTGACGGGCAGTCGGCGTTTTCTATTGAACACTGAAAGGTTTCCCTTTCACACTGAGGACACTTGGCGACGGATTTTCTTTTCCTCGTGTATGTATTCTCGGTTCAAGTTAATTGGGGATTTTGTGAAAGGTTTTTTTTTGTCAGTGACAGTGTTGAGTGTGGCTGATCTGCATCGGGAGATACTGTCACCACGTCTAGACTGCTGGCCGAGGACGCTGCTGGGTTTGAATAGGGAAAGTGAGACGAAACCTGTTCTTGGTCTCTAAATGTTGTTGCTCTTGCAAATCTACCCTCTCTCGACGTCTCATTGACACCGCCACCTATACCACACAGTTAGCAGCAGTGCCTCCACCAACATTTGTGATGGCCTTTTCTCGTTGCCCCGTCCTTGATACCACCCATGCGTGGTGGAAAAGGACGTTAAACTCTCAAACACCCACCCACTTACCAACCTCCACCGTCACTGTCACCACCACCACCACCACCACCGCCACCACCACCACCACCATCAGCAACACACATGGCATTTTAAAGAACAATTTTTTAACACCGGACTTGGACCAGTTTCTCACCGAGCAAACTTTTTACATTGTACCAGTGAGGGTGGGTGTTTGGGGGTTTAGCGTCCTTTTCCACCACATGCGGGTGATACCAAAGACGGGGTAACGATGAAAAAGCCAGCACAAATATTTGGCCCCAGCCGGGGTACGAACTCACGACCCGAGCATTAGAAGTCCAACGCTCTACCATTCGGCCACCCCGGCTCCCCTTGTACCAGTGAAAAACTACGTTTCATTTGATTGTACACAGAACAGCCAGCTAAATCCAGTTTTCTTACTTTGGTCTTCAAACAAAACAATTGCAATTTGTGTCCTTTATCCAGTTAGTCGCGTTGAGCTGCTTCCCCAAGGACTAGTACACGAAGGGCTTAGAAGCTTAATGTCTCGGGCTTTATTTCACCTTGATAGCAACTGGTAGTGTCCAAGCTGCTTATTAAAAACTACAGTATGTTACAACGATGACTAAGTAATGTTGGGCATGTGCTGCGAACTGGTCTATTGCGCCTAGGAGATGATAAGTTGCAACATTTGTTGTATATGCGCTTAGTATTTATTTTTGTTTTACCCAGTTGTAATTGTTGTTTGTTTTCTACGCTTTTTTGCCATCGGGAGTTCGATAAATTGGCATGAAGGTGCAGCGTCTCCTGCGTGTCCTAGGTTTATATTGCCCCGTAGACCAGTTTGCATCATTTGTCCAACGTTACATTTTTTTTTCCACGTAGTGCAGGCACACGTAGCCGCGAATTAGTCTTTGATGCTTGCGCGGCTTTACTCACTCACTCACTAAAACGATGACATCACCAAGAACAGTTGCTGGTTCCGACACCGTGTGACCATCGTCCTCTAGTCTGGGATAGTACATGAACCTCCTGAAGCGCCAGTCAACGCGTCATCACGGCGGATTACTCTTTCAAGGGGCAGCTACTGCGGGTGGTCGCGTCTTCTGGTCATGCAGAGAGGGAGATCACTCACCTCTCGCTTTTCCACGAGAGTGGATCAGTCGCCACTAACCGATACCTGCTTGAAAAAACAGTTTCTGCCCGCCCCTTCTGTCGTAATCCCTGTGGACTAACTTCATGATACGCCCTCGCGAAGGGGGCAGCGGTCTCACTCTAAAAGGTGAAGAGTTATTTTCCTTCGGGTCATTGCTCGAGGATTACCTGGGGTTGTCAGTCTGCGGGCAGATCTCGAAATGTCTCTCGACGGCCGTCTCCTTCTCTCTGTTCTCCTTGTATCTCCAGCTAACCCACCAGAGTGTACGTTCTTCTTTGACTAAACAGACTACACGTCTAGACAGGTGGCTTCTTTATCATGACCCCCACAGTTCTGGTGAAACGTTAAGTCTAACGGTTTTTGCCGCTCTTTGCCCAGTGTTTTGTTTTGGAGACTGTTTGCAGCACCTGTTATTTAAATCTGCTCGCAATGTATTCGGTTAAAACGTAAGTTCTGGTGTCTTTCTAGTGGCACAAAGACCTTTTGTTGAAGGGTAAGGATTAAAGTCCCAAACACCCACCCTTGAAGAGCAAGGAGCGATCAAAGCACACACATTGTCAGAAAGTGAGGTTTCCTGCTAAAATGTTTGACTGAGTAAGCCGAATTTAAAATCTGTTTCCGGCAGCATTTAGCAAAAGTGATGACATACAGTTCACTCCCTTTAATAATAATAATAATAATGATAATAATAATAATAATGATAATAATAATAATAATAATAATAATAATGATAATAATAATGATAATAATAATAATAATAACTGATACTTATATACCGCTCTTTCTCGCAGAGAGCTCACAGCGCTTCACAAAGAAAAGAAAAACATTGGAACAATGCAGTCACATACAAACAATGCAGTACACCTTCACGAAACACACAACATATCAACACTACAATCAGACAGGTGCCTGCAGGTACAGTGAGCGAATGGGTCCCTTCCACCCGAAGGTGACAGCCGGAGAACTTGCCTCTCAGTGAAGGGACACGAACCCTGGACCACATATGATCAGGATGCTCAACGTCCCCTCCCCTCCCCCTCCCCCCCCCCCCCCCCCCCCCGCACTTTCGTTAAAAAGATGGGTTTTTAAAGCAGAGCGGAAGGCCAAGTCAGTAATTATCTTACTCTGAAGTCGGATGATTCATCCCCAGTCCCTGACAAATAATTACTGCATAATTCTTGAAGTATACTGTTTAACTGCTGGCAAGAGAAAGACCCAACATAAGGAATGGATCTCTGCTGATACCATCCAGAAGCTGGAAGTTAGGAAAGAGAAGAAAACTGCACTGAACACGAGCCGAACAAGAAGAGCTAAGGCAAAGGCACAAGAGGAATACACAGCAGCTGACAGAGAAGTGAAGAGGAGCACCAGGAAGGACAAGAGGGACTACATCGACAACCTGGCCAGTCAAGCAGAGGAAGCAGCCCGACAAGGGAATCTAAAAGACCTGTACCAGGTGACCAAGAAGCTCACGGGCAAATTTCAGCAGACAGACAAATCAGTGAAGGACAAGAACGGGCACCCACTGACAACAACTGAGGAACAGCTGAAGCGATGGGCAGAACACTTCAGGGAGCTGTTAAATCGCCCCATCCCTGAAACACCACCAGACATCCCACCAGCTGAGACAGAACTACCCATCAACTGCGACAAGCCCTCTAAGGCGGAGATCAGGAAAGCCATCATGACACTGAGAAATGGGAAAGCTGCAGGGCCGGACGAGATACCAGCAGAAGCCATTAAAGCAGACACAGAGACAGCCGTCAACATGCTGCACAGCCTGTTTAGCAAGATCTGGGAGAAGGAAGAGGTGCCAGCCCAGTGGAAAGAAGGGATCGTCATCAAGCTGCCAAAGAAAGGGGACCTCAGGGACTGCAGCAACTACCGAGGGATCATGCTCCTGTCAGTGCCAGGCAAGGTTCTCAACAGAATTCTACTGGAGAGGATGAGAGAGGCAGTCGACCCCATGCTCCGAGACCAGCAGGCAGGCTTTCGCAGGAACAGGTCCTGCGCTGACCAGTTTGCCAGCCTACGCATCATTGTGGAGCAGTCACTGGAGTGGAACTCCCCCCTCTACATCAACTTCATAGACTATGAGAAGGCCTTCGACAGTGTAGACAGAGAGGCGCTGTGGAAGCTGCTAAGGCACTATGGAGTTCCCGGGAAGATCATCTCCCTGATCCAGTGCACCTACCAAGACATGAGCTGCAGGATTGCCCATGCCGGCCAGTTGTCAGAAAGCT
>JACVVK020000201.1:607500-615000 GCA_018292915.2 Batillaria attramentaria
CGGGTGGCTGGATAATGCCACGTAATCCCACCTGATTGGTCAGAAGAAAAGAGCAGCGGAGAATTATTGGCGACTGGATCTAGCGGCTTTTGTCCCGGCAAAGGCTCCGGGATCACTCCTTCGGGTCTGATCGGGCCCGTTGCGCACGTGGTGCTGATAGGAGAGTAAGTCGGACCTCTTGCCAAGGCTCGTTGGGGGATCAGGTATGATCCGGGCACACGTCTCCCCCACCCTTCTGCTCTCTCTGTAAAGCGGCTCGGGTACGGGTACATGGGGTACGTCTTGTCTTTTGGAGTTAACATTGTCTCTCCACCGCTAGGGTGCTCTGACGTAAGAACGTAGTTCGCTGAATAAGGAAGGGGCGGGGGTGGGGGACTTGGGTTTTCAGGAGGAGACAGATGGAGGTGAAAAATCACCTTTAAAAGCCAAAACAAATGATTATATCTCAGCTGCCATATCTGGCAGGAATTAGCAGCACGTTGAATCGCAATTACGTCTTGACATCCACGCGAAAAAGCACATGATATCCACCCAGTGGACAGCGCGGTACAGATACATGCAGTGTGAAAGGCAAAACTATCGCTCTTCGCGCCGCAAACCCTGGGTCGATCCCCCGCTGTCTGTGTCGAGCTAGGGGAGGAAAAGACTAATTGCCAGACGATGGCCCCAAAGAGGCGATCGGCCCTGTCGCTGATACCCTCTACACCCCCGCTCAGTACTGAAGGCGGGAAGTCAGTTTACCGACCACGTTCTCCTGAACGCAGCATTTGACAGCCTTCCTGTTGTAACGCTCTGGGTACTGGTCATTCTCCTTGTGGGACCGTTTAGATTAGAATGCTGCCCTGTCACGCAATCTCAAATCACATGGACCTCCGTCGCATCATCATACCATCATCATGCACACACACACACACACACACACACACACACACACACACACACACACACAACCAGTTTTCGAGCACACACACACACACACACACACACACACACACACACACACACACACACACACACACACACGCGCGCGCGCAGCGCAGTAAGGAAGACGATTTGTCTCGGCTCGGCTTGGGCAACGAGGGCAGACGATTGTCATGGATATCTTACACGGGAGGTAATTTGTCAAACTCAAAGTCTTCTCCCTTTTTGCTATTCTTTATCGTGTGTGCAAGAAGGGGGGCTTGAGATTAGGTTCGGGTTCCGCAGATAACAAAAGTCTTCTCAAATATCTGCGGTTTTCCTTCTGAAGTTGAAGGATCGTTTTTCTCTGTGTCACCTCCTCAGGTCTGATTGATTTACACCGCGAATAACAGCAGAATGGGGGGAAAAAACCTGGATAGCAGGATAACTGAAGACCGTGGTGGAACGATTCGTCTAAGCACCTTTCATCAATTACCGAAGTCGGTATAATCCAAGCAAACACCAAACAAGAATTGTTCTTTAATGCCTCCAGATCTCCGGTTGCCTAACCTGGACCTTGGGAATGGCCCACACGAATCGACTGCCTCTCATTATGAAGTTAAGCCTTTTCTTTCCATGACAAGTTTGCTTTTAAGTATGCGGCCATTCAATATAGTTTTCGGGACATAAAATCTGTCCAAGGTCTTTCAAAAATGTTAACACAGAAATGTATTTGGCTCTTTTTTTTTTCTCTCTAAAGTATGCGTCATTCAATATGCTTTTCGGGGAGAAAATTTTTAAGAAGGTCTTCCAAAAATGTTAACATAACATAACAATGTATGACTTGGCTTTTTTCCTCTAAAGTATGCGGCCATTCAATATGCTTTTCGGGACAAAAAGTCTGTCTAGACGGTCTTCCAGAATTGTGAATATAGAAATATTTGAATTGATGTTGTTTTTTTGTTTTTGTTTTTTGTTTGTTTTTTCGCCGAAGTATGCTGCCATTTAGTAATTACGCTCTCAAGGACGAAAAGATCTGCGGAAGAAGATCTTTCAAAATGTTAACAGGAAAATATATGATTTGACCTTTTTTCTTTTTTTTTTTTCTTTTTCTGCACTGTAATATTATATCTACAAATAAAGACAGCTCATCATCCTGAATGGAGTGCAAAGAAAATTGTTTTCTAATGACTGTACACATGTAGCACAAGTGTCATGTTCCGCATAAACCAGAAGAAAAGTAAAAAGAATCTGGGATAAACTACAATGAACCAAATGTCTTTAAATAAAATACTTACTTGCATGGATGTGAGGAGTTGCCTTGCATACATCGCAATTATACTTGAAATCTTCAGATCAGTAGAAGCCACTTCAAACCACTATTATGCAATCTGCAGTAGTCTCGGGCCCAGCGGGGAAGGTCTACGCCTTGCGTAATACTAATAGTGGCTTGAAGTGACACCTACTGGTTTGCAGTGGCTTGTTCTTTTTAACAAATCTTACCATATAGAGGGCCTGGGGTGGTCTGGTTCGGGCTCTTAAGAGTTAAAAAAAATCATTTTTGGGCTCTTAAGAGTTAAGTAAGACAATGACAATGAAACTTTCTTTTTCAGTGGTAGAAATTGTAGCACACGTGCCAGTGTATAATTTGCCGTTGCTAGACTACAAAATGAAAACGTAAAACGAAGGCAGAGACAAGAGACCCCCCCCCCATGAACCCCCCCCCCCCAAAAAAAAAAAAAGAAAAAAAAGAAAAAAAAGAAAAAAAAAGACCAAAACCAAACAAACCAAGCAAAAGACAAACAAAACAAAACAGTAGAATGAGAAAAACAAAACAAAAAGCAAACAAACAAACAAACAAACTAGTAGACTAAAAGTAAGATAATATCAAGTCAGCGAGAGAATATCAGTCTGACATGTACATGGCAAAAATTACATGTCATGCTGTATTACGCTCGACTACCTACATAAAGCCTGTAACTGCTAGAAAGTAAAATCCAGATGCATACGACAGAATACTCAGGTGTGTGGAGACAATCTTTCAACTACTTAAAATACGGTAAAACTACCTATACTTGCTAACAAGTAAGAGACAGTGAAAGACACCAACTGGTACGCCTTTATCGCGGAATGGGGGAAGCATCACGGAAATGTAAGGATGTGTGTGTGTGTGTGTGTGTGTGTGTGTGTGTGTGTGTGTGTGTGTGTGTGTGTGTGTGTGTGTGAGGTTCTATGTTACTGGTGTAAGGGGAACTGGGTTTGGGCTAGGCTGTGTCACAGTTAAGGTGCTAGAATATTCATCGCCGATGTTTTTCCTCTCGCCGCTGTAAGAACACAAAGAAGTCAATTGTTCTTCTCAAGGCCGAAGCGTGGGGGGTGGATTGACCCCCCCCCCCACCCCTCTCAACTCTCCTCTCACCTTCCCTTCCCATCCCCCTTTAAAACATCTTAATTACAGCTGGGTACATTCCAGAAAAAAAGAACAACACCCACAACAAACGCGCGAACGGAAACGCGTGGAATTCTATAGGCTTGAGGACACCTCGACATTCTGTGCACGCCTTTAAAATCTTAAATCGCAACATGATACAAGCGGACTGAGTCGCGATTATAGGCAGGTGGGGATACTGACTGAGATGTGCTGGTGTGTATGTCAACGACACCCTAATCCTCTGCTTTATGAGGCTGAACTGCGTTGGCCGATCTTGGTAGAACGCACGCTGGATTTGCAAGCCGCCGGAATTAAGAAGTAATTTGTGAGGTCTATTTTTTTTTTAAATTTAGTGACGGGCGTATTTTCAGTTTTAAGGTCTGTGGTCACGATTAGCGACCGAAATTATTTTGTAAACGATACAAGTGACTGTCCCTCCCCAAAGCCACCCTCACCACCGAGAGGTAAAACAAACGGAAATGAGACACTACAACTTAATAACAAATCTGGATAAATAGGTTTTTTTGTAGTTGTTGTTCAGCAAAGGCAGTGACAAGCACATACGAAAAACAGCAGGACATTCAAAAGCGCTTGAAAATCACAGCTTTTCCGGTTGCATGATACAGACTAAACTGATTGCTCCACCATCACTGTCATCCTCATTTGTCGTGTAAGCATGTATTATGACTGTGTGTATGTAACGTGTATTTAATGTGTATGTAGTGCGTATGTAATGTGTATGTAATGCTACTCTGCTACTGTGAGGCGCCAAGAGCTCAAGCAGGAGGTTGGGCGCCAGACAAATCATTAATATTATTATTATTATTATTATTATTATTATTATATTCTTCATCATCTTCTTCTTCTTCTTCTTCTCATTATTATCTGTACCATAGAACTATAGGACAAAAATACATTTTTGTGAGAAAGTATCAGTTGGATTACATCAATATTTATAATTGGATGCATACTAGGCTGCCCTCATAACTAAAGTTATAGACATAGTAATAGTTATAGGCAAGTTATAAAGTTATGGTTATATGGACCAGATCTGTCCACGATGGCCGTTTAACTTTCTTGCCCATCCTTGAGTACGACCTCAGCCACATAACATGTCACCATTCTGCTTATACACTAGGCTTTGTCCTCGGTTGCTGTTTTGATCATTTTAGGTTTGAATGTCCTTATTTCCACCGTGAAAAGGGTGATATCAAAGACGGGGCAGCGAGAAAAAACGTCAGCACAAATCTCAGCTGGGATTCGAACTCAGGACCTTAGCATTGACTATCTAGCGCTTTACCGTTCGGCTCCTCGTTCGTAGAGTTAAAGAAACTGATATTCAGGAAAAGAAGTGACAGAAGGGGTGTGGGGGGTGGTGGTGGTTGAGATGGCGGGGTGTGTGTATGGTGTGTGTGTGGGGGGGGGGGGGGGAGGGGTGTGTGTGTGTGTGGGGGGGGGGGGTATCGTTGCACAAACAGCCCCTGTTTTGGTGTCTCCTCGCAGACTTTTATCTTCGCAACCTTTGTGCCGTCGTCTCCCAGGAAAAGCTGCCCCACAGGACGGCCTTCATAAATAACCGTTCGTGGTGCTAGCAACATATGAAATCCCTAACTGTCAGTAAACTGTAATCTTTCCTCCTGTGAGAGGCACGCCCATGGCCATAGATCACAGGGCAGCGATGTCCAGCGGGGATGATCGGAGAGTAAGGAACAGGTTATCGCCAGCTGGCATCAACGCCGATGTGCGAAAGGAAAACAGTTTCTTTTCACGGAGTTAATCTGGGCAAATACTGTACAGGTTTAGCCACCTTACGCTGCTAGTCCCGCCAGGATTATGCGTGTGGGGGTTGTAACAACCGGCTGGTGGCTAGGGTAACATTGGAGAATTATTGTCCACAAACACTGAAACACGACTTGCTATATAGTTTGCCCGGGAACGCTACAGTGACTTTACAGTTTGGTGTTGGCTTTGGTAATTTCAAAGCACCGAAATGGAGTCCAGGTTCTGGTTACTAGATTCAGTAACGTTATACAGTGTGACTTTTACACCTAAGTCATGGGATTGAATCGTACAACAATGCTTACAGTAAAGTGTTTGTTTAAAGTATTAGTATTGCAGATACATTGAATTTTAATTTATTGAAGGGAGAAGTGAAGAAATTAGTATGAGTGGTTTGGGTACAATAGAGGACGCATCTTTATCACCTGGATACTCCATACTCAATACCCCAGCAATTTGCACGAAGGATACTTCTATGAAGGATACTTTTACCGTCAACTGCTGAAGGGCATACGTGATTCTCAAATGAATGACGCTTACGCCTTACCAAATGACGTATTACCAAATGACGGTAGACTTCCTACACGGACAAATATCGCCAAGGACAGTTGAAACCTTCCACAGTTCTTAACAGCCTCTGCAAATTGTTACGAGGGGCCACTTACTGTACTCTGCCACTGTGAGATCTCACACAGCCCAAGCTGCATGTGTGCAAACATAAAAGTATTTGATGCCAGGTAACCTGGGGTCAGACAAACAAATCCGCTCCATCCGACAGCAATTTGTGGTTAGATTTCAAAGAGGTTGTAACATGCTGGAAACGGAGAGACGGGGCTACGACAGCCTTGCCACACAGGGGTGGATCACAGAAGCTTGTGACCCTCTATTACCGCCGACAAGCGACATACGGTCTAAACAAACGCAATATGGGGAGGAAAAAAAAAAAACAAAAAAAAAAACACCGCGCTGTATTATATATGTGTATGACGTTGCGGATGTGGACATGACGTCTAGTGAAAACATCTCCAAATGCAGCTGACTTTGTCAGAGGTTATCTGTTATAGCCGTTATGTTGCCTCTTGACCCAAGATGTGAAGCTAGTGATCTCGTTATTTTGAACATTGAATACTTGTTTTTTAGAAACAGCATGACTTGCTGAGTCAGCGATGCCAGCGTGGGTGAAAAAAAAAGAGAAAAAAGAAGAGAAAGTTCTGCTGACAAGTGTGTTGTACAGTCAACTCCAGCAAAGTTCTTGAGAAAAAATAAGGACGTACAAATCAGTGAGACATTACAACGACAACAACAAGAACAAGAACAACAACAACAACAATGGCAGCAACAACAACAACAGCAACAACAAAGGAGCAATCTGCACAAACCCGTTGATCAGCTATGCAGAACTCATGGAGCAGCTATGCAGAATACTTACATAATATCATTTCC
The DNA here is from genome assembly GCA_018292915.2 of Batillaria attramentaria. Classification (NCBI taxonomy): domain Eukaryota; kingdom Metazoa; phylum Mollusca; class Gastropoda; family Batillariidae; genus Batillaria; species Batillaria attramentaria. The sequence goes on from JACVVK020000201.1 coordinate 614,054, forward strand.
AACTCATTTCATTAAATTTTTAATAGCTGCTTCACTCCCACACTTCCACAGCAAACATAGATACTAAACAAGGAGCACTTTGCGGGTTCATTCTGCTGAATAAGTTACAATATACAGCAACGAACCGTTGTTAGCTGAAACCTCCAGCAAAAGCGTGTTTGTCAGGATTTCACAGTATGGCTCTACAGCGTACGTATGAACACAACCAAAACTAACCGACATAAAAGAACACGATGACGGCAAAGACTCCAATCAGAATCCGACCAGTGCCATTGTTTTCGGTCTATTTGACATCGGAAGTCTGAAGGAAAAGGAAAAGTACAGAAGTCGTGATTAGGAAACATTGCAGAACCCAGCGACAGGAAAGTACCATGGCATGGGGAAGAGGGTGAAGGATTTGTTCAGGAAGGAGTTCGGGTTTACTCATTCCCGAAGGCGTTTTGATCGCTGCAGTTTTAGTATTGAGACGAACACAATGGTAACTTCTTGACTTTAACTTTGACTGTTTTCGAAACAGTTCACGATTACATGCCCCGGCACTCCCTGATTACATTATCAAAGTCTTTGCAGTCGGTGTTTTGTTGAGTGAAGACATTGTTTCCCCTTAGTTCTTCTACTTAAAGGGATCTGAGTGGTCTTGTGGTTTTTTTTGTTTGTTGTTTGTTTGTTTGTTTGTTTGTTTGTTTGTTTGTTTGTTTGTTTTTTGTTTGTTTGTTTGTTTTTTTTTGTTTTTTTTTTTTTTGGGGGGGGGGGGGGATCGTTGTCGTGGTTAAATCCTACCTCAGTAATGACATCGTCAACGTCAGTTTATACTCAGACCGAAGACCAAACACCACTACCACCACTACCCCCACCCCCACCACCCCCACCACCAACAACAACAACAACAACAACAAACCTGACGCGGACGTGTTTTGACAATGCCTGCCGGAACTGAAGTGAACCAG
>JACVVK020000201.1:620000-870000 GCA_018292915.2 Batillaria attramentaria
TCTCTCTCTCTCACACACACACACACACACACACACCGAGTTTCTACACTACTACTACTATACTACTATTCGCGTGCGCTTTACTCACACACGCTGATCGCGCCTCTAACTACCCCCTTCACCCTCTCCCTCCCCCTCCCCTTGCCTGCTCCATCGCTCCCCGCCCCCTCCACCACCCTCTCCCAGCAGGACAGGAGGGAAGAGGGAGTATAAAGCTTGCAGGTAGGTATTTTGTGTGGCCATGCACTCGCTCAGCTGTAGTAAAGACAGAGGTAGAGTTAGAGGCGGTGACACTACGCTACAGAAAAGGCCGACCAACTTGTTACGCGACGGGACAGGAAGAGATACTAGAGAGAGGGGGAGTGAAAAGGGCCGACGAGTATCTCGCGGAACTTTGTATGCGCAAGAACTGCGAGGATAAAAGGCGCGTTGGGAGACTGGTGATACAAAAGGACTACCAGAATCAAGGGACACACTCCTCGTTTTTCTTTCCAGCAGACTTCATTCATGGTTTGAGTGGAATTCTGTTGGAAATCGGCACCGAGGAGTTTCGTGTTTACATTGTGAGAGACCTTACAATGTACACTCGTACATGACATTATAGTCTGCTATTTTTTTTTCTGATATTCGGAATTGGCTGAGATTCTCAAGATGTAACTCAGTTGGCCATTTCTGATGGCCGGCCGTTGTGGACCGTTCTGTGGACGAACAAATTGACTCTTTTATCAAAGACGTTTGTGAAGTCTGTGTTCACCCAAAGAACAGCAGCAATGGAGTATGTACAGAATGACCCCGGCACCTCTGGAACACAGCAACCAAGCGATTTTCCAGACAGGGCCATGAACGACCCCATGGCGTCAACATCGTCCTGCAGTAGTTCACCGACCTCTAGCGTGGAAGACATGAGCGTTTCCGAAACCGAATCTCAGACTGTGCCATCGTCCAGGCGTCACTGCGACAAGTACAACTTGAGGAGAAGTTCTCTCCGCGTGCGGGCACAGACAGAGCAGAAGACTCGCCAGCCGAAAGAGAGGAAACCGAAGAGTCGGCCTCCTCCACTCAGCAAGTACAGACGGCGCTCGGCCAACGCTCGCGAACGGTGCCGCATGCAGGAGATGAACGAGGCGTTTGAGGACCTGAAGAAGGCCTTGCCCCAGGCCGGCCTGGAGGCTTCAGGCGGCGAGGTAAACCCCAAGTGTAAGGGTCAACCGACCAAAATCACCGTCCTCCGCCTGGCCATCAACTACATCAACGCACTCAGCGACATCCTGGGATACCACAGCGACGGCGACGTCATGAGCGACGACCTCGGCTCCGACGCCGCGTCCACCAGCACGAACTGCACGACGAGCGGGTCGGGCGATGATGAGTCGCTTGTGTCGTCTGACGCCGATACTGGCGTGTCGGACCTCGAGTTCTTCGCTCCTGACCTGGTGCCCGATTTCCCGCCAGGCTTCGAGGCCGACCTTGGTGTCACGCTGAGTCCCGAGGAGGAGATGTGCTTAGAACTTGTGGCCAGTGTGTTGTGAGACAGAGAGTAGGGGGACGTGTCTTGTTTGTCATTCATCACTTAATTTTATAAGACATCAAACTCATCTTCAAGATACATGCAAGTACTGACTTTCGTTTTTTTCAAGACTTACCTCGTAAATGCCTTTGTGTTTATGTAAATAAACAAGTAAATAATAATGTTCAGGATATCACAAGTCTCACCATCCGATCAGCGGACCAACATCTAGATTATTCATCAACTTATTTTGTTGTCAGAGATTTCATCATCACGCCAACAAGAGACACTGCTTTCATCGCCACTGGACTGTTATGAATACAAGACTGACCATCGAACATTTTCACGTTGAATAGCAGTCTCTGACAAGTTTCCTTACATGTGTAATAACATGCGTTGTATCAACACGACGGAAGTGTGACTGCATCGCAATTAACGCTTGAACGGTGTGATTGGTTGCGAGCTTACAGCGTGAATGACGTTCACAGTGCATAATTTAAATGAAAGATTAAGTGGTGATCATTGGTTTACTATCTAGAGCTACGAGAACATTCAGCCAACACATCGTGCGATTGTATGATCTATGCCAAATAAGGACACACGGATGTTCGAAGACTTTCTACTGACCTTCATATACAAGGACACGGACACTGATGTTTTCACCGAAGCCTCTTTTTGCGCGCAGCTTTCTCTGACATTGCAGTGGTGCGCAATTTCCTAAGTGCGTTACTACAAATAGGAAAGCAACAGAGCTACACTAGATAATGACCGTTTTTTTTTTTCTTAAAGAAAAAGCAACCCTACTTTCCTATTCCTGTCCTCCTATTCTCTCTATCATTTAATCTCGCTGGTTCTTTTACATAAACACTGCTGTGCTACGTCACTTTGACTATGAAACACCGCTGTTGGGGCCGGGGGGGAGGGGGGCGGGGGGCGTAGACGACTAACGTCACCTAGAAAAGGGCATAACAGCTATGGATTGGATATATGTTCATAGCCCCTTCTTCCATATTGACGGTTAGAGATTTCTCGAGCGTGCTTCGAGACCATCGCGAGTTCCTGAATTTTGTCTTCAGTGTGTCAGTGGGCGCAGGTTTTGTGTGCAAACTCAGATTCACCTAAAGATTGTTGATCCTGACTTTAGAATCGTTTTTGTGACGTCTCCTCATTAATGTGAGTTACGAGTGATAGCATCTTTAGGACGAAAACCACCGTGAAAGATTACAACCGGCACGTTTCGCTTGCCTGATTCTGATGTGCTTTTAATCCCAGCTGGTTTTGTGAAACTTACGTAGATACATGATCGTAAACTTCTACCGGGTTTGTTTAACCCTGCGTACTAGATAAACGAACTGCGGTACATGGACACAAGCTTTTGAGCTCCTACCGTCATCTAGAAAATAAACGGCCCAAACGCCATAGGCTTGACTGGCGCTTAGAACCCTTTTCCGGATGACACACAGCTCCGCCATGGGCCTGACTGGCGTTTAGAACCCTTTTCAAGATGACGTACAGCTCCGTAACAACATCCGAGGCACCTGTATAAGGTAATGACCTGGGCCCGTATGTAAAACTCGAGGTTCCACGGCTACGGGCCTAACTCAGACTAGGACAAAAGAAACCCCAAAACAAAATTAAATAAGAAAGGAAGCGAAGAAAGACAGACAAAAATCCTTCTATAACGGCATGGGCATCTTGCTGGAATGGACCCGTTTCCCGAGTTAAAACAAAAAACAACGGAAAATATAACCCTAGAGCTAGTTTAGTTCGAGGTTAGACTCTAACCCGGGGCTAAACTCCCTAACCCCGACTTTTACATGCGGGCCCTCGTCTAGGCAGCTTTCTCTGACAATGCAATAGTGCGCAATTTCCTAAGTGCGTTACCACAAACAGAAAAGCAACAGAACCTTGTATTCTGTTCCCGAATGTTCTACGTATACACGCCCTTAATGGTCTGCAATCTCAACAAAATGCCGCAAACATTGTGTTTTGTAAAACTGCGACTCCTGCGACTGCGCATACTGCAGGCTACTCTGACACCGTTGAACAGTTTTCAGGCTTATGAAACCAGAGCGTGAGTTTGCGGTGACTTCATTGTGCTTTTGGTCAGTGAGCAAGACACACCGCTACAGCGCCAAACTGTGAACTTTCTCGGTCAGTGTCAGAACGCAAACTGAGCTGTGAAATCATCATCATTAGCTTGCTTTACGTCCTATGGCTTTTGGCCCTTAAGGACAAGTTGTTCCTGGCGTGTGTCTTTGGCTGCTTGGCTAGGCGAGTGTCTTTGGGGTGTGTGAGGGCTGCTTTGCTAAGCTTTGGGCAACGTCAGAGGGTCTCTGCTTGGCTACCGAATGCCTGGTCTGGGTTTGTTTTTCAGTGCCTCAGTCTGTTCTGTCATCCGTACTTTTGCCTTTTAGATTATCACTGGGGTGTCCCCTCGCTTTCTGGTTTCAAAACCATTTTGTCAGATCTGATCTGACGAGCGCGTCGGCCAGGGTTCTCATTGGCCTATCACCTAGGGCTTGGTGTGGCCTGAGGAAGTCTACCGTCTTCAGTGAGTATCTGTCTCTCAGGTCCCAGACCGGCTGGAGGCTGGTGGGCAGGCCATCACAACCGGTTACAATGTGGCGGACGTCTGGGGGCTGCCCACACTGGCAGCTGTGAAATCAGGCTGCCCTTGACTTTTATACGGTTTCAGGGGCCCGGGCCCCTGAAAACTCTGTACCTGTGACTTAGTTGACTGTGCGTTTTGCAAAGTCGGATAGTTTTTTTGTTTTTTGTTTTTTTTTTTGTTTAAAACACTGTGAGTGGCTTTTTATTGGGATTGCAGACCTTTAAACCCACTGTGTAACGAGAAACTGCTTTGCGGTTTGAAAATTGCATTCTGTAGACTGGGATACATTAATGTTTACCACAGAATTCATGGATTTTTTGTGCTTCAAGTTTGAAAATATTTGTCGCAAGTAATTCATCATTCATTCATTGTTCCGAAGGCAAGCTGACATGGACCAGTGTCACGGTTTATTTTTCTATATGAGTATGTGAACAATGCTGTTCGTTTGCTGTTTAATATTATTTTGTTGTGATATACGGGTCTCTCGATTTGCAGATTTATTGTTGTCGTTGAATATATTTTTGTACATTCTGACTGTGTCGCATGTAACTCGTGTGTGTGTGTGTGTGTGTGTGTGTGTGTGTGTGTGTGTGTGTGTGTGTGTGTGTGTGTGTGTGTGTGTGTGTGTGCAGTGACGGTGTGTGTGTGTGTGTGTGTGTGTGTGTGTGTGTGTGTGTGTGTGTGTGTGTGTGCGCGTGTGTTTGTGTTTGTGTGTTTGTAAAAGGAGCTTATCCACTTTTATTTGTCGGCGAAAATTAGCCCCGCCCGTTTCAAATCCTTCGCGTGGGCCTGAGTAGTATCCTGGTGTACCACGCGTAGGGGGGCGCAAAGTTTTTTTTATTGTTTTCCTGCAAAACAAATACCCCAGGACCAGCGATGTAATGGAATGAAGTTTCAGCCCCCGCCGACCAGCACCGCCACGCATGCATCAACACCATTTTCAAGTCTCGACTGCCCTTTTATCATTTCACGTTTCTTTAACAAGCTGATTTCTCGAACACCTTCATTTTGGCGTCTGTTTGACGAGCAAGCACACGCCTTTGAAGCTTGTGTCGTATGCGGGCCATACCATTGTTGAACCAGAGGACAAACACCTCAGTGCTTGGCGTTCACCTTGCACGTAGAGCGAGAATGAAAAACAAGCAGGAAAAAAAAATCTAACCTCAACTACCAAAAAAAGGACCTTAGCGATTGTCAAACCCATGGGGCATAGCGCCTTTTCCCAGATGTCTTTAGAGATAACCGCGTGGTAAGATCGCGTGCAGAGCCTCAAAAAGTCTTTTCCTTATGTTAACAGAGAATAAGACTTTTATTAGCTAGGTACTCAGAAGGAACTTTTACCCAAGGCTTGAGATAAGAAAAGAAGCTAGATTGGATTTAACACTTCACATAAAAAAATAGTTTACATTGTGACCTGAAAGACAGGGGTTCTTGTCAAATAGCGAAATGCTTAAAAAAACCCACACAAAACAAAAACCAACTGTTTGTTCAACTTTAAAAAAAAGTGTGTGCTTGGCTACCCAAGCTCCCCTTCATTACATCGTGACAAGGAAGAAAGGCGTTTCAGTCAAAAACTTGGGAATAGCAAAATGTTTATAAAACGTTGTTTGGTTAATTTCAAAAAGTGTGTGTGTGTGTGTGTGTGTGTGTGTGTGTGTGTGTGTGTGTGTGTGTGTGTGCGCGCGCGTGTGGGTGTGTATGCGCGCGCAGGGGCGACCACTGAAGTACGAGATTACTGAATTTTCAAACACGGACATCCACACACAATGCAGAGTGAGACAGAGTTATGCTCGTTTAAAGACCTCGTTTGCAAAAGTGAAACACCAGTTACTTAAATTCTCGTCTCCTGCAGCACTTGTTCCGTGTTTGTGTTGCTAACGACCAAATTATTGTGCTCGGCAAGTGTTAAAAAAGGCTTAAGTGGATTTGAGAAAGGACCCGTTCCCGTGTCGAAACAGGGCGTATACTTGTTGCCACTACAGAAAACATTTATTCCAGACACGGTTTCAGATTTTTTTACCTGTTCTCGTCAAAACAAAAGCAACTACTAAATCCAGCACAAACACAGTCGCTTAAATTTCGATTTCATTTTAAGTGTTTTGCAAAGCAGGCAATGAATAAACGTCAGTTATTAGACAGCTGTACCTTTATGTTGGCACCTTCAACAACCCCCCCCCCCCCCATCTCCCCTTCCTTTTGTCTCTATTGAAAACACACACACACACACACACACACACACACACACACACACACACACACACACACACCACACCACACCAGCAACAACAAAACAAAAACAGAAACAGAACCCCCCCCCCCCAAAAAAAAAAAAAAAAAAAAAAACCCACAAAAAACATCATTTTTGCTTGACTGAGGAAATGCGACAGATCTACACACAAATATGTGTATAAAAAATTCTCCTCCATATCATCTCCTTCACTCTACTTCTGTCTTCCTGCTTCTTTTTCTACACCTTAATGTAAATGTGCTCTCCGTACAGCCCGTGTCTTCTCCTCTCATATACATACATACATACATACAAAAACCTCTCCTGTACATGCAAACACCCCCTTCCCCAAACAACAACAACAACAAGAAGAAAAAAAATAAAAAGAAACAAAAACAAAAAAAACAACAACAAAAAAACCAAAAAAACAACAACAAAAAAACAAAAAAACAACACACACACACACACACACACACACACACACACACACACACACACACACACACACACACACTAAAACAACAACAACAACAAACACACAAAAACCCCAAACCAACCAAACAAAAATAACAAAAAACAAAACAAAACAAAAAACCCAAAACAAAACAAGAAACTCTGACTTTCATTTTTGCAAAAAGACCCCAGTGGTCATATCAGGCATACACAATAAACATAATGGAATCATTCCTGCTTACGCGAAAAACTCTCAGAGTAAATCTGTTACCCGTCACACACCCTGTTCTTTAGGTCATCACCTAGATGACGCCTCTGAAGAAGATCTCCTACTTTTGCAATACGGATGACAGCCGACGGTGACACAACACGCAGAAAAGTGAAGAATCCTCGTCGGACCTCTGGCTGTCAGTGTGATGAATAGAATGAGAGCTAGCGATGACAGGACAGCTCACCCATCCGGAGCAGTCGCTTCCTCATGGAAATAATCCCAGACGGGGCAGATTTAGGGCTAGCCTGCTGTCCAGTAATAGTAACAGTAACAGCAGGGACACGTGCACAAAGTGTAGTGACAAGCTCAGGACAGCGCTCTATACGTCTTCAGTGTAATGCAGGGTTAGAGGGCACTGATTCACTACTGGAGGGGATGGAGGAGGAGTGGTGGGGTGGTGGGGAGGGTACGTTGGGGACGGTGCTTTATTCCATTTTTGTTTTACATAACAATTTCATAATGTACAAGTTTCAGTAAAATGTCTTTATTTACACACAACAAGAGATCTCATTGTAGAAATGTTTGTGTGTAAATAATTGCAATAAGCTGTTGACTATATTAAGTTTTTTTTTCTTTCTGTTTTTTCCCCCTGAGAGAGAGAGAGAGAGAGAGAGAGATGGATGATGATGATGATGATTGTCGCGGTGTGTTGCGTGTTGTCTGTGTGTGTGTGTTTGGGGGTGGTTTCGGGTCTTGGTTGGTAATGTGTCACCTTAGTATGAGTCCCACTCCCCGCTATCTTTTCCCAGTGTGGTTATTTCTCGTGCGGTGCGTGTTGCACGCTTTTGGCGGGCATGGGGTGCCTCCGATTTCGTGAACACGGGTCGCAGGTGTTCATGCGGGTTGTCAGGCCGGGGCAGAACATGTTCGAGAGCTCTACAGTACAGGTAGCTTCAACATTGAGGCTCGCAGTTGTGGTCGCCATTTTTGGGACCCGTTGTAATATTGATACACTTATGTGTTGCGGGAAATACACCAGGGGAAGTCTTCGTCCTTCCATGTAAGTATTCATCTTTCATCGTCTGTCTGTTTCTGGTTAGGTCTTTGTGTGTAGTTAGTGGGGGGGGGGGGGGGGGGCGAGTTGGTTAGTCATAGGTTCACCGCTGTTTCACTATCATGCCATGTGTTTTGTCCCTTATCCGGTCATTTCCCCCTTTTCGTTAATTCATCTTCATTTTATCATGCCTTCGTGGTCGGTCATGGTTTTCATGTATAAATCATTGAGACCAGCATTGTTTCCGTATCATTTTTGGGGTGCTCTTGCTTTCGATGTACTTACCAGTATTTCAATCATGGGGTAATCTTGGCCTTCCAGGCCTGTTTGTGAATTTTCTATTTCATGTCATCTTCGACTCGCGAGGCCGGGAGCGACAGTCTTTCCTTCCCGAGTGTTGAGAGTCGTTGCCACCAGAGACTCCCGTACTGTTGTCGGCTCGTCTGGCCCAGGGAGAAACTAGTGAAGTGCGCCTGACGTTATTATCTCTGCGGCCTTCTTCAGTACTGCTGGGCTGCTTCATCTCCCACCACCATCCTCTGCTGGTCGTGATCGTGGTGCGTAAAGCCGGGCGCGGCGGGGGGTTCACATCATCATCCTCGTCAAAGTCAGTCGCCACTGTTGTCGTCGCCCTCCTCGAGCCTCCGTTCACCATAACTATTGGGCGGAGAGAGGGGCGCAGTGATATTCACGCTACGATCTTCCTCACTCTCTGCGCTCTGTATTCTACGCGCGGGAGGGAGAAGGGAGAGTCCTTCAGTCTTCAGTCTTCGTATCATTCTTCAGTCTTCGTATCATCGTTCTTCAGTCTTCAGTCTTCGTGTCATCGTCCTTCAGTCTTCGTATCATTCTTCAGTCTTCGTATCATCGTTCTTCAGTCTTCAGTCTTCGTATCATCGTTCTTCAGTCTTCAGTCTTCGTGTCATCGTCCTTCAGTCTTCGTATCATCGTTCTTCAGTCTTCAGTCTTCGTATCATCGTCTTTCAGTGTTCAGTCTTCGTTCATCGTCTTTCAGTCTTCAGTCTTCGTGTCATCGTCCTTCAGTCTTCGTATCATTCTTCAGTCTTCGTATCATCGTTCTTCAGTCTTCAGTCTTCGTGTCATCGTCCTTCAGTCTTCGTATCATTCTTCAGTCTTCGTATCATCGTTCTTCAGTCTTCAGTCTTCGTATCATCGTCTTTCAGTGTTCAGTCTTCGTTCATCGTCTTTCGGTCTTCAGTCTTCGTTCATCGTCCTTCGGTCTTCAGTCTTCGTTCTTCGTCCTTCGGTCTGCGTCCTTCTACAGTGGGCCGCGTTTCACGCTGTCGTCCCTGTCAGCGTTCGCTTCTTGTGTGTTAGATTAAAGCACGTGCGTAGTTAAGCATATCGATAAAGCGGGACAGGTTAAGGTTACATCCGCTGACAAGTGTGACGCTTAAGTATTTTACAAGTGATCCACTTTGTTGTTGTGAATGTCTGTTTATTATTGATAGATTTACCCTTACTTCTTGTAGCCATCTCCCACCTCATCTTCCCATCGCCACCTTCATTACCATTAGCTTCATCGTCAACCCCCATCATCGGTATCATCCTCATTGACGTTATCACCCTTTCCGTCTTCATCCGTCACCATCATCATTGGCCTACGCGTCCTTCGTGTGATAGTGTGGTAGCGTTAATAAAAAGCTCTATTGTCGTTCCTCGTGTGTTGTGTCGTTCATCTGTCTCTTTCGGTTCCTGTCTCTTTTGTTGAAAAGGGATCCCCGACCCAGGAGTGGGTGGGGGACGCGACAATGGTGGAGATGCGGGGTACTTTATTTTGATCATTTCATCGCTCAGGAACCAGGGGTCGTTTCGGGGGGAGGGTGTCTTGTCGCTGTTTTGTTGTTCTGTAAAGAGTGTAGTTCCGTGTTCAGCTCGCGAGCGCTCCTAACCCTGTGGACCGACGCTTCAGTTGAAGGTGAGTACTACTTTTGTTCGTCATTAGGATAGCTGTTTCAGTGCACCGCTTAATCCTCACCGATGCCCGAGACGAGGAGTATGGCTACGGTCAAGCAGGGTGAGCAGGTCGAGGGGGGTGCAGGTGTCAACCCGACCACTTTGGAAACTCCGCGTAGGTTGTGCGAGGGACGGGGTCGGGGCGGACCAAATCATGCCGGGGATCAGGCTCAAACTTCTCCTGGCATGAGACAGGGTAACGTAGTTCCTCCCCAGCCAAGTAGTCAGAGTGATTTATCCCAGGTGTCTAGCATGTTTCAGCAGTTTCTTACCTTCCAAGCGCGGAGGGAGCAAGAGGAACAACGTAGGCGAGAGGAACGTGAACAGCGCCTAGAGGAGGAGAGACGAGAGGAGAGGCAGCGCCTAGAGGAGGAGAAACAGCGCATGGAAGAGGCAAGAAGACAGGAGAGAGATCAGTTCATGCAGCTACTCAGAAAGATGGACGATCGGAGGGATCGAGAACTAGAGCAGGCCGAGAGAAAGGAAAATAAGATCGAAGGTCTAAAGTTCCCGTTTTTCGAAGAAGGTAAGGATAAGATTGACGAGTACTTAGAACAATTTGAACGAGTGGCTGAAGTGCAGAAGTGGAAACGGGATACCTGGTCCAGCCGGTTGTTGCCGTTCTTGCGTGGCACGGCTCGCACCTTATTCTTTGCGCTAAGTAAGGAGGAGTCGGATGACTATGATAAGCTACGGGATGCCTTGTTGAAGCGTTTCGACTTAACCGCTGAGGGATACAGGCAACGCTTTCGCAACAGTAAGAAGGATCCTGGTGAATCCTTTGTTCAGTTTGTCGTCCGCCTAGGGACGTATTTGACTAAATGGTGTTGTCTAGCAGGCAAAGACGAGAAGAAAGCATGCGATTTGCGGGATCTGCTACTACAGGAGCAGTTAATGGAGACCTTGACATCAGACTTGGCGATCCGGGTGAGGGAAAAGCTGCCCGAGGACGTCAACGCCGCTGCACGTGCTGCCGATGTCATAGTGGAGGCCAAGCGAGCCTGTTCATCGAAGAGGCCGCCACCAACCAACCATCAGGGACGACCCGGGTTACAGCCCAAAACCCAGAGAGAAGGTCAGCCAAACAGTGGCGCCCCAAAGGTAAATATTAAGGAGGCGAAAGAGAAGGGTCTCTGTTTTAAGTGTGGCAAGGCAGGTCATAGGAGCAAGGATTGTGTGGGTACTTCAGCGGTAGTCACTTTGCCGCGAGAAGTTTCTGTCGACCAGGCGGTCGCTCTATGTGAACCTTGCAGTAATTTGAGATTTGAACCTGAGTGTGAGGTTGTAATAGAAGGTCAGAAGGTGCCTGGCTTGAGGGACACTGGGGCGGATACGCTGATTGTTGATTCGAACCTTGTAGCTGACTCGCGTCGTACGGGTCTCAAGAAGCATGTTACTCTGGCGGTTGCTAGCCTGGGGGGATGGTGTGACACGGCGTATGTCACTTTGACGTCGCCGTATTTTTCAGGTCGTGCCTTGGCTGTTCTAATGCCAGATCCAGTCACTCCCGTCATCATCGGCAACCACTTGGAGTTGGAGACGGGAGAGGAGGTGAGAGTCCCCGTGTATGGTGTGGGACCAGCGGCATGCTCCGTGCAGACCCGGGCCCAGTCCAGGAAGTCGGGACCCACGCCGCTTTCTGTGTCGGAGCCCACCCTGGGGGGAGTTGGCCCGAAAGCCTTGGCCAGAATGCAGCGCGAAGACGACACGCTGAAGCGTGTCCGCCAGAACGCCGACAGTGGGCAAGAGTTTCGAGGGAAGTCTGGCGTTGTGTCGTTCCAGTGGTATAAGGATCTGTTGTACCGGACCTACAAAGGAACGACGGGAACTTATAGGCAGCTGGTAGTGCCCAAGGAGTTACGCAGTGAGGTGCTGCGGCTAGCCCACGACCCGCCCATGGCTGGTCACATGGGAGCGAAGCGTACTAGAGAAAGGGCATGGACATCATTCTACTGGCCGGGGATGGCGGCCGACGTCCGTAGGTACTGTTCTTCTTGCGATGTGTGCCAAAGAATGTCTCCAAGGGGCCAGGTCGCGAAAGTTCCCCTGGAAAGGATGCCGCTCATTGACGAGCCGTTTCGCCGTGTGGCTGTAGACTTAGTGGGACCCATTGTGCCAGCGTCAGACCGAGGGTACCGCTACATTCTCGTAATGGTGGACTACGCCACAAGATATCCGGAGGCCACTCCGTTGAAGAATATCGAGACCGAAACCGTCGCGGAGGCCTTGTGGAACATGTGGACCCGTCTGGGCATCCCTGCCGAGGTCCTGTCCGACAGAGGGACGCAGTTTGTGAGTGCCATGATGAAAGAAGTTCAGCGATTGCTGTCCGTGCAAGGTATCTCTACAGCCCCTTACCACGCCCAGTGTAACGGGCTCGTTGAAAGGTTCAACGCCACTCTCAAGGGGATGCTGAAGAAGTGCTGTCAGGAAAAGCCGAAGAACTGGGACCGATTCATCCCGGCCGTGTTGTTCGCCTACCGCGAGGTCCCGCAGGAGTCTTTGGGTTTCTCCCCATTTGAGCTATTGTATGGAAGAACCGTGAGGGGTCCGATGCACGTGTTGAAGCAGTTATGGACAGAGGACGTGGAGGATGAAGACGTGCGACTTGCCTCAGAGTATGTGGTAGACCTGCGCAATCGGATTGAGCAGACGTGCGAGATGGCCAGGAGCGCATTGGACCGAGCTTCTGCGAGGCACAAGACACACTTTGACAAAAAAGCCCGTCCCCGAAGCTTTGCGATTGGCGACAAGGTGTTGCTGCTGTTGCCCGGGAAAGCGAACAAATTGGAGGTGTCCTGGCAGGGTCCATTTGTTGTGATGGGGAAAAAGGGGGTCAATGACTACCGTATTCAGATCGGAGAGAAGGAAAGGTTGTATCACATCAACGTCTTGAAAAGATATGTCGAGAGGGGAGACAAGCCACAGTCCGATCATGAAACCAAGACCGTTAGAGTGTCCACTGCTGTGGTAGAGGAGGGACCTGAAGAAGTTGGGTTTGCCGCTTCCACGATTCCCTTGATTCCACTGCAAGCTTCGGAGGGGCCCGAGCAGGTGAACTTGGACCCCAGTTACCCAGAACTCCACGAGGAGCTTAGGAGTATCTGTAGTGAGTTCCGCGACGTTTTGACCGATGCCCCGAACAGTACGTCATTGGATGAGTGTGAGATTGTCGTGTTGTCCGAGCAGCCCGTCCGCACGCAGCAGTACCCGCTTCCCCACGCTCTGAGGCGAACTGTCGAGGACGAAGTAGACAGCATGCTCAAGCTAGGAGTAATAGAGAGAGCTGCGTCGCCTTACTCGTCGCCCATCGTGCTAGTTAAAAAGCCAGACGGCAAGATCCGGTTCTGTGTGGATTTTAGAAAGCTTAACAAGCAAGTAGAGTTCGACGCCGAACCTATGCCCGACGTGGACTATCTTTTTGCCAAGATTGGAAAGGCGAAGTACCTGAGCAAACTAGACCTGTCGAAGGGATACTGGCAGGTGCCCCTGCGAGAAGAGGACAAGCCGAAGACAGCGTTCACGACTCCCGGAGGACAGTACCAGTGGCGTGTGATGCCATTCGGCTTGAAAACGGCGGGAGCGATTTTCAGTCGTATGATGAGAAAGCTACTTGCGCCGCTCAACCGCAGTGACATCGACAATTTCATGGACGATGTTCTCATTGCAAACGAAGCCAAAGAGGAGCACATGGATGCACTGCGTGCGTTGTTTCTGCGACTTCGTGAGGTGAGGTTGTCGGCAAGACCTTCCAAGTGTTTTCTGGGTTTTCGGGAACTTGAGTATCTGGGGCACCGTGTAGGGAGTGGCAAGTTGTGGCCTGTCGATTCCAAGGTGGACAAGATTCGAGGAGCCGCACGACCCACGACCAAGAAAGAACTGCGGGCCTTCCTGGGGTTAGCGGGTTTTTACCGTCGCTTTGTGCCCCATTTTTCCGAGATTGCCTTGGCGCTGACTGACAAGACCAAGGGAGGACAACCCAACAAGGTGAAGTGGGATGAGAATTGTGAGCGGGCTTTCCAAACCTTGAAAGCTAGACTTTGCAGTAGCCCTGTTGTGTGTCTTCCGCAGTCTGACCTGCCCTACATTCTACGCACCGACGCATCTGAGAAAGGACTGGGCGCTGTTCTCCTACAGGACCAGGGTCAGGGACCGCAGCCCGTGGCCTATGCTAGCAAGAAGCTTACAGGACCGGAACTCAACTATTCAGTGATTGAGAAAGAGTGCCTTGCCGTCGTCTGGGGGATCGAAAAGTTCGACCCGTATCTCTACGGCAAGACATTCGTGTTGGAAACTGACCACCAGCCGCTGCAACACCTCGATCGGGTCAAGTTAGCCAACGGTCGGCTCACCAGGTGGGCTCTGAAACTGCAGAGATATTCTTTCCGAATCAGAGTCATCCCGGGAAGGGAAAACGTCGGTGCTGACTATCTGAGTAGGGTGGCGGACGCTTGTGGGGA
Source organism: Batillaria attramentaria (assembly GCA_018292915.2). Lineage (NCBI taxonomy): Eukaryota > Metazoa > Mollusca > Gastropoda > Batillariidae > Batillaria > Batillaria attramentaria. The sequence goes on from JACVVK020000201.1 coordinate 634,504, forward strand.
TGGATAGGGCTGTTCTGAGATTTTTGCAACATCACCCGCTTTGGAGGGTTATTGATCAAACTGGGTAGTTTCATCCTAGCGGGGGGGTATGTCGCGGTGTGTTGCGTGTTGTCTGTGTGTGTGTGTTTGGGGGTGGTTTCGGGTCTTGGTTGGTAATGTGTCACCTTAGTATGAGTCCCACTCCCCGCTATCTTTTCCCAGTGTGGTTATTTCTCGTGCGGTGCGTGTTGCACGCTTTTGGCGGGCATGGGGTGCCTCCGATTTCGTGAACACGGGTCGCAGGTGTTCATGCGGGTTGTCAGGCCGGGGCAGAACATGTTCGAGAGCTCTACAGTACAGGTAGCTTCAACATTGAGGCTCGCAGTTGTGGTCGCCATTTTTGGGACCCGTTGTAATATTGATACACTTATGTGTTGCGGGAAATACACCAGGGGAAGTCTTCGTCCTTCCATGTAAGTATTCATCTTTCATCGTCTGTCTGTTTCTGGTTAGGTCTTTGTGTGTAGTTAGTGGGGGGGGGGGGGGGGGGGGGGGCGAGTTGGTTAGTCATAGGTTCACCGCTGTTTCACTATCATGCCATGTGTTTTGTCCCTTATCCGGTCATTTCCCCCTTTTCGTTAATTCATCTTCATTTTATCATGCCTTCGTGGTCGGTCATGGTTTTCATGTATAAATCATTGAGACCAGCATTGTTTCCGTATCATTTTTGGGGTGCTCTTGCTTTCGATGTACTTACCAGTATTTCAATCATGGGGTAATCTTGGCCTTCCAGGCCTGTTTGTGAATTTTCTATTTCATGTCATCTTCGACTCGCGAGGCCGGGAGCGACAGTCTTTCCTTCCCGAGTGTTGAGAGTCGTTGCCACCAGAGACTCCCGTACTGTTGTCGGCTCGTCTGGCCCAGGGAGAAACTAGTGAAGTGCGCCTGACGTTATTATCTCTGCGGCCTTCTTCAGTACTGCTGGGCTGCTTCATCTCCCACCACCATCCTCTGCTGGTCGTGATCGTGGTGCGTAAAGCCGGGCGCGGCGGGGGGTTCACATCATCATCCTCGTCAAAGTCAGTCGCCACTGTTGTCGTCGCCCTCCTCGAGCCTCCGTTCACCATAACTATTGGGCGGAGAGAGGGGCGCAGTGATATTCACGCTACGATCTTCCTCACTCTCTGCGCTCTGTATTCTACGCGCGGGAGGGAGAAGGGAGAGTCCTTCAGTCTTCAGTCTTCGTATCATTCTTCAGTCTTCGTATCATCGTTCTTCAGTCTTCAGTCTTCGTGTCATCGTCCTTCAGTCTTCGTATCATTCTTCAGTCTTCGTATCATCGTTCTTCAGTCTTCAGTCTTCGTATCATCGTTCTTCAGTCTTCAGTCTTCGTGTCATCGTCCTTCAGTCTTCGTATCATCGTTCTTCAGTCTTCAGTCTTCGTATCATCGTCTTTCAGTGTTCAGTCTTCGTTCATCGTCTTTCAGTCTTCAGTCTTCGTGTCATCGTCCTTCAGTCTTCGTATCATTCTTCAGTCTTCGTATCATCGTTCTTCAGTCTTCAGTCTTCGTGTCATCGTCCTTCAGTCTTCGTATCATTCTTCAGTCTTCGTATCATCGTTCTTCAGTCTTCAGTCTTCGTATCATCGTCTTTCAGTGTTCAGTCTTCGTTCATCGTCTTTCGGTCTTCAGTCTTCGTTCATCGTCCTTCGGTCTTCAGTCTTCGTTCTTCGTCCTTCGGTCTGCGTCCTTCTACAGTGGGCCGCGTTTCACGCTGTCGTCCCTGTCAGCGTTCGCTTCTTGTGTGTTAGATTAAAGCACGTGCGTAGTTAAGCATATCGATAAAGCGGGACAGGTTAAGGTTACATCCGCTGACAAGTGTGACGCTTAAGTATTTTACAAGTGATCCACTTTGTTGTTGTGAATGTCTGTTTATTATTGATAGATTTACCCTTACTTCTTGTAGCCATCTCCCACCTCATCTTCCCATCGCCACCTTCATTACCATTAGCTTCATCGTCAACCCCCATCATCGGTATCATCCTCATTGACGTTATCACCCTTTCCGTCTTCATCCGTCACCATCATCATTGGCCTACGCGTCCTTCGTGTGATAGTGTGGTAGCGTTAATAAAAAGCTCTATTGTCGTTCCTCGTGTGTTGTGTCGTTCATCTGTCTCTTTCGGTTCCTGTCTCTTTTGTTGAAAAGGGATCCCCGACCCAGGAGTGGGTGGGGGACGCGACAATGATAATAAAACGTTTTTTATTCAGGATAGAGTATTTAGGCTTTGCTGCCTGTCTTACAAGCTGTCCTGCTATTCTACGTTAAATGGTATTTTAAATATGGTATTTAAAAAAAAGACAACATCAAAACAAGGGGATGGGGGGGGGGGGAGGGGGGAGGAAGGGGAAAAAGAGGAAAAAAAAGACAAACAAAAGTATTAACTATCTAAAGGAAATGAAGAAGAGAAAAGTACACATGATAAACAAATCAAAACATACGTGGAATGTGTCGATGATATTGGCTGTATGCCAAGTAAGAGAGAGAGAGAGAGAGAGAGAGCATCTCACACACACACACACACACACACACACACACACACACACACACACACACACACACACACACACACACATTTTGACCTTAACCATACCCCCTGCAAAGAATTAGGACTCCGCCAATTTCCAGTCACTGATGCCCGTTACGGCCAGCTAGTATAACTGGTCAGACAGCCGTAGATCTTGGCAAAACATTTAACTATTCTGTGCTGCTCGGTCTCCACTCCACACACAAAAAAAGCTCTTTGCTCAGGGTTTGTAACAGCAATATTTACTTACTCTTTGGCCGAGACATTTAGTTATACGAGTGCGCCAAGGTCGTCTACAACTCCTTCGCTGAGAAGTCGGGGGAGGCATTACTTGTCTGTCAAGCTTGCGAACATCCTCTGTTCGACTGTCACATGAGGGGTTCGTTGGAGCAAAAGGTGTTGATTGCATCAGGGGAGGATTTCCTTCCTACAGATGAGACTATAGGTTGGGTTGGTGTTTTTAAAATAATAAGCGCATCTCCAGTACAGGCTGTTTACCCCCGTGCACTTTTTAGAACAACACAAGCCTTTTAGCCTTTTAACGTATTATCGTTGTTTTGTCCATCTCCAATGTCATCCCAAAGACGGTGGTGGATCACTTGAATAATTTCTGACCTTGTCAGAGATTCGAACCGTCAACCTTCTCATCGAGAGACCAACGCTCATCAGTCTAGCTGAGCTATCCTGACCCCCCACGTGGACGTGAGAGAGGTCATAGGGACATCATACATACTGCCATACATGTTGGCAACTTGACCTCAGACGACATTGAGTACTTGAAAGCTGTTTGACTTTGAGCCTACAACCACCGTGTGGTACACGCATCACGTCATACAGTGGCAACAGAAGCCCTATCCGTGGCATTACCCGTCACTCTACCTGAATGGAAGGTGGTCCTGGGAAGACATTCTCTAGACGGGATCTCAGTGTATTGGGAAGAAAAGACCAGACGATGCGTGCAAATCTACGTGGTTCTTACTCAACTAGCCTGCAGGACGTTGGTATGATTTCTGGCCCGACCTCCCAGCCAGCCCCCCCCCCCTTCTCCCCGCCCCCTCCCCCATCTCTCCCCCCCCCCCCCACACACATCCGCCATTTTCCACCACAGTGGAATACACCTCACCCCCTCTCCATTGATAAAAGTGCTGGATGGATGTCAGGAACCAGATTGTTGTATTCTAAATATTCATTGTAATTCAAATCGTAACAAGTACTACAGGTTTCTTGGTTCCTGCCATTATAGTAAGTTGTGTTTTTAATTGAAATGATAGAATTCTGATAGAGTAGATGATGACGTCAACCACTGAAATTGCGTATGTTGCTTCCGTCAGAAACAAATTGTGACGTAAACGAAAACTGACGTCTGTTCCTGTTCAGAGATATAGCTGATGAGCGGAAAACCGTCAACTAGCCATTTTGACACTGATCGTCATTATTACCGAAGTATTTGCCCTTTGTGTAGGGGTAAGCTTTTTTAAATTGTATTTTGTTAGTACGTTGATGTAAGTAACTGTTGTCACTTTGGTTACTTTAAAGGTGCATGTCTAACTCTATGTAGTGTAAGACTTGTCATTACTGTGACGGTAGTTTTAACTGGTGGCTCAGCACATTGTAAGACAGTTGAGGACTGCGTTTGAGTGTGTATGTCATGCATATCTGTGTCCACTGCTGATGGAACGTCACGGACTATTTTATATCAACAGCGGTCTGGCTGGGGTCCAGAGTAACGGGTTGAGGCTGCACTGAGGCTGACGGTCGGACGTGTCTCCTCCACGCAAGCAGGCGCGTATCGTGTCGACGCCACTTGGTACCCGTGGACCACCTGACGAGTTGGGACTGAGTTTTACCTACGTGGGCCTTCTCCACCCTGAAGACGGCGGCGTCCGTTCCGGGAGAAAGGACGTATACACTCGTTACGTACTCCTCCAACTGTCAGAGACCAGGCCACCAGTATAGTTTCCCAGTTTAAGGGATAGAGACTGTTAATTATATCGTTTGTATTATCAACTAGTTTTGGTAATTAGCCAGTAGTTACCATCAAGTCGCCTGTCACGTTCCGCGACAGACGGAAGTGCTGGTGCTGTGATTCTTATTGTATGTGTTAAATGTGTGTGTGTAGTTAAGTGTTGAGTGTTTGTGGTAAAGATTTCGTATTGTATTCTCAGCGTTTTCTGCGTCTGGTGTTGTATGGTTGCGAGCGGTGTGGGAGCAAGTGGTTATTTGCGTGTGTGAATGTGTGTATGAGTTGGAAGGCAGGACAGGGTCGTGACAATGGGTGGGTGTTTTGAGGTCTAACGTTTTCTGTCCATGGCAAAGGTGGCTCCAAAGTCGCTCTGAAAAAGGCCTGTGGGGATTTGAAACCACGGCCTTCTGATATCGTGTCCGAGGCTTAGCCGAATTTACCCCAACGACTCCACCTTGATGCATGAGGAAAAGGGGGGGGGGGGGGGTGCGCATAATGGACACCTTAAATTCTGTCCTGAAAACCTCAGTGTTTGCACACCCTTTCACGAGAAGGAAATGTTCAGATTCCTGACTAGTTCTTGTTGCCTTTCATTCAGCCCCTGCCATTCAGCCCAATCGGTGACCATAGAGCACTGACCGTTCTCGAAAAATACCAACAATGGTTTGGGAAGAGGATTAAGAAGGCAAAAGACCATACGTTATTTGATCTCTACAAACTTTACTCTCAAAGTTCAACCCGGGGTCAACCAGGCCTTCTTGGCATAGTTCAAATTTACGCACAATGTGAGGTTTATCCTTTGCTTTCATGGAAAGCGCCGCGACACATGAGCCCAGTTTGCTGTTGTAATGCTTACATAGGTTGAGCAGTTGTGTTTTGTTAAGTTCAGTGTTATGTTTACATTGTTTTTGCTGATGTTTTTATTGTATACTGGAGTGTCAAAGTCAAGTTTTCCAATAATAATGATAATAATGGAATAATAATAATAATAATAATAATCTCATTAATATAGGCGCTTTATCCCAAATATTTTACTCAGAAGCGCCGCGAGATACACCCAACACGCACGCTCACGTGAATCACACGCATTCTCTCACACACTGGACATGAACACATTACAATCACGTGGTGCGAAGGGCCAGCTCAGCAATTTAAGTTTCAGAATTTTTAGAATTGCATTTATTTATGAATTTTGTGGGCTGAACATTTCCAAAGCAGAGCTAGAGGGGGAGGAAGCCGTAGTACCCGGAGAGAACCCCCGACGGCCGGCCTGAATGAACGGTGCCACATTCGAGAAAGAAAAGTTCTTCTCCCCGAGTAGGGCTCGATATCACCCATATGTGATGGAAAAGGACGTTAAACTCCCAAACACCCACCCACCCACCGGTATAAACAATTATAAATATAAAAGTGTACAAACTGCGTGTTTGGTTTCTTCCATAAACTTGCCTGATTTATTCAAAAGGGAACAGGGAACAGGAAACTCCGAAACGTATGTGGTGTATTGTCTGCTTACATAACTGGATGGAAGAATTCAGCTGACACCGACACGGAAAATTCGCAAATCGCCATTTTTAGAATCTACCGCACAATACAAGTTTTTTTGAAACTGGTGAACCTTAGAAGGCGTTTACGTAAGACTAAGAGTGCGTTTAGCATCCACTCACGAATATCTCGGGTTTTTACAAAGGAAGCCATTCTTTCAGACCAGTGGTCCTGCTCCCTGCTCGTTTGGGTACAACGTTCTCCACAAATACCTCGCGACCGCCTGAAGTACCCGTTTCACAGCCCTCTCCAGCAGACAAGGAGATTTAGCACAAAGCACACTGCAGGTACCGTTTCTTCCCATTCCCCTGTATTAAAGTGGGATATAAAAACCAACAGATCTCATTCACACCATCTTGTAGGGACACGGAGCCGGGTGAGAGGGAAGCAACGGATATGTTTGGAGGCCAAACATACACCTAACAATTCTGCAGCGCTGTGCAAACATCTTGTCTTGAGCTGGGCCCCGTAGACCTCTGTGGTGTTCTGACGGGAGTTGAAGGTGTGAAACATGGCTTGCGCGCCTCTGGTTTCAACAGGCCGTGATCTGCGCAAGAATAATAATAATAATGAACAGATAAATGATACTGAAGGCACTTTTCCCAGCTGAAAAGCCACAAAGCCAGTAACGCCAAACCAAACACTTGCGCCTTTCAAGTTCAAAAACAAAATGGAAGCATTGCCCCTTTCTGATTGGATGAGAAGGTAAACCTAATTAGGCTCTGCTGCCCCCCGGATTCGTGCGGTGGATAGTACTGTAGACACTTTCCCTAGCTGAAAGTCTCAAAGCTATTTCGCCAACAGAACCCGACACTTTCGCCTAACACGCTCTGTGATTGGGTCGAACTTGAAGCATCGCCTTTTCGGATAAGCTGAGACGGTAAGCCACGTGAAGCTCTGCTTTGTGAGGTTCAACGCGATGAATAGCACTGTAGCCACTTTTCTCAACTAAAGGTCTCAAAGCAGTGTCGCTACATGCAGACACATTTCACGCCCTGTGATTGGGGCGAACCACGCAGAATCGGCTTTTCTGACTGGACGAGGAGGTTAAACCACGTGAGACTGTGGTGCCCCCGGATTGAGGTCAGTATGAGAGCAGAGTGCAGAACGTGTGAACGAAGTGATGACTTTCTCAGGGCACCTATCCCAGCGTGTCGTGTGGGGGGACCGAGACACCCCGGGACACCAATAAAGGGACGTGGCAAAGACGTTGACCTTGGGATCATCATCACATTGAAACTACCGCCAACTTTATTGTAGGGAGAGCGAGAGAAGTGGTGAGAAACACCTGACTGGGCCAGGGGGAAGAAAAAACACAAACTCACTGAACTGGTACGTACTGGGATACTGGGAAGTCTGGTCCAATCGTGATTTTCAAGGTAATGGCATGTGTAAAAGGTGCATGGATTTAGACAATCACGACCAATCCGTTACACGACCACTTAAGAAAAGAGAAACAAAACAAAACAAACGCCACCAAACAATTAGCGAACCCTGGGTTCATCTAGTACCAGTAATTTCAATTATCTGTCTATTTATTTTGTCGCAGGGAGGGAGAAATTTTAAAAAAAAGTATTTATAGTTAAAACATATTAAAATCGAAAATAAAAGATACACTCAGTGTTCTTGAAGACGCAGAAGGACATTGGCTTTGATGAAAAGGGGTGGGGGTGGGTGGGGGGGGGGTATCATGGGGTGGGGGTACGGTGACGGACATAAATGGGGAGGAGAGGGGTTGGGGTATTCCTCAGATACTGAAAGTGTATATGCATTCAACCCCAAAACCTCTTCAAACATTACCTGCGCGTTATCAGTCTCTAGTTATACGGTAGGTCCGGAGTCCTTAGATTATCGTTGGAAACAATGAATACTAACGACAACTCCTAGACCACCGACTCCCTTGGGAAGCCGGAGTGGCCGAATGGTAGAGCGTTGGACTTCTAATGCTCGGGTCGTGAGTTCGTATACCGGCTGGGGCCAAATACTTGTGCTGGCTTTTTCATCAATGCCCCGTCTTTGATATCACCCGTATGTGGTGGAAAAGGACGTTAAACCCCCAAACCCCCACCCCACCCACACCTCTAGTTATACATAAAATGTGCACACGAAACTGTTCCTGGCATGTAGAAAAATCATGCATTGACTAAACTGCACCGATGCAGTGCATCCGAGTGTCGCCGACCTGTTTGTTCTATATAATTCGTCCCCTCCCATTGCGTCAGTCGCCTTCTCACCTCCGTGTTAAGTCCTATACTAGATGCTCCTCTCCCACGGTAGTCTATCAAATTCGGCGGCAGATCCCACTGTCTGTGTTTGGAAAAGGGCGACGTTTTCGTCAGACCCCTACGCCACGTTGGAGCTGTTCTCCGAGGAGAATCGTCTATGAAATTCATATTCATCGGTCATAAAGTATGAAGATGTCAGATTGTTACAATACATAATACCCAACACGCTGTGAAATACGCATCGGTTCGTACAGGTCTTTTATGTAAGCTTGCTTTTTTTTTTTTTTTTTTTGGGGGGGGGGGGGGAATTGTCGGCGAGTAATAATAATAATAATAATAAAAAAAACTGCATCGGGAAAGGATGTGTGACTCGGAGAGAACCCATTAATTTTACTGGGTTATCTTTGAAATCCTGACGCTGTTACAATGATACCCTGCTCGGCCCCCTTTGTCCATTCAGGGTAAGGTTTTATTCTGATTTCAAGAAGTAACAAGTATGTGCGGATAGTCTGACACTTGTTCGCATAATAGGCGAGCGATTTCATGCAAAGGGGCCTTGCACAACCTCACGACACCTGCTTCAATGGACCTTTTCAAACTTCATTGACGAAAGACCAAGCGGTGAGGATTTTTATCTTCGTGCTTTTTCTGACATTTTTTTTTCTTGTCCGGAAAATAGACCCATTGAGGCTTTTGGGTTTCTTTCGCTCAAATCGGGAGGTCGTCGGCTGGTCGCGAAATGACATCGTAAATTGAAAAGCGTGCCCAGAATTTAAGACCGTGCCTAAGGTTGTTTTTATAAGTGGGTTTTAGATAGGGAGAATTTCGCCCGTACCCGCAGTGTTGTGTGTGTGTGTGTGTGTGTGTGTGTGTGTGTGTGTGTGTGTGTGTGTGTGTGTGTGTGTGTGCCCTCTCACGCGAGCATTTGTGTTCTGCACATTTCGATGATTTATACTTTTTTTTCCATCAGTACACGTTCGCGTGATTAACTGGTTGACGTCCTCCCCTAATCTTTCAAGTGTTCATGTGTGTGCCTGTGTGGCAGGATGAAAGCAACAGCAGCAGCAGCAGTACAAGCAGCAGCAACAGCAGCAGCACAAGCAGCAGCAACAGCAGCAGCAACAGCAGCAGCAGTACAAGCAGCAACAACAGCAGCAGCAGCAGTACAAGCAGCAGCAACAGCAGCAGCAACAGCAGCAGCAGTACAAGCAGCAACAACAGCAGCAGCAGCAGTACAAGCAGCAGCAACAGCAGCAGCAGCAGTACAAGCAGCAGCAACAGTACAAGCAGCAGCAACAGCAGCAGCAGCAGCAGTACAAGCAGCAACAGCAGCAGCAGCAGCAGTACAAGCAGCAGCAGTACAAGCAGCAGCAGCAACAGCAGCAGCAGCAACAACACCAACAGTAACAAAACAAACGTTAGTAGTATAGTAGCAGCGTAGGCAGACGTAATAGTAGTGTATTACCTCTGAAAAACTCGTGCAAAAAATCGCAATTTTACTTGAAATCTTCAGATGACTAGAAACCACTTTAGTCCACTATTACTACGCAATCTGCAGCAGTCTTTGGCCTAGCGGGAAGGTCCACGCCATGCGTAATAGTTTTTTTTTTTTTTTTTTTTTGGAAGTGGCTCCTACTGGTGTGCAGTGGTTTGTTCTTTTTTGAACACATCTTATCATATTGCGGGCAGGGGGTAGTCGGGCTCGCGCTCTTCAGAGTTATGGGTTTTTTGGTGTTTGTTTTTTGTTTTTTTTTGTGGGGGGGGGGGGGGGGGGTAATCGGTTAGTTGGGTCTGTAATTTTTTTTGTTTTTTTTGTTTTTTGTTTTTTTAATCGGTTAGTTGGGTCTGTAATTTTGTTTTTTTTGTTTTTTTAATCGGTTAGTTGGGTCTGTAATCTTTTGTTGTTGTTGTTGTTGTTTTAAATCGGTTAGTTGTGTCTGTAATCTTTGTTTTTGTATTTTTTTTTTTAAAATCGGTTAGTTGGGTCTGTAATTTTGTTGTTGTTGTTGCTTTTTTAATCGGTTAGTTGGGTCTGTATTTTTTTTACTACTTTATTCTCCCTTTTGGGAAATTCGGGCTGCTTCCCCCGGGGGAAGCGCGTCGCCGCGGTGCAGCGCCACCCAATACCTATCCTATATTTTTTACAATTTTGCTGGGGGGCGGAAAGCCGGATAACCCGGAGAAAAACCCCCCGATGAGCAGCCCGGTAGCCAGGTAAAACCGGTATCACATATCACAAGCTCGACCTGGGCTCGAACCCACGCTTCATCGCCATGACATTGGTGACGGCCGTTCAGTAGCGCAGCGGCTAAATCCGACGCGCTACCTATTAGACCACCGTTCACCCACTAATCTGTTGTGATGAACTGTACGTCCCTCTTCACTGGGAAGTGAATGGACAGAGGACTACAACCTGCAGTCCCGTTTTCAGCATCCACTCTTTTAGTAGTTCATCTGTACGCCCGAGCCCCAGTGCTGTAGTTGCGAGGCAGGCAGGCGGGCAGGAGCGTAAAATCCTCGCTTGTGTTCGTTTTACGGCGTGAGAGCCGCTCGGTTTTGTCGTAAAACTCGCGTCTCCTCATGATTACCCTCATAATTTGAGCCATTTTAGATATACCCCCCACCCCTCCCCTCAATCCCACAAACACACATACACACTATCCCTGCCTGCTCCCCATGCCCCCGCCCCTCCCCAACTCACACACACATACACACTATCCCTGCCTGCTCCCCATGCCCCCGCCCTTCCCCAACTCACACACACATACACACTATCCCTGCCTGCTCCCCATGCCCCCGCCCCTCCCCAACTCACACACACATACACACTATCCCTGCCTGCTCCCCATGCCCCCGCCCTTCCCCAACTCCCCAAGGTTACACACACACACACACACACACACACACACACACACACACGCATGCACGCACGCACGCACCATCACTACCACCTTTCTTCTGTCGTCTCTTACCGCGCAAAACCCTCATTACTTGTAGTCTGTTTTCTCGTAACCTCGTCGACCCATTTGTGTTAAATGCTGGTTGTATGCGAGAAAGCCTCAATTTGTTGGTTTTTTTCAGATGAAAACTATACCGCACCACTACTTGCTACCGTGAAATGGCAAAAAAGGCCTAGGTGCTCCTCCAGTCCATGGCGTTTAGACCGTTTTACCGAATGAAGGTAGCACGACTTCGTCGCGCGTGCAGTGCGTGCGATTACGGTCTTGCCATCAGTTGGTGCTTATCATATATCAACGTGGTGGAGAGGAATCAGTCGCGATTAGTGTAGTAACTAATAGGAGAAGATGCATATAATTATGACAAGTTATTGATTATTGTTGTACTATTTAAGAACCTGGACCACAAGAATTTTCCAGCAATGGGGACGAATAAAGTTATCTTTAAAGTCTCATTACGTACAGGCATACAACAGCACGTGGAAAGCTTTTCATCGAATGCGTTGAATTTGTGCATCGGAATCAGTCACTTGGATCACAGCGTAGCATCTGAAACCATCGTGGTGATATTGGCCGGCGTATAGGTTGTTCTAGAAGTGTAGCAGACGTCGTTATTTTGGTTGCGGGCTGAGGGTCAGCTAGACGCCGCTGACTGGTTGCTATTTTTAGCAGCGTTATCGAATCGAATCCCAGTCCTGTTTAAAAATGGACCGTAGGCTCAAAGAAAGTCGTATTTCTTTAACGCTAGAAGACACAAGGTCACCCAAACGGCCGCAGTGGCTAGATGAAACATCCTTCTATCTGGCAAACAGCATTAGAGCTTCGAAAGCGGAAGTTTTTACATCAAAGATTCAAAGATTTTATTCCTTTCTCCCCATTTGGGGTATGGAGGAATGTCAAGTAATGCATCATACATGATTCTCATACGTACATACGTACAGAATTACAACAACACATGTAGGACGGAAGAAATCACAACAGTCCAAACTGCACATCGCATATGTTACAAAAGAACAAACAAAACCAATAGTGCACGTGTGTGAGGTGAAACATGTCAACATAGTTACAAACGTATCTACATGACATACTAGATGATTTTAGTGGCGTTATGAACATAGAGGCTTTAACAAGAGACACAACTGGTGCCTGTTCCCAAAGCGTAACACGCCGCCATGTGGCATAAAAGTGAACAAGACACATTTGACGCAGGGAAGGGAGGAGTGGGTGGGGGTGGGATAGGGAATTAGGAAGGGCTGAGGGAACTACCCAATGCGTTTTTTTTTCCACTTGGCTTAGATCTGGCGGTCAGTAGGGGACGTCCTGGAGGTCAACCGGTCAGTTCTTGAGCTTGAACGAGCAGCTTACACGTCGGCCTTGGTTGAAATGTGACACAACCTCGGCCAAAGACAGAAAATATTTCGGTTAGGAAAGCGAGCAGGCGTTACGTGTTTTGACTGGAAAATTGATAGGGGCGTGTTTTGGTCAGCTTAGACAGAGTCATTTCATTTTCATGTCTTCCAGTCCCTTGTGCATTTCCTAAGCCATCAGCTATAACAGGGACGATTCTGGTCACGTATACACGTATCATTGAATGGTGATTTCAAATTTATGGATATGGAAAGTACTCAGGCGCGTAGGAAGATGCTGAGAGGAAGGGGGGCCCACTATGTCGGGTGAGCCAAACGGCGGGGTGAAGAAGGGTGGGGTGGGGGGTGAGATTTTCTTACAGAGAGAGAGAGAGAGAGAGAGCGTCACTGTGTGTGTGTGTGTGTGTGTGTGTGTGTGTGTGTGTGTGTGTTTTGACTGCCAAGGATTGTGTCCTGCGACAGCAGAGCAGGGGGGGCCCCACCACTGGTGGGCCCCCTCTCCTCTTATGAAAAGCAAGGGGGGCCCAAAGATATTCGGGCCCCCCTTCCAAAAATCGAACGGGGGCCTGGGCCCCCAGGGCCCCCGTGGTTCCTACGCCCCTGGTACTTTATTTGTTAAAGGATCTTTCCCTTATACATGTAATTTTACCCTCAATTTTCCATAATTATTGCTTTCGACCCGAGAAACATTAATGTATGTTTTTCAGAGACTTGGCCGCTTTGTGTTATGGTTTTGTATTCTGTTTGTTTGTTTGTTTTTGGACGAGTTGCAATTATTGGCAGGTAAACGAAAACCAAGAAAACAAACAAAAAAGAAAGAAGGAGAAAAAGGGAAACATAATCTGTCTGCATTGTACACGTTCAAGTTTTTTTCTTGTTCTTTTTTCAATGTTCCTTTCTAGAACGTAAAGAAAACCAGCGAACAACCTGCGGGAAAAAAAGTCATTATACTCGTTTTGAGCTATCGAGGGATCCCAGCGTGACGACGAAACCGCGACAGAGAATCACGTGACCCGCCGCCATCACTGAGCAACGGAGGCAGGACGCGGAGTTACGTGCAGCGATAGGTGTGGGCAGTCACAGAAAGAGTTACCCACCGCCGCCAGAATGCGCACTGAGCCGACAGGTCACTACTCACTCACTGTCGCCTTCTGACAGGGAGAGCACTCGGCTTCACGGGCGGTCACCCACAACATGCCGCTGGAGTGCGGATGTCTCGTGCCGCCGCTTGACTTTAAAAATACACATATATCCGATCCGATGCCTGATATAGGTTGGTATATAGTCAGGGTTTTTAATGGGCGCACGTGTGAGAACTGGTAATCTGAATATACGGAAAACAGCCCTTGAAGTAGAAGCAGAAGGCCTATGCCTATGTGACGACGCGGCGTATGGACCCATTCCGAGAACGGAGTTACAACCGTCTACGCCAATGCCTTTCAAGCCCGTCAAGCAGTGTGTGAGTGAATGCGCGTGATTCACGTGAGCTTCGTGGTGCTTTGAGGCAAGCATTTAGGCAAAGCACCTGTATTATTATTATTATTATTATTATTATTATTAACATGGCGAAAGTGCAGCTTGTTTAGCTCTGCCCCCTCAAGCTGATCTGACAGATTTCCGTCTCTGCGTAAGCGGCTATACTCCGTTAAAGCGTCGTACTTTTTGGGTAGTCTTCGTCATGGTCCAAAACAAACAGTAGTTATGCTGTTTTTATCTCTCATTCTAGATTCTCCGATGCTTTCCTTCAGTCAAATCCAGATACGTTACATCTGTTTGCAGGAACATTTAAGTGTTTTGCATGACGTTGAAGACTGTGGTGGTCTGTGTGCCTGGGCACGTACACTTGAAGTATTTTAGGGTTCTTGCAGTAATTTTAAATAATTAATCCTCACTCCCGCCCGCACCTAGACTAAAACCAGTCGCGAGACAAACAAAGTGTCCCATTTTCACAACTTTCGCCCTATACAGCCGAGGAGCAGCTGAGCAAAGACCTACCACATCCTTTTGTTTAGTATAATTATTTCATCTTACGTTTCATCTTACCGACCACTCATTTTCCTGATTCGTCAGTGCTATGCCGCTCCCAGTGACGTGTTTCTCAAGAGTTCTCCGTTTCCGTTAGCTTTCGTGTTGTGCCTGAAGAAGGCTTTTGTCGAAACTTCGGTTGTTTTCTTCTGTTTTCTTCTGCATTCTGCTGTAGGATTTTAGGCTTTCTTTTGCTGCATCTCAGTTTCTGTGTATTTTCCCACTGGCAGTCGCATCGCTTTTTTTTTTTTTTTTCAACAGGCCCGCTAAATTTTACTTCTGCAGAACAGAAGGACGTATCGCTGGTGTCCCCGCTAACACCGTGACTATTCGTACACATGTGCCATATTATTAATTTAATATTATTATTATTATTATCATTATTATCATTATTTGTAGTAGTAGTAGTAGTAGTAGTTGAAGTAGTAGTAGTAGTAGCAGCAGCAGTAGTATGATTATTATGCCGAAGATGCTGACGAAATTCTGATTGAAATCAGTCTCGTATGTCAAGGACTTCCGGACTGTTGTGACAGGGGCCGGTAAGTATACGTCCGACATCACTCTGATGGAGAATAATAGTTCTCCCACAATCCGTCATCGAGAGCGGCAACACTGTGACCAGTTGGACCAGCAGTGGCCGTGTTCCCGCGAATACCTTCAAAGAGGTTGCAGAGGTCGAACAAGATACCGTCTGCTTGACGACACGTTCCGCTTGTAAGCACTGCAAGCCAAACACGACTCACAGACGGAAGAGCTCCGGAAAGAAAGGGCTGAGAAGCAGTGGTAACTGGTTGAGTAACAGATGGGTTTTTATGTGGGCTCGCATAAACAGGAAATTGGACTATTGCAACGTGTCTTTCCGGGTCAGACAGGTTGTCGTTGGAGACATTCTGCACTTGTAGCTCGTGGGCATGCGACAACTCGTTTGGGTTCACTTCGGCCGCGGATCCAGACACGGAGATGAAAAGAGCCAAACACTCGATGTGTGCATCTTTCTAAATTTCTTTCAATCAATCCACCAGTTTTACAACACTACGTTTTGTATTGTGTATTTTTAGATGATAAGAACCTCACTTCCATACGCAATGATTTGCAACGTGGATTTAAAGTTTTCACTTGAACCTTCAATTTAGTATGACAAAAAAAAAAAAAAAAAACGAAAAAAAAAAACCCCTCATTGCCGACCTTGACCGCACGCACTGGAATTCCTTCGTTGTCCAGGCAGTGTGTGCACGCATGCACAACCCTTGCCGACCGGACAATTTTAGCATTTTTTCGATTTTTTTTTTGGAACGTCTTTCTCAGATGTTTCCTAATCGTGTTTGGTATGGTTTGAAAGATAATCATAAGCACATTTATGGACAAATATTTTTGACTGGAAAAATTGGGCATCACGGCCACACTGAGAGCGGAGATAACATGGGTTGTGGGTACTTGGTGATCTAAGTGTGTGGCTGGCAACGGCACGGTATGCAAGGGCTCTGCACAAACGCTGGATGCATGTTCGTGAAAAAGTTAAATCCCTACACTGTCATCCAAATAATGTCATTGGACGACGCATACTATTCACGCCCCCCTTTGGTGTCTCTGAAGACGCCGTTGCTCATTTGCCGGTCGAATTAGACCTTGGAATTCTGTGTTAATGTATTCAGGTTTGTCGTAGCGGGAGAAAGCAGACCAGGACACAGAATAACGTCTTGCATTCAGTGTATCGTGTTTAGTGTGAGTGTGATATGCTTGCGAGTGGTGGAAAGCAAGACTAACATGCATAACAGATTGTTATTAGTGATATCCTTCAAGCGCGTGCGCGCGCGCGCGCGCGCGCGTGTGTGTGTGTGTGTGTGTGTGTGTGTGTGTGTGTGTGTGTGTGTGTGTGTGTGTGTGTGTGTGTGTCTCTCTCTCTCTCTCTCTCTCTCTCTCTCTCTGACACTCCGGAAAGAGACACCCTCTAGGAACTGGGAAAGGCATCGGTCTTTAAGGCAGGGCTGCTGCTGCCTTAAAGTTTCGAGCTACGACAGTGAAAACCTAGCTATTGCTACATTTCAAAAGAACTTTGCGCCCCCCCCCCCTCTCCCTCTTCCCTCGACAGTCCCTTCTGTACCCCCCTCCCCCCCCCCCCCCCCCCCCGCCAACCTTCATCCCCCAGACCAAGTTACCCCGAATCTTGACAGGCCTGTCATCCTATACATTTTGAAAGAGCGTCTGGGAAGGGATACGCCACGACAACACTTTAGAAACTATCAAAATAAGCGAACTCTTCAAGTGGTTATCTTTCTACACAGGCAGGCGCTCGAATTCCAAAACCACTATTGAAAAAAAAAAGAAAAAGAAAAAAAAAGTGTGCCACACTACTGACTAGTCTCCGCCATTGAAGCTGCAACGCCAAGTATTCAGCCAATGACAAAGGGTTACACACGCAGCCGTCAACTATAAGAGGATCTCCCTGAAGCGGGAAATAAAAATATAACATTTCTGAATTATGATGGAAAACGCGGGAGGCGGGTACCTGACACAGGGACGTATATACACCCCATTACACAGCTGAAAGGAAACTGGGTTAGTGGGAACGACCGTCCTAAGACGTCATTTTATTAAGTTTTCTTTACCACTGAGGGCGAGTCAAGATGGCGGATGGTTTTCCTGCCGCTGCTTAGATCTGATAAATTTCAACGTTGAAGATTGCTGTCTGGTAAAGCCACGTGTTTGAAATATGAGCATAGACACTGTGTGACGTCTTTAGTCAAAATCGATTTATGGTTGAGAAACTGCCCTTTTTTTTCAGACGGACAAATCCAAGCAGTGTTTCAGGTCAGTTCAGTTCAAGATGGTATCGCTGCGCTCGGAAAAGCCCATAGGCGGTCCACCCCATCTCTCAGTAATCTCCGCAGTGTCGTCTTTGAAACTGTTCCAAAGTTGGTTTAGTTCACATGGGCCCTGTCCTGCCCATTCAGATTCGACTGTCGCCCGCTGCCTCTGTGCACGCCTCTGTTCTGCAGCCGGCCAATGTGCTTGCGCACTGTGTGTTTCAGACTGCTGACCACTTCTCATCTTCCTAGGCGCGGGCGGCGACTGAGGGTGTCAGCTCTGTCGTTACCTCTCACCCGTGAGTGTCCTGGGCAGAAGATCCAAAGGTACTTCTGTAGGCTAATGCCCATTCCCGCTTTCACCTTTTGTAAGAGACTCGTTGGGTCTGTGAGGATGATTGCATGTTTGCAGTGCTACTCACCTTTGAAAATGGAAACAGTTGGAACTGCTGTTCACTGGATTTTGAGTTTGCCTGTGTAAAGAAAGGAGTCTTGTATCAACCAGAAAACGACCCATAACGCTACTAGACTGCAAAGACGGGTGCATGCTTATATCTCAATATGAGGCTTTACCTGGGACATTTGAATCATAGTAGCATCGGAAACACTCTCCGCCATGTTTACTTACCCCCGTGTTCACAGTAACGAACAGTGTATGGCGACGCCGGCGGGTCTGATCGCATAAATAATATCAAAATGATCAGTCACCTTGCACTGCAGACCAATGCTTGAGAACTGCATTTGAAAGGGTCTTCTTTCTCCAGTGTCTCTTTCGTTTAATCACCCATGTCTTCGCGTATTATCTCAAGATCTCTGTCGATCTGATACGGTTCTTTATACACTGTGGGAAAAAAAGATGCTCAAAGATTAGTCCCTGTAATTTTGCCTTCGGCGACCGGTGGCTAGACACTTTTGTTGAAGATGTTTTTAACCAGCAAATCGCACAAAAGCAGAAGAAGCGATCTTACTAAAAGATATGTTTGAAAAGGGCTTAGTATATTATTGCTACCGTATCATTCGCTGTCTGAAAATTATTCGCGCTTGATTCAGTTTGAACAACAGATAGAGGCAATTTCACGCAGTAGTTTTGCACATGGTTTTGTACACCGTATCCACAATTCTTTCTGTCCCAGTGACTTATTTCACGCTTCATGCATATCAGGTACATCTATAGGAACAGCCTTTATTTAGTTTCTTCGGCCATCGGACGCCAAGCCCAAATTCTGGACGAGATAAGAAGAGACGTTACATAGAATCCTCTGACCTGTTGCGAGAGCACAGTCCTGTGTTGTTGTCGGCGCAAGAGAGCATGTTACTTTTGTGATTCCATGCAGATATGATGGCCTGAAGTTGTGGCACCTCTGAGACTTGAGGTTTTATTGTTGGCGGAAGGAGTGCGCCAGGACGGTTACAAGGCGTTCTTTGGACTGAATATGAAAACAATGTCATTTAAACCGTTATTCTTAGGGTCAGTAAACAATATCCATCTATTGACCAGAAAACGCAAGCAAAGCAAAGCAAAACGAAATCACACAAGCGCACAGAAACTACTACTACTACTACTACTACTACTACTACTACTACTACTACAACTACAACTACAACAACAACAACTACTACTACTACTACTACTACCACCACCACTACTACTACTACTACTGCTGCTGCTGCTGCTAAATGGTACTTGTAGGGCGCATTTCTTTACAACAAAACTAAACAAAGTTTGATCATATGGTACGGAGGATGAGCTCTCCACTTTTGGGGTGTCCTTTTGACAGTACATGTAACTGAATTATTGGGAAAAAAAATATAGGCAAGAACGTATCCTATAGAAGAAAATAAGGTACAGGCAAAGGCACGTTTACGTCAACCATACAGTGTTCAAACATCGCCACAGTCGCCACCGCACACGTTTTCAGCCAATATCGGCCGAAGGTTAACACTCACATTCAGCGCCTGCCTGAGAAGTCTATGTGACACATATCATCGGAGAGCGGCCTTAAATGGAGCTGTCACTCATTATACAGTACCTACAGCACAGGAATGCAAGAGCCCCTTCGTCGTCCTTCACAAGTTGTCAACACACGGCCCTGGGATGATGACTAGGAAAGAAAGGCCTGGCGCGCTCTTTGCGCTCTGAACGCAGCCCTGAACAGCCGGATTAACCTTAGGGTTTCCTTTTTTCGTCGGCAGAAGAAGGCTTGAACTAGAATCTGAAGGGGTTCTGCTAGGAAAGCTCGGCATTCTATCCGTGAGGTAATTTGACGGCAGCTTAGTCAGTATGGCTGGCACCTTACAGCGGCACTTTACAGATCAGTGACGCAAATTGACAAATCCTATAAGGAGTAAGAAGACAGAGAACGAGTGTAACTAGAAGCCCAGACGTATGGGGAAGACACACTGTCTTTCTTATCTCGTAAAAGCCTATGTAAAAATCGAAATTTTTCTTGAAATCTTCAGATCAATAGAATTCACTTAAAGGCACAATTATGTAATCTGAAGTGGTCTCGGGTCTAGCGGGGGAAGGCCCACGCCTTGCGTAATAGTGGCTTGAAGTGGCTCCTACTTGTGTTCAGTGGCTTGTTCTTTTTAACCAATCTAATCATATAGCGGGGAGGGGATGGTCGGGCTCGGTTTCGTAAGAGTTTTATGCGGCGAGGTATGACCATAGACCTCAACATTTTGAGCCAATCAGAAAATAGGTCAATCTTCGCTGCGGCCCAAGGACCCCACAAGATTTTGTCAGTACATAGCAACACGAAATGTAGTGCAGAAACTCCTGATTGAATCATTCATCCGCGAGAGACAAACTCATTCCATGTCTTTAATTTCAAGTCTAATCATCTGTATTCCCCAAAACAAAAGGAAAACAAGACATAGCGACTTTACTGAAACTGAAAACATGGCAAGTCTTTAGAAATGTATCTGGATGATCAAGCAACAACAGAAAGCCCCCCCCCCCCCCCCACACACACACACCTCAAACAGAGGAAACCAATCCAAACTCCATCAAACCGCTACCATACAGTCTCTACATCCAGCAATAAACTTACCATCGGATGTTTTTGTTACGTTCAATTGACAAAGAGAGAGAGAGAGAGAGAGAGAGAGGTCCGTCCGGCTGTTGAAATTATCATACACTCTCTACATCCAACAATAAACTCTCTCACAGCCCCCCCACCCCCACCCAACACGCCCCCTTCTGTCTTAACTGACAAGAGTTCATGCACCCCGCTTGTCAGCGTTACGAAAATTAATGCTTGGATGAGTGATGTCTTTGTTCTGATTAAATCCTCGCTTAAACGGATCCATTGAATTATCTGCATAAATTATGCTGGAACCCGGCCGAGATTGTTCCACAGACAGGAATAGTTACATGTCGTGTGATGTACGAAAATAATGGCAGACGACAGTTTTGTCCTTTTCAACTTGTGTTCAGGGGGTGCGGGTGGGAGCGGGGGGATATTAATTTCGCAAGTTGTAAAACTCTACTCATACTAGCTCTTTCCCGGATCCCCGGATGGGGAACGGAGGGGGCGAGATAGCAAGTTTAAAAGCAAGGTATCAACTGAATACCGATGCTATAATTATGTGCAACTGTGTCAGCATCTGCACAGTTGGTCCGTCTTTGATATCACCCGTATGTGGTGGAAAAGGACGTTAAACCCCCAAACACCCACCCACCCACCCACCTTGCACAGTTGGTAACAAAGCTGAGAGACACGTTTTTTACCGCAAGGGCAGACAACTCTGGAAAGGAGATCAAAGCTTTCACTGGCAGCATATTTGGTAAGGTAATCTTTCCCGAACAAACTTTATACTCCCCTTTTTGGGTTTTGGCTTTCCACATGGACAACTCCTGCACTTCTATGTCCAATACAGAGCAAACGAGTGTGTCTTTGAAATCCTTCTTGGTAGTCTTGAAATTTCGTGGTTTTCATTCTCAAGTCTCTCTCCGGGTTCCAATGTTCTTTCGACTTCACGTTTAGCATACAAGCCTGTTTTGCACAACGCATTTTTTTAAAACTTTTATTTCTCACGTCTCCGAGTTGCAGTGTTGTGTAGGCTCGGCGTTTAGCTCATCACACGCATGTTTCGCTTTCCTTTACATACGGGGGCACAGCGCAATGTCTGGTACAGGGAAACATTACAAGCACCTCATTACCACCTCATTACCACCCTCTAGGGCCCCTAGTGATGCCGCATGATGTGGGAACGTGTTGCCTGTCTCACCACACTGAGCTGTCATCCCTCACACACCCCTCACTCACACAGGTGCACACGCCGGCACAAACCTCACTTGCGGAGGGGGGGGGGGGGGGTAGTCAAAATGGCGGAGGGTGGGTGGGTGGGTTTAAGGGTTAAACGTCTTTTTTCCACCACACATGGGTATCATCAAAGACGGGGCAACGAGAAAAAGGCCAGTATGCACCACATAATTATATTTGACCCCATGCGGGAATCGAACTCACGACCTGGTCGACTGTCCCCGGGGCTCCCCCGAAATGGTGGGGAGTGTTTTCTGTGTTTCTACGGTTCGATACGTTTGACGGACAACACTACTACATGTACTACTAATAATAATTACACAGCGTTTTAACCTATTAATAAACAATACTTCTAAGCGCTTAAAAAGGTAAACTGAAATAACAATTGAAAAATCCGCCATACTGATTAACCCTGGTAGTGAAGAGGACTTAGAAAATGAAGTCTCAACACGTCGTTTAAACTAACCCAGTTTCCTTTCTGCCGTGTACTTTGGAACCGTTTTCTCTTTGGTTATCCGCCATCTTGGTTGCCCGCCGTCAACCTTGCCTCCCAGAATCGTTGATATCAGACATGTCCCATGACGAGGAACAAGCGATAGGCTGGTTTGTCTCACGCCGAACATGCTAGGACAAGGAGTGAGAGGTCGTTATGTAGGCGAAGCAATGACCGAAACGCTTGTCGAGGGTTTTTTGTTTGTTTTTTTCCCGAGGTGAGGTGTACGGGGACTTGGAAACCAGGAACACTGAGACACTGCACACACACACACACACACACACACACACACACACACACACACACACACAATCCTACAGGTGATGTATTTGAAGTAGAATAAGGTGTACAGTCATGTGCTCTTCAACGTTAGGCTGCTGACTTCAGAGTGTTTTAATTGTCAAACACAGATATATAATTATGCCCACCAAGTCTCCTATACCTGGACGCATGTCTGGTTTGGGGGGGGGGGGGGGGGGGGTAGGGGCGCGCTCGCGCGCGCACACACACACACACACACACACACACACACACACACACACACACACACACGTGTGCGCGCGCGAAGAGAGAGAGAGAGAGAGAGAGAGAATTTGGAACATTTTGTTTTGTACGCGGTAAGGATAATATCTGCCCACTATAGACACAGTCATCCTGCCATTTCTCAACGGCAACTTGCTCTTTTTTTTTAGGGGGGGGGGGGGGATGGGAGGCGGGGAGGGGGAGTTCGAGGGGGACCGAAAAAAGACAAAAACGGATTCCAGCGCAAGCTCATTTAACAACCAGAAATGCAGACAAGACAAGCTTCTGTCCACGAAGGGATGTGTCAGTCGACGTGGAAAACAGCTAAAAATCGCCTCTGTCTTCAAGCTGATGACGTCCGTGAAAACGTATTGTGAAAAGAACATCAGGCATGCTAGAATTACAAGTCCAATTTAAATAAACATGACACTTCCCTGTCTTCTTTATTCAAACAACAATTGATAATACAAAAAAATATCAACTTCGCTTGTCGAGAGCCGGTTCAGGGAGGATGTTGCTCTACAATCATCTGGAACATAGGTCTCATCGCAAACAGACTTGACAAGCACTTAAACCCTTTTGCAAGATGACGGTTACCTTTCTCTTTAGTGGCCGCCATGCCCGCTAAATGTTGTGGCATTCTACTGACGAGAAATCAGTTACCGATGTGGCGACTGTTCAACTCATGGTATGTTGCTCACTGGATCTACAGAACACATTTCTCTCCTGTGACGAAACGAAAAGAAAAAGAACCGCATGGCTCAGCTTACTGCAATCTTTGCGCACCAGGCAGAGAAATCCATTCGAGTATCATCAATATTAAGCCTTGCATTGTGCGCCGTGTTACACTGAAAGCACAAACACGCATGATCCGAGGGCGTTTTTGCTGCAGTTGTCTGAATCAATGTGTGCTTGGCGTCACAGCTTGTCAAGGTTTCAGGACACAGAAAGAATCCCCGTATTTTCCTCAGTTTTAAAACCCTGCCCTTTATGTGGAGCCTGTGGTACGGCAAAATTATTTTTTTCATTTCTTTTTGTGACTCCAGACAGGCAATAATTTTACCATTTTTTTAAAGGACGAGTTGACAAAGCGTTTGCGTTCAATGTTGGGAAAGGCCAGGTAAAACGGGGAAGTACCTTATACCTTGTGCTGGCCGGGAACAAAAATACACTGACTCTTTCCTACTGAGAGAACCCTGTTTTCAACTTTAATTACACCCCCACAGCCCGTCAACAAGAAAATTATATTTTCCTTCAGATCTGCGTTTGCTCTCTCTCTGTGAATTTATGATGAAAATCTACCATTAATTTTCATGAAAGTTTGTTTTTCTTCTATGGAGCAGAACGGAAGAAAAAACATGCTAACCAGTGTAGTTATACACGTAGAAATTTATGCTTCCATACGGGAAAACCAGAAGCAGTCATCAAACCCTCAGCATGTGTTTATTCATTTTTGTCGAGAAGGGCGTGACCACTCCAGAGAGCAGAAGGAAGTGGTCACGGGCGAGTGAGCATCACCTGCACGCTATCATCATCATTAGGAGTTTTGTGTTCGAAAGTTGACTGCCAGCATCCGGGGCGTGACGGTGAAGTCACCAAACCGTGACCACATCAATACCAACACTCATATTCCACTGAAGGTCAAAGTTGTTTGGTTGTGGTCGACCTGCCACGAAAGCTGAAATCGTGACCCGTGTCAGGAAAGAACAAGTCTTTAGGTCTTGATGACCACTGAAAGCCTGTGTTTTCCTCAGATTAATCTATTAGCCTTCTTCTTTTTCGCCCTGGTCTCTCAGATGGTGGTGTCTGTTCTTTGTGCTAAAGCTGCCGGATGCCGTAGGTCGTCCTGACTGTCAACAGCTTCATGCAGAGTTGAGTATTTCACCTCTGTCTCCAAAACATCTTCATTCACTATGCTCAGAGATGACCTTTCCTCTCTTTATCAAAACATCTTCATTCACTGTGCCCTGGCTGCTTATATATATCCCTTCGCTCATTTATTAAAAAAAAACAAATGCAATTCCAATCGCGCAGAGGTTCATTCAGTGAGCTACAGTTGCCATACACAAATTTCCACACGGAGAGGCATGATGGTTCCTGCAGAGCACGGCAAACCGTGTGTGAAGGAGTGAATGGACATTCGGATGTGAATAGAATCACAGGAAGTCAGGTATTAGCTGTCGCTGATGTGGCTTTGTTGGCGCGCAATGAGCGGACAATAACCAATCGCTGAATGAGCAAAACGGGACAGAAAGACACGGCACGGCATGGCAAACGAAGAAGTAAAGGTTGAAAAAGCGAAAAAAGAGACGTTGGACGCGGCAGGGGAGAGAGTTGTGTTTGTAAGGGCCAAGTACGAGGTTAGATCTACAGACCCCAGCGCAGAATGAAAGGAGAAAATGATAGGGAAAGAGACGGTGAGGGTGGGATAGGGTGACTGAAAGGAACTACGAAAATTAAAACTGCCCCCCTCCCTAACACACACACATACAAGAACAACAACAACAACAAAACCCAACAAGCAACAAATTACCATCACCACCACCACCACCAACAACAACAACCAACCAAACCGGACAAATCAAGATAATAATATGGGTATTTAAGGGACGCCCTCCCTCTCGCAGGAGCTCAGGGCGCCTTGCAATCCACACGTACACACCCAGAAACACACACAGCATGCCTCCACACATGCATTTAATTACAAACACATAATGTGCAGCATCATACACAGCCTCCCCTGCCCCCGACTTCTACACACACACACACACACACACACACACGACCAGCAAGATGGTGATGTGGCAACAGTCTTTGGTTGAGGGAAGCGAAGAGGTGAGTTTTCAGGTTTTCATGATGATTTTGTGTCTGCATATCTGATGCTGGGAGATTATTCCAACACGTCGGGCCTTCAAGGAAAAGTGCACTTCTAAACTGAATGATTCTTGATTGCACAAATTTCATTCTTCATCTTATTCACTCCGTTAAAAAGTGTTTCAAACGACAGCCTGTTCCTGTCTACCGTTTAGCATCTTGTTGACGGTTCTTTCACCCAACGTCAGTGTTTGGACCTGCGAGTATCGCCTTACATGCAAATGAGATTCCATGTTATTTCAAAGTAGTTTTGAATGTTTCTTTGTGGAAAGTACTGTAAGTGCTGGTCGTACCAGCCCTACTCTGAGGTCGTACACACTGACGTACGTATCAGATATACAAGTCGTAGGTTTCGGTTCCAGATTGACATGATAGCGTGAAAAACGAAAAGACACACCAACAATGCCACGCAAACAAGGTGATACAAAGTTATTGGCGTACAAACACCTGGAGGCAAGACTCACCCCCCCCCCCCCTCTCTGCTCGCACCGTCAGTTCAGTGAACCGTGTCCGCGAGGGAGTACAAACGTGACACGCCCCAAGGGAGCGGGGGGAGGGGTTCCATGGTGAATGACCAGCAAGTGCCTTGTACATGTCAGCTTTCTTAATTAATGCCTGCCTCTCAGCTGGACGTGGATTAACGTTAATCCTATCCACAAAGGGGCGTGCATGGGCGACAAATCTATTAACCGCCCTTCAGGTCTCTCCAGCATTCATCGTAAACTAGGTGTCAGACGTCCATGTTCGGTCGTTATTGTGTGTATTGTGTCCAAACGCTTGTCCGCGGCCGCTCCAGGTCAACTCTCGGACACAAGGGGGCAGGCAAAGCAGATAGTGGACATTTAAAGGACAGTGTATGCATGCAGACAGACAGACTGGACACTGGAGGAGGTGGACTGAATGATGAGTTGACGGACAGAATAACTGACTGACTCTCTCTCTCTCTCTCGGCCAATAGCTTTACCGTTGATAAATAAAGGATCATTGTCATTGTCACTCTCTCTCTCTCTTAAACCCCCAAACACTCCCCTCTCTCTCTCTCTCTCTCTCTCTCTCACACACACACACACACACACACACACACACACACACACACACAATGTCATGATAATAATAATAATAATACTGAGTAATGATAATGTGTGTGTGTGTGTGTGTGTGTGTGTGTGTGCCTTAAGCAGCGAATCCTTTGCATTTGGAGAGCAGCGCTCTCTAAAAACTATGTATTATTATTACCATTATTCTACGCTGTTTATTTCGGCACTCCTGAGTCGTGCATACCGAGTTGTCTAGAGTATTTCTTTGATCCGCATGAAGAGCCTACACACAGCCATTTTGCTCGTCCAGAGCCGGGTACTATCTTCATTCACAAACCCCCTGAAAAAGAGACACAATAGCGACCGGAGTAAGGTCTTCGCGGTATTGGCGTTCTCTCTCGCCGATTGGTCAATAAAAAGGTCGACTTGGTCGATTGTATGAGGACAAAACAGGCCTTCCGTCGCGACCGAGTATCTTTTCGGAGAAGCTCTTCTTGATCCCCCCCCCCCCCCCCCTCTTCAGCCAACAAAATGGTGTCTTTTTAACCCCGAAACGAATGATGGCTGTGGACGAGGATTCGGACCATAAAGCATGTTAAAGCAACAGGTCAAGGAGAAGGAATAGACCTGACCACAATGGAATCCCGGGTCCCGTCCACAATAATTCGTGTACTCGCGTACGGCAGAGATTTACTGCAAGGTACCCGCGTGCGTAGGTGCCTGAATTCCCCGTCAGAAATCTGCGATGCATGGCGGTGAACGTTTCAAAAGTCGAAAGCTTGGTGAATGGTAGGACGAAGACGTTCCGTTTATCATTTCTGGTTGTTATTTTTTTTGTATCAGAAACAGACAAGATCCATACACCCTGAGTGAAGCCCCCCCCCCCCCCCTTAATTTTGTTATAATTTTTATGAAGTAGGTTTAACGCATTTCCATGTCTTTGTAAAACGGCCGTACAGATTCGATATATGGGGGAACGTTAAAATCAAAGCAAACAAGGGTGGTGTGTGTGTGTGTGTGTGTGTGTGTGTGTGTGTGTGTGTGTGTGTGTTTGGGATTTAACGTCCTTTTCCACCACGTACGGGTGATATCAAAGATGGAGTCTCGAGAAAAAGGCCAGCACAAATATTTGGCCCACGCCGGAATTCGAACTCACGACCCGAGCATTGAAAGTCCAACGCTCTACCATTCGGCTGTCCCGACTCCCCTCAAAACAAACAAACAAACAAACAAACAAACAAACTCCAGGTACTCCTTTTCTTCTTGAAATCCATTCTTTTATTCTCGAGTCTTTACGATCTACATGCCAGAAACTCCACGCAGAGATGTGCCGTTTAAGGGGGTGGGTGGGTGATCGGAAGTTTAACGTCCTGTTCCACCACGTAAGGGTGATATCAAAGACGGGGCAACGAGAATAGACCAGCACAAATATTTGGCCCCAGCCGGGATTCGAACTTACGACCCGAGCATTGAGAGTCCAACGCTCTACCATTCGGCTATCCCGGCTCCCCGTGCCGTTTAAGAAATGGTGGGACCTGTAATGAAATATTCAATAGTATTCAACAAACTCACCAGATGGGTGGGCACACTTTGACTTGAGATCAAATTCTGTAATATACATACAACTGTGACACATTAGCTGTGTGAGACACAGGATTACTGAAGCCAATTGTGAATCTGATCTATACGGTTATGCTAACCGATAGTTTCTTTGTGCAAGTGGCAAAGTCCACCTGGGTGTTGGTGGTCTATGGTTTAATTGTAGAGGTGACTATCGCTCACACCGCCGCGCTAGAGAGAGAGAGAGAGAGAGAGAGAGAGAGAAACTGACAGACTTGAACATTTTTGAAACTGTCCTCACTAAAAACTAAATGCATGGTGGAAATTCAAAATGATATGATTATCATTCTAAAGATGATTCTTAATGAAAAAACAAAACAAATAAACAAACAAAGAAACACCCCCCCCCCCAAAAAAAAAAAAAAAAAAAAACACAAAAAAAAACACACACACACAAAAAGAAAACCAACAAAAACAGCAAAAACAAACAAAAAACCAAACACAGCCGAGGACAAAGATAACATCGACAACAACGCTCGTGACAAGAACGACAACAACGACGACATCCAACACCACCATTTAAGCCACCAGAGTTGTTCCAAGGTCAACTACTGTTAAGTTAAACTAACCCCCAAGACAGGTTTAAATTTCGCCATCGCAAATGAGATTTTGTTGTTGTACGCTACAACAGTACAAAATTTCCACAGGCGGGAAACACAAGAAGATCAAGATGCCCTTCGCTTGAAAGGGTGAGTCCCGTAAACTTGATAAATATGCATTGCAGGTAAAGTGAACTAAGAGTCATTAAAACAGCTGTGAAGGGTTAAAGACAAACGCTGAGTCGCCGACTGTATCACTTACAAGCAGCGTCTCTTTTGTCCACTGATTTATGGTGGGCAAGGGATTTGCTAGCATTCTCTTTTCGCTGTTTACATGCATGTACATGTCTTGTTCACTACGCCAGGCATCCAAATTCATGAGCCAGAAACAGAGAAAGCTCTAGTGCGTCAGAGCACTCAGTAACACGTTCCTTGTTGGTTCTGTTTTTGTGGCTGACTGATTTATTTTTTTTAATTACAGTTAAAAAATGACGCTCTTTTGTTGCTATTTTTATTCTTGTGAGTGAAGTCGTGAAATGTTTGTTCTAATGCCCATTCCGAAACAAACAGTCAGACAGTTTAATGACGAAAAAATCTAGGAAAATTACAAAAAGAAAGCCGAGAAGTGCACTTTTATTTACGTAATAAAGGAAAACAGAGATACGACAGCTCTAAAGTAGCGTTTGGGGAACGCACTGATGCAGCCCTTCTCGAAAACTGCTGTTGGCACTTTGGAAGTTTTTTTTTTATATTGAACTTCTTTTTCCACACACACCAGCTCGTTGTAAATCAAACACAGGGTAGGGTACATACATGTATACATACTGCAACAAATATACACATGTACATCATATGCGTTCGTACCCATACATGATTTCACTCATATCTGTATGTATGAAGAATTGGTGGCACTTTGGAAGTTGCCCACCTCATGACAGGTCGCTTTACAAAGTCAAATCAAATCAAATCAAATCAAATCAAACACATCTTTATTATCCCAAGCGGGAGGGTGGGTGGGTGGGTGGGTGTTTGGGGGTTTAACGTCCTTTTCCACCACATAGGGTGATATCAAAGACGGGGCAACGATGAAAAAGCCAGCACAAATATTTGGCCCCAGCGGGGATCGAACTCACGACCCGAGCATTAGAAGTCCAACACTCTACCATTCGACCACCCCGGCTCCCCTCCCAAGCGGGAAATTTAGATATCACATAAAATAGTCTTAGTATTGATGATATGTATAATTGTAATACTGCTTTTCTCCCAGAATCTTGGACTTGTATGTTTTATTAATTCTTATTCTGGGATTTTGCTTTTCCGTATTGTTTAATAAATTCACTGAATTTACTCCAGTGTCCTGTTTATTTTGACAACTCCGCCAGTATCTGCCTCTCGGGTCGTGTTGTAGTTACTGAAGGATTTTGCCCGTGGTACCGTTACAGTGGGTAAAGATGCGCACATGCGGTAGATCTTCTGGAACACAAAATTGATCTTAGTATTAATGATATGCATAATTTAGAATAGGTATTAAAGTTAAGTAACCTCGAATTAAAAAAATACACAGTATTTATCACAGTACAAAATCACAGACTCCATCCACCACGCACTTCCAGTCCATCCAACCACAGCATGAGACACGCCAGTGTCCTGCTTATTTTGGTTTGGGGTATCTTGTGTGAAAACATCGCCCTCGGTAAGCTCTCCCACGCATGGCCGGTCAGCCAGCACCCCCCACCTGAACTGGATCGCCAAATTTATTTTGTTGATGCAAGTGGATGATATCTTTTTTGATGCTCGAGGAATGTTTTCTCAGTCTGACCCCTGGTGACGATGATCAGGGGGGCCCTTTGAAGCTTTGACACGTTTTGTCGTGCAACCCTACCCCAGTCTTTTGTGTTCACTCCTCGCCTATTTCATCCCACGGGCCGCGTTTTATCAGATAAAATTTTCATGACCTGTTGCGTACAGGGGGATCTGGGTGCAACACAAGGAGATAGTGAGGTTGATACCGAAAAATGACACACTGGCACGCTTCGGAATGTTCAAAACGGACGTTGAACGTGCTTGAAGGAATGTGAGCGGTGCCCAACAAGCCTACTTTTTAAACCCGCTATCCTCTTTCTCCTCTCCGGTGTTGATTCCTGGTAAGATTAAAAAAATAATCTCTGATATCAGACAGTTGACACAACAAGCATGTTCTTTGTGAAAGAAAGTTTTCCCATCAAAAGATCCAGACATTGTGTAGTCAGATTTTAACCGGATATTTCGGCGGCATATGCTTTATATTGTCATGGTTTGTACTCTGCCTTTCTGAAAGGCATGTTTGGCTCCAAGGCCGTGCTTTCTTGACGATGTACGATCGTGTTACCTTAGAAAACAGACCACACTGTTTGCATTTAAATGGGCAACTTTGGGTGCCCAGCAATGAGACACATAGAGAGTTGCAAGAGTTCTGTTGCAACGAAACGAAACGAAACGAGGGTGGGTGGGAGTGTGTTAGGAGTTTAACGTCTTTTTCCACCACGTGTGATATCAAAGACGGGGCAACGAGAAAAATGCCAGCACAAATATTTGGCTCCAGCCGAAACGAAACGAACGAAACGAAAGGAAAACAAAAGAAAACAAAAGACCATTGTTTACGGGTGAATATAAAATAAATAGAATTTGATTTAGAAATATACATGTATATGATACATA
Source organism: Batillaria attramentaria (assembly GCA_018292915.2). Lineage (NCBI taxonomy): Eukaryota > Metazoa > Mollusca > Gastropoda > Batillariidae > Batillaria > Batillaria attramentaria. The sequence goes on from JACVVK020000201.1 coordinate 666,006, forward strand.
TGATAAATGATAATGCGTACTTTCCTTTGCTCTATGGCCGTCGTCAAAGGGCCTTCACTCTGAGAGTCCGGATAGTCCTATCTGTGGACAACTTTCTACGATGGACCCCCTGGTCAGCAGATTGACCGGTGCTCCGCCTACCGACCTGTCACCAGTGTTTGTTCCTCGTCCCGCCCCTCTTCGCCTGAAGAGTGGACACAAGGGAGTTAATCTGGAAGTGCGCGGCATAACTGTCTGATCCATATGTATATGTACATAACCTTTGACAGCAAATTTCTGTCCCTACAGCGCTGCAAGTGCCAAGTATTGCGACTCGTGCTGGAAACGCAAATGGTGGCAAAAGCAGACGGTGATAATCTGGTTTTTTTATAAAAAAAATTTCATTTACGTCAGTGTGGGCTAGTCACAATAACTGTGTCAGCCACTGATAAAAATCTGTAGAGGACAAAACAAAATAACCATAAGCCATTTTTGTCATCGAAAGTAATTTACGGTTTTGTCTACGTTTGTCATACAGATCTTGACTGCCGATCCTTCGGACCATTCTCCACGTTTTTAACTTTGGGACTTGAAGCTGGATTGGCGACAAGCCCGTCAGACTTTGTAATTCACGTCCTTTCAACGGTTTCAAGCATAAAACTGAAACGTAGAAGACATCCATTAGGGAGATGGTAGTGCTTGGTGTGCTGTGCATCTAGTTCCTTCTGAGGAAGCGTGTACAGAAGGTCTGAAGATGTTCCAAACACTGGCACGACCTCGCTGTCCTTAGAGAATTTCAGATCTGGCCTTCAGCATAATTACGCTTTTTTTCCACACGGTGAGACGCGAAGATCAGAATGACTGTAACCCTTTCCGGGCTGTCTCAAAGTGCGTGGCACCCGGTACCCTGTAACCTGAGGTAACCTAAGGTCCTGTGTTGATCTGACGATGGTTGTCCTGAAAGAGGCCAGCAAAAGTAAAGTGCCGTAGATTCGAGAGGGGGCTTAGCTTCGGTGAGAGCTTGTTTGTAGCACCAGCAAATTGACTGAAGGGTCACTTCATTTTCCCCCCGGTCATGGTTCAGGGATCAGGAAGAGGGGACGTCTGGTTTCCCAGAGAGAGGAATGTGACGGCGTTTAACGGTACATGCAGGTCAAAGTTTGTGTATGACGCTATGGTAGTCAATCAATCAATCAATCAATCAGTTTATTGATGAGGCCTTCAGCCCATATCAAGGGGAGGAAACGTGTGCTCATCGCACATGTGACACACACATACAATGCCAGCAAAAATAGAGGTACCACTGCATACACAACGTATAAGAAAAACACAAAATTCGTTCAGCCGCCGGTCATGTTCCGCCCCCCCCCCCCCCCCCACCTCCTTCACTCTCTCTCTCTCTCTCTCTCACACACACACACACACACACACACACACACGTATACAGCAGCATCAGTAGAAGGGGCAGCAGCAGAAATATGCCTGTTATAACTAAGTCACACGTGCAGTGTAAGCGCAGTGTCCCATACACAAACCAAGAAATGTAGTGCATACACATATGTACAGCAAGACGGTATTGAGTGTGTCAACGAAATAGCTTGAATTACATATACTCTGAACTATGAACGTATTGGTTTCTCATGCGAAAGGCTTCATACACAAACGTTGCAACACGAAGCACGAGGTTACTATTCAAACTAGATAACAGTAAGGCCAAGCGAAAGGACGAAGGGTGTTTGATGTATTTTGCAGGCAGGTGTTTAGCCCGGAGAGCGCTGTATAACGGGCAAGTAAACATAAAGTGTAGTTCGGACTCGTACACATCGGTACATATAGGGCAGCTGAAATCTACTGATCCTGTATCGAAGCGAAGACGGTGTGGTCTCAGACATGATGTACCCATTCGGAACCTGATGAAAGCATTACGGATCTGAACATGTTTTATCTCAGATAGAAAGGGGCTTAGCGACACAGTGGACTTAAAGGAGCGGTAGAAAGAGTAGCGGTCCTCGGAGGGTGGCAAGTTATCTTTTTCTGTCAGTCTTGCATGCCAATCTTGATGCCAGCAATCTAGCACTCTTTGTTTAAAACAGCGTAGAAAATGTGCAGTACACCCCACTCCCTGGCTTTCCCAGACCACACCAAAACCGTATCTATATAACAAACTGCGAACATACGAAACCCATGTTGTCTTGTCTTGATTGTGTAAATATAGTAACATATTATATGCTTTGAGGGGAAGACGGTGTTGAGGCATACGCACAATTTTAAGCCAATAACGAATGCAGTGAACGTATATGTTTACACTAATTGGGTGTCTACCAGTCTCGCCATAGACGAGTACACTAGGCGTACGGTCACTTGTATTTAAAAAACGCTTGAGGGCGAACAGATGAACTCGCTCTACCACCATTATATCGGCCACTGGACCCCACACCTCTGCCCCATACATCAACATTGGTTGTATCTGGCAATCGAACAGCTTGAAGAATATTGAAGGAGACTTTTCCCCAAGGGACCAAAGTAGTTTCAAGATGCCAATTACCCCTTTTTTCGCTCTAGTAGCCATGTCTTGTAGAGAGTACGTATAGGACAGACGAGTAGACAAATATATACCCAGGTACTTATACATATTAACTACCTCTACATCCTCATTGCCATAGTGCCATTTTTCAGACACAGATAAGCGACCCCCGTTTCTAAAAACAACAATATTTGATTTATCCAGATTTACAACAAGACCAAGACGGTGTACAGTGTGATACAGTATATCAATCTGGGTTTGCAGGCCCCTCACTGTATCTGAAAAGAGAGCCACGTCGTCAGCAAACAACAATATCAACATTTCCACCAAATCTGGTGACATCTGAACGCCATGTTTACCTGCTTTAATTATGTCATCAGCTAGTTCATTAATGAAGAGAGAAAATAGGACAGGACTGCACGTTTCTCCTTGCTTCAACCCGACAGGACAATAGAAGAAATCAGTATAGTCTCCCCCAACCCTTACCCGTGCCTTGACTACCTTGTACATGCTCTTGATGGCCATAAACATTCTACCCCTTATACCCCTGTTATTCAAAACTTTCCATAATTTGTCACGGACCACGGAATCAAATGCTTTTCTGAAGTCAATGAAGGCGACGTACAATTTTTTATGTTTGACTAGCTGTTTTTGGATAAGTGCGGAAAGGGTAAAAATGTGGTCAACTGTGCTGTATTTCTTGCGAAAGCCAGCCTGGGGTTCATGTATAACACTGTTAGTCTCAATCCACTTTGTAAGACGTTTATTTAATATAAAACTGTACAACTTACTACTGATGTTGAGTAAAGAAATACCACGATAGTTGTCTGGATTATTTATATCGCCTTTTTTGTGAAGAGGTTGGATTGTCGCTTCTGTCCATGCTTTTGGGAATGTGCCAGACTGAAAGATAGAATTAAAGAGTCTTACGAAAAATCGAACTGTTTGATCTACGGAATTCTTATAAAACTCACCTATCAGATTGTCAGGACCTGGGGCCTTACTATTTTTTAAACTATTAATGGCTTCAAGCACTTCTAGTTCGGAAATACTACGATCCAGCAACTCATTGTCGACAGTGTCAGTATCGCTACTGGAGCGTCTAGGTGGACTATCCCCATCAACCACGTCTTCTGAATTACAGTCATCAGAGACCTGAGTGACAGTAGGGACTTCGTTGTGTGTCGATTCGTCACTCTCGTCCTCATTGTTGACAAAAACAGTTTGTGAATTAAAAACTTCATGGAAATGCTCAAACCACTCGTCTTTGGTTATTGTATTTCGTGTTTTACTGTTCACCGTAAAAGACTTGATGGTACTCCAGAAGAGCTTTGCGTCATTTCTACGTTCATGAAGCACACCTAGGACATCCCTACGATGCGAAGTTTTCTTTTCTTTTAACAGAGCTTTATATTCTTTACGTTTTTTTATATAAATAATTCTATCTTCTTCAAAACCATTTTTCTTAAACCTTCTCAAATGTTGACGCAAAACCCTTCTTGATTCCCTGCAGTCACGGTCAAACCAAGATTGTTTTTTATCACCACTAACGTAGACCGTTTTTTTCATGCATTGCCCAGCTATGCTGAGTCCTCTATTAAACAGCGCAAGTGCAGCATCGACATCTAAATCGACTAATTCTAGTGAATGATCAAAACATTTTTGTGCATCGTCTGACATGAGAGTTTCTCTGAACGTATTAGCCTTCTCGGTACACCATACATATTTCTCCCGAGAGTACGAGGACGGGACATGCCTATTGTCAAGGCTATTGTCACTTTTAATAAATATTTGCAAAGATACCGGCATGTGCTTAGATTCTACTCTTGGTACCACCTGTAGTGAATGACAAGCGTCTTGCATGCTTCTAGAAATAAGAAAATAGTCGTTGACACTGCACCCCGTGGCAGATATATAAGTAAAGTCACCACTACCCTCACTACCAAGCATACCGTTCAAGATAGACAGGTTGAACTGTTCGCACACATTCAACAGGTACTTTCCAAATGTGTTGATAACACAGTCACGTGAGAAGCGTTGGGGTACATGATGGCTGACATCTGGGTCAAGGTCGACAACGTCACTAGGCAAATCATCGACACCCGGCACACTACTCCCAGTTCTGGCATTAAAATCGCCACACAGCAATAACTCCACATCACCCACTTGTTCTAAAACATCCAGTATACACTGCTCCACCATAGTGATGCCATTCTCAATCTCGATTTCAGTATAGTACTCAGAATTACACGGGGGTACATACACACCAAGTAAGACGACGTCAGATTCGAGACCAAACAAACACTTTGAAAGTCTGACGGCAATTATGTTGTCGTATTCAACAACAACACGTTTCATATATTTACTAAACTCTTTCCTAACTAGTAATGCAACACCCCCAGACAGTCTGGCAGTAGGCGAGTCTGACAACCGAACGCCGGGTGAAAGTAACACGTCATGCAATGGAAACAGGTGTTCGGGAAACGTAGTAGAAAATGTTTCTGTTAGTACCACAAAGTCGAAACGGGATATGAAGGATGCCACCTCGTCTTCGTATACTCTACCCGGACCTTCAATGTTATAAGTCAAGAAGCTTATGCATGCACCATCCATACCTGTGTCACTGTCATTACACACCTGGGCCGGGCCTTCGCATCAGCTAGCACTACCTCTCGGTGAAGGCTGACTCACGCCGGACATGGTGGTAGGTGTCCGGCCTCCTGACCCACTGACCTGCTTACCGCCCCGTCCCGCTGCACTGGCTGACGCGCTACGCAGTCTCGTGTTAGGACGGCCGCCTGCACTGCAACCTTGCACGTGCAAACCAGTGGGGGTTTTCCTGTTCACTGCCGAGGTGACGTGCTGACCTTTCCCGCTCGGGGCCGGTCGGCTCTGATTGACTGGCGGTGTGGTCTTGTTCCAAGCCGCAGGTAGGTGTGTCTGACCTGGAAGCAGGTCGCTGTCCTTGGGTCTCCCACGCGGCTTGACCATGGAGTTGCCGGGCTCGCCTTGCACGGGCTGCTTGCTGGATACTGGCTCGACAGACCCTGTGACGGGAGGCGGGGATTCCCCACATAGTGTAGGGGATTCCCCCATGGCTTTCTCGATGGCAGGAGGGTCTAAGGGCTCCCCTCCAGCCTCCCCCTGGCATGTCGGCGTAGCGTCTGTGTCTTGGCTGGTGACATCACGGTTACCGCCACCTGTGGCAGAGTTTACAGTCAGCACTGTGTCTTTTTGGGTCTGATCCTCTGGGTGGGTGGGGAGGGAGGGGTCTGTTGTCTCTTGCCGGTTATCGTCACAGACCGACGCAGCATTCATGGTGTCATTACGAGTGTCTACCGCATCGTCCCCTGCCGTCGCAGCAGATGCAGCCTGGACACTCGCCATAGTCTCTGTTGTCAGTGCTTCCAAGCCAGCACTGTCTGTCCTCGCACCCGTATCCTCCCTGTTGCCTAGCGACGGGGAAGCAGCTTGGCTGTAAGACAGGGGACCGGGTCTGACAGGCAGGGACAGACTCGGGGTGCCGACGCTCATACGGTCGTCGTCGTCGTCGGAGACAGGCCGCAGATCGTCTTGGTCTTCGTGCCAATCGTCGGCGGGGAGTTCGGCCAGCGTGTAGTAGGGGTTGTTCTGGAACCATCGGTCGTCTTCCCTGCCGTTTCGTTGCCAGGCGCTGTCGTGAGCGGCACCGGCACCAGTACCACTACCGGTACTAGGACCAGCACCGAGGTCAAGTCCCGTGCCCGACTGTCGGTGTGGCGGCACGAGTTGCCACTCTCCGTCCCTCCATGTCTTCCGCTGCTGATGCCGGGAGCCCTGACCACCACCACTGGCACCACCACCAGCGGCCGACGACTTGTAGCGCTGCTGCTGCTGGGAGGTGCGACGATCAGGATTATCGCTCGCTGCGTTGGAGGCACGAAGGTGCAGTGGAGCATCACCCACTATGTGACTGTTGTTCCTATAATGTTGTTGTTGTTGCAAAGGGCCACCGACCACGAGTTTGCCCCCCTTGTAATAGGCTCTCACACCACTGTCCCGGTATTGTCGTAGAGTGGCCTGTTGGCGCTGGGTAAGGTCACTGGCAACAGACACGCCCACTGACCTCAGCTTCTCCCGCCCCCTCGTGAGCACCTCCATCTTCTCACTCCAGCGGGTGAATTTTACTATCATAGGGCGCGGTTTGTTGTTCTCACGTGCAGCACGTGTGTTGAGTCGGTGTGCCCGCACTATATCCGTCTTGTCCCATGTTTTCCCATCCAACACACTACACTCGTTGAATAAGTCCACCATAGCAGTTGTGCACGCGTCATAAGTGTCCTCCCCCGTCTCTGAGACACCGAAAAACCTCAAATTATCCCGCCGGGAGATCTCCTCTAACTTTTCAATCCTGTCATCGACTGACTCTTGCATTGAAGTCAGTGTCTTATTCATGTCAGAAATAGAGATCGAATGATCACTTACTGTTTGGCACACAGTGTCCGTGGTACGCTCCAGGGCATCAGTCCTTTTCTTCAGCCCAGACACATCCTGACACAAAATTTTCAGAGTCTGCTTCAGATTTCCAATGTCCCCTCTCACTGAATCAATACACTGTCGTAGGTTCGCTTCCTGTCTGTCAAGCATTCCCTGGAGAACGCTCTGTGTAAGGCCAACGTCCGACATGATGGAAAACGACACACGGTACACAGCAACACACCTTGCCACCCACCTGTACAGGGCAAACAGTCCAGCTATGCGCAGTACCCAAGGTCAAAAAAGGAAACACCAATAAATCCTCTCACAATGGTCGTAGAGACACAAAAAATGTATCTGCGTGTAGCCAGCGAGTTTGCACACAGGATAAGCACAGTCTTGAAGCCACACAAAAACAATAGCCAGAATGGTGGGCGATAATGACGGAGCGCTGTCACACGTGCGGCCAATGTGGATGAGCACTTCGCTCACGCTATGGTAGTCAGGTGAACGGTTTTATTATATTGGTTCGGGAGCGAAGCCGAAGATGTGTGTGGAAATCCTTCCCGAAGCGGAATGGTCAGCAATGACCATTCTAATAAGTCGGATCACTTTTATGGCTCTCGGTGTCTTACTTGGTGCCATAGACCAACGCTTAGGTGTCATCTGGCCTCTGACAAATCACCCAGCACCCCCATGCCCTGTTATCGCGACTGGTCGCTGAATGTATGTACACTTTCTCTGACTACAAGCCATGCAGACAAATCGTCAAGTTGATGGCTAGAACAGTGTTGGTGGATGATGGGGATGGAAGTGTTGTGTGGGTGGTGTAGTGGTGGAAGGGAAGGAGGTGGATGGGTAGATGGTGGATGTGATGCAAGACACTCTTTACCATTACCTTCTCGCTACAGGATATGTCCATGATAAAAAAAAAATAAAAAAAAAACTATTACAGTGTCACATGCACAGCAACAACAGCCGCCGCAGTCAGAAAGACAGACAGACTGATAACAGCAACAACAACAAGGACGACAATAAAAACACACCAGCAACCCATGCGTGGTTGGCCGGTTGATTGTGTGAGGGTTTAACGTCCTTTACCACCACATAACTCTTAAGTGCCCGAGCTCGCCCACCCCCTGCCCACCATACGATAAGACTTCTTAAAAAGAACAACCCACTGCACACCAGTAGGAGCCACTTCAAGCCACTGTTACGTAAGGCGTGGACCTTCCCCGCTAGGCCCGAGATCGCTGCAGAATGAATATAGTAGCTTGAAGTGGCTTCTAGTGATCTGAAAATTGCAAGTAAAACTGCGATTTTTGCATGGACTTTTAAAAGAGATAAGGTTGATAGCAAAGACGGGGCAACAACGAGGAACCAAAAATTCCAGTCGGGATTCGAACTGACGACCCGAGCATTGAAAATCCAAATCTCTACCACTTCGGCCACACCGGCTCCCACCAGCGAAGTTGACACAACAGACAAACAACAGCAACACAGACACGAGCTTGTCTGATGGAGGGCGACAAAGCTTGGCTCAAAATACACCTCCCTCAAAACGGATACTTTGCCCGATCCCACATTTCACAGGAGGGAGGAGCTGACAATGTAACGTAGACATAATAAATTCGCACGTTCTCCATTGACACAATGGAAACTGTTTCAGGAAAACAGCAGCTAGACGAGATTTAAGCTGACGCGGCAGAGGACGGGACCAGACATTTTGAGGTAACACGAGGCTTTAATAACTCTCTTACGTCAAGCAGTGTAACACCTAACTCGTAACCAAGCCGACGATACAGCATTTGGCTTGTCTTCCAGTGTGACTACAAGCTGGAAATTCGTGGCGAGCAAGAACGTCTTCCACAAAGAAATCAACAGGAGGTGTATCATAGCACGCGGAACCTCACCCCTCACGTTTCGCACAGCCAGACAGGAAAAAAAATAATGGGGAAGTGGTGGAAAGTAACGCAAAGATGTGATTTTTTTTTCTGTTTCCATTGTACAGAGACCTTTGAACGTCACCATTTTGTATCATCTAATTACAGCTAGGTCTTTTTTTGAAGGGGTGAAGGGTGAAGGGGGGGGGGGGGGGTAACTAAAGCGTCTAATAACTTCTCACTAACATCTGAAGGAACAGACAATTGTTCGTCCTGGCAGGCAGACACCCTCACCGGCCGGGCAAGCATTATGGATGGCTTGCGCCCAGGAAGATCAGAAGTGATAAGGAATCGGTGACGCACGTTGCTCGAGCAAAGCCTCAGAATGAGCTCGTGTGACTTATTTTCATGAAGGCTGTAATGGCGAGGTTCCGACTTTAAACCACTACCCTAATGCCGCAGAGGTTTTGTTCCAAACCAGCTGACGTACGGCATTTTCAACGTGTGAAATTCTTCTTTAGGAGTAGGAGTTGGAAGGGGAGGGGGACTACTCCACTGTAAGGGGAAAAGATTCAAGGGCTGAGGATGAGGGTGCATGTAGTGGGGGGTAGGGTGGAGGCTGGGTGCATTCTGCAGTCTAAAGAATTGGGAGTGCGGGGTTTGGAATGGTGAAGAAGGTTATCATTATTATTAATTTTTTTGCGTACTGTAGTCAACAAAGAGGGGATTATTAAACTGTTGTAAAAGCAAGCACTCCGGTGTTGAATGCCCTCTTTTACTACTGAAGAATGTTAAGGACAACCGCAAGAGTACACTCTCCTTTTTACTATGAACTTTCAAGAGTAACAAATGCATCAGGAAAAAATACAGTCCTTCTCTTCCCCCTCTCCCGCTGTTTTGTGCCCGGAAGGAAGGCGAGAAATCATACCGATGGCTGTTTGACTAGATCGGCAGACTAGCCTTACGTAAAAATGTCATGTATCATTTCATATGCAGCGCTTAAAATAGTTTTATAAAGCTGATTTACACGCAAACCAGAAAAAAGTCACTCAAGCATCAAGCTACTCTAGGGAATCCAAGAAAAAGTGAAAGGGTGCAGGGAACCTTGAACTGGGTCGAAGGCAAATGAGCTGCGCGCATCACTTTCACGTTAATCCTTTTATGATTAACATTTTGTAAATTAACACTGCGGGCATTATGACGAGGCGTCTTTGATCTCGAACCTTCTCGAGGGCGTAATGCTATCTTCTTGCTACGCCCCTCGTTGGCAAATCCGCAAAGAGAGCGTTATTGTGTGGAAGGGGCGATGTGTGTTATTTCACTGCTATAACCTGATCCGACGTAATGTGTTTCTCTAGCCTCCAATCTTTTCTCTCGCCTCAAAGGCTTGGCTTTTTTAACAAATATATCGGCTTTGTGCCCCTGTCTATGCGATATTTTCCTTTTGTCCTCTCTCTCGCCGCATTCCACGGATTCAAGAAAACGTTGAAACCTGGGCTACACTGCCGTCCACCAGAAACGCATAATGCTATTTCAATTCAATTCGAAAAACTTTAATGTCTGTTTTAAGGTAGGGAGCCGGGATAGCCGCATGATAGCTGGGGCCGTGAGTTCGAGTCCCGGCTGGGGCCAAATATTTGTGCTGACCTTTTTCTCGCTGCCCCGTATATGATGTCACCCTTACGTGCTGGAAAAGGACGTTAAACTCCCAAACACCCACCGACCCAAACCCTGTTTTAAGGTATAAAGTCTGAAACAGAAAATTGTTTTTCGACTCACACATGCTCTGCGTGTTATAAAGGTACACAATATAAAATAAACAGTCGTTAGAGTTCTTAAAATATAATATAAAAGTAAGTCAGAATTAAGGAAGGTCAATTGATAAGTCAGCTCTCGGTCAACTTGAGTATAGCACACTGATTAGTATTATAATTTATTACAAAGTAAGAATAGGCGCTCATGCTGCAATTCCTGCAGTGTTACAACCGTAACTGTAATAAACGTTTCTGATACAGTGGGCGATTTTAATTGTATTGACCGATTTTAAGTCACATTTTGTAAAATAATGATATCTGACGGTCAGTATCGACAGAACCACTCGAAAGCTTAACGTATGCAAAAAGCACCTAGCAGAGAAAATACACAAATGAATGTACACACATTTGAAAAAAAATACAACAACAACAACAACAACAACAAAAAACCCCTCCAATTTCTGCAGTAAAACCCAAGACAAAAACAGTGTCAGTAGATCTGCGCATTTCTTTCGGCACCGAGTATAGAAAGATTTCCCCTCATTTCATATTACGACACAATGACACCTCTGTTGACTCTGAACGGAGCGCGCGAGACATCTCAACACACAGAAGAAAAGAAGGATGCTTTCATTGAAGATAGCCGCAGGATGGAAGCGCACCTCATTTTCAGCTAAGTTATTATTATCGTGTGGACATAAGGGTTTAACACAGAATTTGCGCGCCTCAAATCTGTTTGTTCGTCCGTGAAAAAAAAAGAAGTAGAAAAAAAGGGGGAACGCCTTGAAGTGGCGAAACCCTACTACAACCATCGCCTCACATGGCACACGGGGGTATAGTCAAAACGGACGGAGGTGTTTCCAGTGCTACTCCGATCCAAACAGAGGGCGGGTAGGTGTTTGGGAGTTTAACGTCCTTTTCCGACACGTATAATATCAAAGACAGGGCAACGAGAAAAAGGCCAGTACAAATATTTGGCCCCAGCCGGGACTCGAACTCACGACCCGAGCATGGAGAGTCCAACGCTGTACCATTCGGCCATCCCGGTGTCGTAGAATATTTCGGAACCAGGATAAATCGGAACCGGTTCCCAAAAATCCTAGGATATTTCGGAACCATTCCCGTTTATCCCGCACCTGGCAGACAAAATTCATGTGGGCTAATGACCTTCTAGACGGTTCCGAAATATGCTGGTGGTTTTCAAATATCCTGTCACTAGAGTCAGGATAAATCGGAATGGTTCCCATTCGTCCCGGTTCCGAAACATCCTGTGACACCGGTCCATGGTCCGAAGTGCTACCCACTACACTACGGGGGTCGGTATGCATGCTCATATTTCAAACCTACCGCTTTACGTGTCATCGATCATCGTCGAAACTTTCGAAGCGGAGTAGCACCGGAAACACTCCCGCCCTTTTTGACTACACCCCGTCAACGTAGCACGCGCCTAGACCACACGGTGGGTAGATTACCTCATTTCCATATCTACTCCAAGCCTTTCTTTCCCATTCGCTCATACTCTCTCCAGCCACAATTTGCGCACGAGGTGCAGCACAAAGAGATGCTAGTGTCTTTGTGAATGGGCTCAGAAGTATAGGAGGATAAAGCCCTTGAGATGTTTCTCACTTCAGTACTCCATAACACCCACGTGCCGACATAACTAATGCCTGACAAAGACGTCATGCAGATAGCAATTAAAATGGAGTGATCTCGGAATCCAAGAGACGCGAAGAAAATTTAATACCGCGTCTGCGGGATATATAGAGTGGAAAATTTTATAGTCTGAGTGCCAGCGTGTTCTGGCGTCTCATGCAACAAACAGTTTTCAGCCGCAGGGATAAAATATTATTTTCTTTAGGGAGCAGAGCACTGTAAAACCTGACGTCGCTTACAAACGTTTGGCTTTTAAGTAGCGATTCAGTAGTTTGAGAAGATAGCCATTTATTTCCAGGTGACAGGGCTAGTCAGTGTAATATTTCGTATCCTGGCACTTACCCCCCCCCCCCCCCAAAAAAAAAAAAAAACAAAAACAAACTTATATGACGAAGCTGATTCATTGACTACTTTAATTAAAAAAAAATTCAATTTGGAATGAAACCAATATTTTCTGACAACGCAAACGCAAGAAGCGCCGGTTTTAAAAAAAAGGCTTTAATTTTTGTATGTGCTGAATACCTCCATCCTGAGTGTTAAGAATTTTACGTTTCTGTAGATGCACCTCCGCTGTTGAAAACGTTTCACTGTATCTAAGATTAATGGGAACATAACCGAGGAAACTGAGAGTAGAGATTAGAATGGTGTCAAGGAACACAGCTACTTCTTTGTGGAAACGATCTGGAAGATTTACAAGGATCAGCGGGAAATGGAGTGAGATAAGTGGCATAACTCGTGCTCATGGCAATCCGGGGTGACGGGACCTTGTGATGAGGTCTACCGTCACCTGGATGAAGGACCCAAGCGCCGTGGTTTTGATAAGTGCTTAAACCTTTGTTTTTCCCTTCGAGATGACTGCAGAGCTCTGTGGATTCTCCTCAGCATCATTCGAAGTGTTGTTCGCAGAGTATAAGGCGCCATTTGTACACTAATCCTATGTGTATATTGAATCGACAATAATGCGCATAGAGGGAGGGAGGGTGTTCGGGAGTTTAACGTCCTTTCCCACCACATTTGGGTGATATCAAAGACGGGGCAACGAGAAAAAAGCCGGCAGAAATATTTGGCCCCAACCGGGATTCGAACTCACGACCGGAGCATTGAAAGTGCAACGCTCTACCATTCCGCTATCCCTGATCCCCTAGGCGCATAGAATGCATTCTATAGTTAGAATAGACACGTAGAATAATGTAGAAATTGCGCTCTAGCTCTATACTATGCAGAGCAGGTATACCAGATCTCGTTCGCATGTCTCGGTGGAATAGTTTGACGAAACATCGAACCTGTACGCATGTCTCAATGGCACATGTCTCCTCGGTGTAACCCTAAAGTTAAACCTGTCTCAGAACGTGTAGTGTAAAAAGGCATTACATAATTATACCCGAAAATTCGCCTAGAGATAAAGATAAAAATAACTGTATTGATCCCTTTGCTACCAATTTCACCTGACATAGTCATTTCGTCTAACGGCATTTCGACGACGGCAACTCGAGTTCGAATGCAGTGTCTCCTACCTTCATCAGAGTTTGGTCTTTGGTGGATATGCACGACCAGCATGGGAAGCTCTAAATCGTGATGCAATATCGATATCTTACCCGTATCGGTGATTGATTCTAAGCGGATACACAATACAGGAAGCTCTATATCTTCCTGGAATATCGATATCCAAATGAGATACCTACCCGTAGCGGTACTTGGTCTTTGGTGGATAAACACGACAGCATGGGAAGCTCTCAATATCGCATATCGATAAATTATGCAAATGAGGTAAACGCGTACATAATGTACGATACAGCCCGCTGTGGCTAAACCCTCTTGCTGGCGGGATCTTTGATAGTTGCACTTTTCATTTCCGATTTTGCTCGTTCAGGTAATCTTCTACAGATAAACTGTTTGGACAACAGGCCTGAAATCTGCAATCTGCAGAAGAGCAGGAATATATGATCTACGTAAATTCGCAACTTACAAGAGGCACCGTAATTTATGAGGATTAATGCTGCATCTCCAAGCGGACCTAACGAGACAATAAAACATTCATGTGAATGATATTGCAACTGTGTATATCTTCACAGACGTGGTAATGCGGTCGTCAATGAAGAGATCAAAGTCAAGACATGATATGGAAATCGAGGGATCATGTGCTGAACAACTGGCAACGGATAAGCTCGAGATCCTCTTTATGTACTTGCACTTCTGCTATCGTTCTCTGTGAGTGACTGAGCCGTTTTGTGTTTGATCGAGTCGGAACCTTCAGTGCTGTGTGACAATGTGTGAATGGTGACGTGGAAACCGCCCATCAAAGTCCCCATTCGTTTGTAAGGCATACTAACAGGGGGAGTCGGTGGCTCAACGGTTTGAACGTTGGACTCGAGATCGAAATGTCTAGGGTTCGAATCCCGACAGGGCCAAACTTTGTACAGGCCTTTTTCACGTTGCCCCGCTTCCACTGACTGTGAACTGGAACTGGATCTGTTTGTGTAACTTGTCCATTACAGTCAAGGATACATAAAATGTGGCCGACCTGGCAGTCTGACTAGATTGAATAAGTGTTCAGCTGGACTGTACAGTTAGGGTAGCTATCCCCATCCCCCATAACCTGCCCCCCCCCCCCCCCCTTGGGCCGTCTGCAATCACCTCGTTGTGGCGTGTACGATAAACCCCAGCTAACCAACCAACCATCAGCCATACTACAACGCTGTGGAAAACTGTTCATCCAATGCGCGTCATCCGTGCATCAGAATCAGTCACGATGCAGCATCTGAAACGCTCTTGGTGACTCTAGCTGGCGTGCATGTTATTCTACGTACGTTGAACGTACCGCGTACTGAGCAGGCACTGTTTGGTTGAACACCAGTTAGACAGCGTTGATTGTGGCTTTACTACGGGGGCACTACAACTGAAAGAACGTTGGCCAAATGTTTTGAGGTTGACCCGGGGGACCTTAAGTAGCTTATTAACTTGGTCGTGTAGTACAGGTATGGCAGCCTTAGTCCGAAGAAAGTCACAATTATTTCTCTACAGCTGGAAGCCGAAAAAGTCAAGAAAATGGTCACAATGGCCAAGAGAAACATCATCTGGCGAACAGCATTAAAGCTTTGTAAGCTGCAGTTTTCCCCCTAGAACTCATTAAGAACATAGGGACTTTCCATGAAGCGTTCCGCTGATACTATCCCTACAAATGGAATCACCAAACGGCCAAAATCCACGTTTGAAGTGTTTTTCTTCCATAGCATAGTCCACAACATTCGTGCACGTGTATACGTTGGAAAATTATTCACATTGTTGGTTGCAGAATACGCTGAAAAATTTTCGCTTTTTTTGGAGGGGCGCGAGAGGGGGGAGTCTTGGTGGTGGTGGTGGTTCGTAAATAGTAACGTCTTTTGCGGCATTTTAACCCCCTAAAAAATTGGACCTACACGGAGGTTAACCGTATTTGAAAATGTTGATGGTCATATTACTGTTGAAACTGCAAGCTGAAGGCAACTTTAAAGGGTCTGGACGTGTATCTGGCGTACAACGGAGGATCACTCCTGATTACTGGCCTCAAAAGTTAAAAAAAAGAACTGTTCGAATCATGTACTGTGCTGTCGAAGCATTTACAAAAGGTTCAAGGGAAATATGTGTCTACAATTACGTAGATCCTTGATCGAAATCTGGCAGACGCACAGAATTACACGCTGATTCCCATTGATCACAATCAACAGAGAATCATAGACTGGCCTCCACCGTGAACTCGGTTACCACGTAAGCAACAGCATTTAGAGCAGAGGCTGAGCGGCCCCCCATGTGGAGTAGGGAGTGTCAGTCACACTCTCAGTCACCCTTCACCGAATGTCGCTTCACTCAAGTGATCGCTAACTACCGAGCGGTCACGCTATGATCACAGGCACACAACAGACCGTGAAAACCGACCATGCAGAGAGAGAGAGAGAGAGAGAGAGATCCACGACTATTGCGCATTTTCTTTCTCTGTCTCGCAGATAACAAATTATCAGTAAATCATCTTTGAAAATGGTTAGTCATTGTGACACTGACGTTTCGTGCCTGCATGCCCCATAGACCTCTTGCATGCTGCTAAAGGTACGCGATAGTTAATAATGATATCACAATATCTGATTTCGTTTTCAAACTTGCTGTAAAAGCTAATTCTACCGCCTAGCTTGAACATATGAGAGATTTGCAACTTGTCTATGTCTGTCTAAAACCGACAAGCACTAGAAATAACAAAAGCTTACAGTACTGATTACCTCTGTATCCGTCAACACAAACCAGTTCACAACAAAACTTGTCACACAAAAGTGGGACGAGTGGATCATCCAAGTCCAACCTTGACACCGCCCGTGCCTTGAGCTAACCTGATGATCAACCCACCTCTTTCCCTTTCCACCCTCGACAGTCTTTCAGTGTTTGTGTTGACAGACTTAAACCCCCGATCATCCCGCGAACACGGCTACCCACCCCGAATGCGGTCAATCAGCCCGTCCTGGGGGGTGCATGGAAAGGCACCATCTTGCCCAGACAGTCCACCTCCACCGGGCAATGAAAGGGAAGCAGTCGGCCCGTCGCCGCTAGGCTGGCTTCTCATTTACAAATTTTCAGCTCGATCTAGTTTCAATACCGCCCAGCCCCGGTCACTGTGAATGGGAGCCGGACATTGGCCGGTGATAGCTGTGCTGAGTGTGACCAGCCCCTTGGGTCAAGCCAGCCCGGTGGTCGTCTTCAAGTTTCTGCTTGAGCTGCCGCCAACGATCCATAGTGGTCTAGCTGTGGCCATGGCCAGGAGTTTAGAACTGTAATATTATCATAATTATGGGGGCGTAGTTTGGGCGTGAACGGTGTGTACAGGGACGACAGTCTGACCAATGATGTTCCACATTTCGTATCTTACTCGGCATCCTAATCATTAGTCAGAGAGAAAACAGAAATATTGCAGGGATAAAGACCAACAGATCAACTGGCCAAACATCTATCAACCAACCGAACAACCGACCAGACAACAAACAAACAAAGACCTCGAGTAGTATTCCATGCACACCACAAACCCTTCGAGCAAACTCACCCACTACATGTACCAACTTCCTAACAATGCCTTAGTAGAAAAATGAACATAGTGCTTCTTCATCTGAACAACGGACATGAGGATACGTGTGTTGTACCCTCAGTGGAAAAAATAAGACGGGTGAGCGGCTGATGTTTCAGAACTGAATGCGACACAAGCTTAGATCACATTATGTGCACACGAACGACGTGAAGTTGCATTGTAATGACAGGACAGGATGTTTTAAAAAAATGTGATAACCGCAGAATTCAACTGGACGTGCATGTTACAAATAACAACCAAGACATACGGGGATCCACTGGATGGTTAGCCGAGCTGGAGAACAGTAGACCGTCAACGCTGGGGTCATAACTGTGTACGATTCCCATCTGGGAGCCAAACATTTTTATATGAATTTGTGCCTTCCACTTCCATCTGTGACAGCCCCCCTTTTATAACAGAAGGACGTTCAACTCCCAGCCAGCCAACTGTCCAACCAACGGCCTAGACAGCAAAGTCCCTTCTACTCCAGTTTGAAGATGTTTGGATGTAGGATTACATAAACACGGGCTCCTTTCGGAATGTTGTTATGTTTTGAAGCGAATGATGTAAAGTTCAATACGCCACAGACACGGCGAAGGTAAAAAGGGCCTCTCGTACCTGAGACTTCACGGCACAATAACAATCTTAGTGGCCATTTCTCACTTTCATTTTCTCCCTCAGAGACCCCGCCCCCACCCACGAAGCGCTCCTGTTGTGTCCTCGGGATAATGGCCGGGGCTTTCTCTAATACGACAATGGTCAAACTCCGAAACTTTGCTTTGAATGAAAACCTTGCTTGATCCTGAACGAAGGAAATCAAAATATCCCAACCAGAGTTTGTTGATTGGCCTGACTTCCCGCGGTGATGAGAGACGAAAGTGAAACACAGAGAGAGAGAGAGAGAGAGAGAGAGAGAGGCATTTCAATTGGTACGAATGCATTCAATTACTTGCTGAATCGTTAACCCCGTCTCCCCGCAGCTCCGTCTTTCACCCGTTCTTACAAAGAGAAATTCAAACATGTTGATTGTCCAGTTAAAAATTAAATAGAAAATCGCCTTCAGTTCTTGCTTTGCCATTGTCAGTTTTGTCTGGCATTATTTTCAACACTTCAAACTTGTATATCGTTGAACCTTTACAACTAACTGGTTCAGGTCCAACCAACCACAAGGTTTTCTTCTCTAAAATCTATGCGCTCAGTTTCATTCAAACTCCTATATCGATAAGATCTATCCTAAAAAGGTCCGGTTCCGCCCATTTCTGGCGAAACAAGGTATCCCAGATAATCTACCCATGTCCCGTACTTCTTTCTGCCAGAAATGGGCAGACTTAAGTTCGCTGGACGTCCTTGCAACGCCTGGGGCGTACCGCGTTGACCCTTTAGTGGACGTCATACGTGGACGTTTCTCTCTCAAGACGTACTTTGTTTGGAGATATCCCACGGACAAGGCGTGACCGGGTCGGGGTCCCCAGCCTCGGGACAAGGGGTCAGGCGAGGTCAGAGTGATACAGCGCCATGTCACCACTTCCGTCCTAGCGATAATCCTGTGTGCAGGTCCTTCACGTTGTCACCGTGTTTGTCCACGCCCACTTCTTGTTGGCCGCATAACGAAGCGAACTGCACTGACTGCAGGGAGCAGGTTAGCCCAGGCGAACTTGTAGCTTCAAGGCGTCCCGGGGTGAGTTCAGTTCAGCTCTAGATGGTATCTCTGCGCTCGAGGGGAAGCCGCAGGGATAGCCGAATGGTAGAGCGTTGGACTCTCAATGCTCGGGTCGTGAGTTCGAATTCCGGCTGGGGCCAAATATTTGTGCTGGCCTTTTTCTCGATGCCCCGTCTTTGGTATCACCCTTTTGTGGTGAAAAAGGACGTTAAACTCCCAAACACCCATCCACCCCCTCGAAAAATCCCATCCGCGCTCCGTCCAATCTCTCCGAACTTTTTACGCTTGTAGTTTTGTACTTATTTATAAAGTTTAGCAACGGTAAGTTGAAAATTGACTGACGTCGGGGCGGTCGGTGGTCTAGTGGTTAAGAGACTTGTCACGAATGCGAGAGGTTAGGGGTTCGAGTCCCACTGAGGGCAAGAATTTTTCCTTCTCGTATGTGGCACCGTTTATTCGGGCCGATCGTCAGGGGTTCTCTCCGGGTACTCCGGCTTCCTCTCCCTCTGCTTTGGAAATGTTCAGCCCATCAAATGTGAAAAATAAATGCAATTCTAAATTCCGAAATTTAAATAGCTGAGTTGACCCTTCGCACCACGTGATTGTAATATGGTTATGTCCAGTGTGTGAGAGAATGCGTGTGATTCACGCGAGCGTGCGTGTTGGGTTCAGTTCGCGGCGCTTTGAGCCGATTCATGAAACTGGGTAAGGCGCCTATACAATTATTACTGATTATTATTAACGTATGGTTAAACGTCGCGTACCATGCAGCATGTTGCCGGCGACACGAATACGCGAGGTACTCAGTCAGCAAAACCATACAACAGTGAAATTTTCAGCCTAGCTGTGTGTCCATGTTCCGGATGTGCGTCCGCCCAGTACCCATTATGGGGAGCCAGGATAGCCGAAAGGTAGAACGTCGGACTCTCAATGCTCGGGTCGTGAGTTCGAATCCCGGCTGAGGCCACAGTGCTGCCCTTCTTCTTGTTGCCCCGTCTTTGATATCACCCATCATACGTGACGTTAAACTCCCAAACACCCACCCACTCACCCATCTACCAATCCAGCACCCATTAACACCACTTGTGGTACTAAACTAAGCCGTCATTGTCATCGTTGCACAATCGTGAACACCTTGCCTGCCCATCCGAGGTGTCGCCTTGAAGTGGGAGCGGACCACACGCTGTGATTATCACCACAACTACACCATAACAAGATAATTCTCCACATCTACGGCCGATACAGGCTCCCAAACAAAGCGGACGGCTTCTCAAACATCCTAGGGCTCTTTACCTGGGCAACCTGGTCATCTTATCAGCTTTGTTTGGCAGAGACGGCTGGCGAAGCACAAAGGACTTACTGCTGGCATCAGCCTCACACAGCACATGGTTTGTTTTTTCTAAGCTGTAGAGGATGCGCCGTTTGACAACATTGAATTAGATTAAGACAAAGCGGATGGTTGCAAACATCTTACACCCCTTCACCCGCGCAACTGTGAAATGTTATCAGGTAAATTGTGACGATCTGTTTGCGGTGCACTAATAGTTTCTTTCCTGCACCCACCATTGTAAAAAAAAAAAAGGGTCGGAGGTGACGTACCCATCACTATAACCCCCTGCTGTAGACGCCGACGAAAAGGTGGGAAGCGCATCGAATTCGCCCAGTCGACCAACTGCTGCTTTCAGCGAAAGTTATAGTAGTTGGGCGCACAGTTCCGAAAATTGAAAATGAACACTCTCAAAAAAAAAAAAAAAAAAATGTTGGATAACTCCCCCGTCTCTTTCCTACCTCCCCCCCCCCCCCCACACCTCCAACAAACGAACAAAGAAAGAAAGATCAACTTAAATGAAAAAAGCATCGATTGGGATTAGTGCCCACCAAATCGCGTCCAGTAAACCAGAGGTCAGCAAGACGTGGTGGAGCGCTGCTTGATCTGTCAGAATGTTGACCAGACTTGCCCCATGCTGATGACTTGCTGAGAACAGGTGCAGACTCGAAATATCTCATGGTTATGGGTAGCACGACCTCCCCCCCCCCCCAACCATCTTCCACCCACGCACTCCTCCCACCCCCCCACCCCCCCCTCTTCCCTACCCACCCACACAAACACGTATACATCCTTCATCGGAAAGGGGACCCTGCACACCCTAGCTGGAAGAGCAATGGACATTCTGTCTGTGGGTGTAGAGTTCGAAGCCCGTTTAGGAACTAAAACCTAGTGCTGGCTTTTCTTTTGTTAGGAATACGCCATAATCCGCCACAAATTTCCAAGGAGCGTGAATTTTGACTAAAGTAAATATTCACGTGATTAAAAAAAAACAAAAAACACTATGATGTTAAGTTAAATCCTCTTTATTCCCTGGGGAACATAGGGCTGCAACCACACTCCGCCAGCGCACTCGGTTCTGGGACGCCCTCTTTAGTTCGGCCCACGTCGTTCCGGCGGCCTTGGCTTCAGCGTCCGTACTCCTCCGCCAGGTCTGCTTCGGTCGGCCCACTTTGCGCTTTCCCTGGGGGTTCCAATCAAGGGACTGCCTGGTGACATTTGATGTTGACTTTCGCAGAGTGTGTCCGATCCATCCCCATTTCCTTTTCTTGATCTCCTGCTCGATGGGGACCTGTCTTGTTCGCTCCCAGAGGTCTTGGTTGGTGATCACCAGTGGGTATTTGATGTTGAGAATGTTGCGGAGGCATCTGTTGATGAAGGTTTGCAGCCTGTGGGAGCCTGTCTTGGTGGTGCGCCATGTCTCCGAGCCATAGAGTAGGACCGACTTCACATTTGAGTTGAAGATCCGGATCTTGTTTCGCAGGGATAGGGCTGTGGATCTCCAGATGGGGCGCAGAGTGCGAAAGGCATGTCTGGCTTTGTTGGTGCGGCTCTTGATGTCCTCGTCCGTTCCTCCATCTTTGCTGACAACGCTGCCAAGGTAGATGAACTTGTCCACCTCTTTGATGTCTTCCTGGTGCAGCTGGATGGGGTCGTGCTGTTTGTGGTTGACTCTCATGACTTCGGTCTTGCTGACGTTGATCTTGAGGCCGGTCTTCTCAGCTTCTTCGGCGACTCTGTTCAGCTTCTCCTGCGCATCTTGTTGTTTGTGGGAGAGGAGGGCGATGTCGTCCGCGAAATCCAGGTCCTCGAGCTGTTTGCTGAAGGTCCACTGGATCCCTGTCCTCTTGCCGTCTGTGGCTTGCCTCATGACCCAGTCGACCACCATCAGGAAGATTGTGGGTGAGAGGATGCAGCCTTGACGAACGCCGGTCCGTACTGTGAATGGTTCTGTCAGTTTCCCGTCGTGGATTACCTGGCAGGTGGCATCTTCGTACAGCTGTCGGATGATGTTGACAAACTTTGGTGGAAAACCGTAGTGAGACATCAGCTTCCAGATGACCTCCCTGTCAACACTGTCAAACGCCTTCTGGAAGTCAACGAAGGTGCTGTACAGGGGGGTCTGCCACTCCAGGGACTGCTCGATGATGATCCTCATCGTGGCTATGTGATCAGTGCAGGATCGGTCGTTGCGGAATCCTGCCTGTTCCTCCCGGAGTGTCTTGTCCAGCGCGGTCTTCAGCCTCTCCAGGATGATCCTGGTGAGAACCTTCCCTGGTATGGACAGGAGCATGATGCCTCGCCAGTTGCTACAGGATGAGAGGTCCCCTTTCTTTGGCAGCTTTACCAGGTGTCCCTTCTTCCAGTCTTGTGGCACGCTCTCGCTCTCCCAGATCTTCCTCAGGAGCGGGTGCAGCATGTCGGTGGAGGTCTGGATGTCGGCCTTGAGGGCTTCTGGTGGTATGCCGTCGGGGCCTGCTGCTTTGCCAGACTTGAGGGACTTGATGGCTTTGATGATCTCTGTCTTGGTAGGGGGGTTGGTGCTGATGTCGAGTAGCTGGGCTGCCGGTGGTATGTCTGGTGGGACTGGTGGTGGAGGCCTGTTGAGCGTTTCCTTAAAGTGTTCAGCCCACCTTGTCCTTTGATCTTCCTCTTTGGTGATTATTTGTCCGATCTTGTCTTTGACTGGTCTGGTGGGGTTGTTATTTTTCCCAGAGAGTGTCCTTGTTATTTCGTAGAGCCGTTTCATGTTCCGTTGTCCTGCTGCTGTTTCTGCTTCTTCTGTGAGGTCGTTGATGAAGTTCCTCTTGTCGTTCCTTGCGCTCCTCTTGACCTGCCGGTTGACGTCCCAGTATTGAGCCTGCAGGTCGCGCTTGTGGTCTTGGTCGTCAGTGTGGTTGATCAGGTCTTTCAGACGTTTCCTCTCTGTGATGAGGTCCCAGGTGTCAGATGTAAGCCACTCTTTGTGTTGTCTCGTCTTCTTTCCCAGCACTTCCCTGCATGTTGCTGTCCAGGTTTCTCGCAGGTCGTGCCAGTGCTCCTCGATTATCTCTTCAGGTAGTGTGTCGAGAGCGCTGAATCTGTTCCTCAGCTCACATCTGAAGGCGTTGGTCTTGACGCTCTCCTTCAGACTGTGCACGTTGTACTTGTGGGATGGTCTGTCCGCCTGGTCTCTGTAGGCCTTCAGCTTGATCTTGATCGCTGCAATGACGAGGTGATGGTCCGAGGCTGCATCAGCTCCCCGCTTTGCTCGGACGTCCAGCAAGCTTCTTCGCCACTTCCTGCCGATGGTGATGTGGTCGATCTGGTTTACAGTTCTTCCGTCCGGTGATGTCCAGGTGGTTTTGTGGATGGTCTTGTGCGGGAAGATGGTGCCTCCGATGACCAGGTCGTTGGTGGTGCAGAATTCTGTGAAGAGCTCTCCGTTCTCGTTCTGTGTCCCTGTTCCGTGTTTGCCCATGATGAGTTCTCTGTCTGTGTTGTCGGTGCCCACTTTGGCGTTGAGGTCTCCCATGAGGATCTTCAGGTCTCTTCTCGGCGCTTTGTCCAGGACGGCTTGGAGCTGCTCGTAAAAGTTCTCCTTTTCTTCCTCGTCCGCCACGTTGGTGGGAGCGTAGCACTGGACGATGGTGACTTTCCTGCCCTTCGAGTTGAATCTGGCGCTCAGGATCCTTGGTGACACTGGTTCCCAGGACAATAGTGCTTGTGTTGCTTCAGGTGTCATCAGCAACGCTACTCCGTGCATGTGTGGCTGGCCGTCTTCGTGTCCGGAGTAGAGGATGGTGTCTCCGGAGGTGAGTCGTGTGCGTCCTGTTCCTGTCCATCTTGTCTCACATAGGCCGAGCAGCTTCAGATTGTATCTATGCATTTCTTGACTCACTTGTGCTGTCTTTCCTGTTTCGTATAGGGTTCGGATGTTCCAGGTCCCTATCCTGGCTTTGGTCTTGGCCGTCAGAAGAGTAGTCGGCGCACTGGCTTCCCGAGGGCTTTCACCAGCTCGCGTCATGGGCTCTACTAGAGAGGACTCTTCCTGGACCAAGTTGCGTTGTAGATCTGTGGTTGTAGTTTCTGTAACAGGTTTTCTTTTTAAAGAGTTGGGTTGTTAGCCCTACTCAAACCCCCAACCTGGAGGACCAGTGAGTGCGCTTCGTCTGGCCTCTACCCTTCGACCTGTCCAGCATGGGTGGCCCTACCAGGAGACGAATCTCCCGCCGGCATAGCTCTCGGGGTCATGGAGACATGCAAGCCCCATCTCCAACGGCAAGGATGCACTCATCGATGAGGTGATTAAAAAAAAACAAAAAACACTATGATGTACGAGCGGTGTTTTACCTTATGAGTCACAGACAATGAGCAAGGTAAAACAGCGCGTTTTAAAACCTTATGAGTCACAGACAATGAGCAAGGTAAAACTCAGCGCGTTTTAAAAACTTATGGGTCACAGACAATGAGCAAGGTAAAACTCAGCGCGTTTTTAAAACTTATGGGTCACGGGCCATGAACAAAAAGAAAACAAATCAGCCCGGTTTAGATTCACAAACCAGTTACTGCGGTGAGTGGTGTTGGCATAAACTCATGTCAAAATATGACGTTACAACGAAGATTTCAAAGGTTAGCTCCGACAAAGGCGAGATGGTTGGTAATGGTTAATGACTCGTTAAATGTGTGAATGATTTATACGTAAAAAAAAAAAAAAATACTGCCACACTGCTACAGAACTGTTAAAATTTTACGATCGCGTAGAAGTATTGTGATGGTCTGTGTATGTACATGCCAAACATAGTTTTACCTTTCTTGTAGTGTTTGGGGCAGTTATGACACACCGAATGCTATAGCAACTGGGATGAAATAGATTTTTATCTTTGTAACACACACACACACACACACACACACACACACCTTACTATAACCCCCGAAGAAGAGGCTGGAGTTGAAGGGCAAAAGTTTCATTCGCTTGTTTCACGAACTTTCTACATTATGTTTATATATGCCGTGCTCAAATAAATCTTTGGCTGTGGTTGGTGACGTATGCGGTGAATCAGACAAACTGAAGATGCCTTACTTGATGCACTACCAGAGCAACGGACACGAACAAACAGTTAAAGAAACAAAGACAAAAACATAACAAACACATTACAACACCAAGAACAATACCCCCCCCCCCCCACCCGAAAAGAAACACACAAAAACAATCAAACAAAAATAATATACCCCCCCCCCCCAAAAAAAAAAAAAAGAAAAAAAAAAAGGAGACGAACATGTACATTCACTGACAGGGAAACCGGAATAGTTTCAACAACAACAAACAAACAAAAAACAACAACAACACAACAAAAATCACCCTCTCCAGATCACACAGGGAAATCCAGAGCACCTGTGCCCGTTTAGACATTTGAGGGGAAAGATATTATCGCAAGATTCCGAGATTAAGAATTCCTCACAGACCAAGTTCTGCGACACCTCTCACACGTGTCACTCCTCAGTCATCACTCTTTCACCATAAATCTTGCATGACCAGGGGAGGCTACTCACTCATTTGTACCGGTAGCAGATATTAAACCCCACCTGGTAAAAAAGAACCTGGGTTTTGCACCCGGGCCATCCTGTAGTCCTTATCAAAACCATCGTCGCCCATCAGAGTTGTCATCCGCCATTAAATCGCCACGCTTCACTTCCGGTGCTACGCTCGCTTGCGCATGCACACAAGGGGCGACCATTGAGGAAAGCTTCCGGATATAATTGTCGTGGGTTGGGTATTGTCTGCGGCATGTGATATAATGATTGAACCACCATTCAATCCTCCATTCATATGAGCTTTCATACACGCGTATAATGCCAGAACATGGAGGTAAAGACGTGTCAGCAGTTTTATGAGTGCATTTTGTGATGCCGGCAGGTAAGAAGCGATAGCATACAGTCTCCTTTGTGTGTCCAGGTCGGTACAAACATTTTTTTGCGATTCGAGAGCGTCGTAAAATTATTCAGGTTGTAAACACGGTAGGTAAACGCAAACGCCCTTGCCTTGGGATACGCTGTGCATACGTAGGTAAAACACACAAGGTTGCTATTTAGACTTGTATCTGACAAAGTATACGTCTGTACGGCATACTTAGAACATCTACTACACTCTAAGAGACTGGCGCACCTACAGGTAGCTGGTAAAGGTCCAACAGCGGCGGGAAGTGGGCATAATCTGACGAAACCTGAAAGATTTCACTGTGCAAACTTCGATCGCGAGGCCGATCCGTCGGGGCCGATTCTGGTGCTCAGTTGCATACACACCAATCCGTATACGCTTCCCAAGGTAGCTGGTGGTTATATAAGTAACAATCAGCAGTTAACTTGTGGTATTTTATTGATTGAAGAAGGAATTGATTGAATGAAACAGCACATTTTATTTTTTTACTACTTTATTATCCCATTCGGGAAAACCGGGCTGCTTCCCCCGGGGGACGCGCGTCGCCGCGGTGCTGCACCACCCAACCTGCCTATCCTGTTTTTTTAAAAAAAAATTTGGTGGGTGAGGAAAGCCGGACAACCCGGAGAAAAACCACCGCTCACCCCATAAGTTCGCAATTACAAGCTTGTCTGTGGTTTAAAATATTGCTGAATTTTCACAGAAAGAGTGCACCCATGCTCGCCCCTCAACAAACCAGAAACGATTCTCTCCGGTCATTGGAGTGACAGCTTCGCACACTTTGTTAGGGGAAGAAAGATAGTATAATATGGTAGTCTTCACCCTGGCGCATGTACAAGCGTAATGACACAATTGACCGTGGAGTCAAGTGCAGGTTTTTTGTGTACTTTTTGGCGGGTGGGCTACTTTGTAGTGATTTTTGTTGTCATGAAAAAGCGTGATTGTTTTAAATTTTGTAGGGCAAGGTGCATGTCAGGGGGTTTCAACAAGAGGCAAACTACCAGTGAAGCCTGGACTTTTTTGTGCACAAGTCAGGCAAAGGTGACGCGAGTGGATTTCAGTGAAGTGGCGTTTTTGCCCTTGAACGGTCCGTGCATGGTAATTTTTTGTTTCTAGATTGAAGCATTTTTAGGGGCGACTATGATGCCTGTCGCTAAAAGGGGATATATGGGCATTTTGAGGCCTCCTGCATTTGTATTCTCTGACCACATAATTATATCCATCTCTTCTTTGACGCACAAGGTGGGGAGCCGGGGTGGCCGAATGGTAGAGCGTTGGACTCTCAATGCTCGGGTCGTGAGTTCGAATCCCGCCGGCTGGGGCCAAATATTTGTGCTGGCCTTTTTTCTCGTTGTCCCGTCTTTGATATCACCCTTATGTGGTGGAAAAGGACGTTAAACCCCCAAACACGCACGCACGCACGCACGCACGCACGACGCACAAGGCGCCGCAGCGCTGGAGGAAGAAGCAGTGAAGGCTGCTTCTGCTTTGCGCTACCTTATGTGCACATCTCCACTTCTGTTATGCCCCCTGGTCCGCGCGACAATATTTCTATTTTGCACGCCCCCCTCCAGCCACAGCCTACTCCACTTGGACGTGGGATTTTTAATCTGATCTGCGAATCTCTCACACGTACCTTGATTTGTGGTGGCTTTGTTTAGCAAATAAGTCGGTAGAAATTACTGTTTACACATCTCGGTCAAGTGATGAGCAGGACTCGCGGAATGTGGAAGACACAACGGTTTGTTAGCAGAAGGCTGTGAGTATTTGAACAACAAAGTGTTCTGCCGTGTTCTGCTGTCATGTCACTACTGCCTCTGCTCCTACGTAGGTTCGTCCGTAAGCCGCAGGGGGGTTGGGGGGGGGGGGGGGAGGGGAAGGGGGACGTGTGGGGTGGGGGTGTTCGTTGGTGTTTGAGAGTTTAACGTCCTTTTCCACTCTGCATGGGTGATAACAAAAGACGGGGCAAAGAGAAACTAAAGGCCAGCACAAATATTTGGCCCCAGCCGGGATTCGAACTCACGACCATGAAAGTCGCGCAAGCCGCGGGAATGTTCAGAAATCAAGGAGGTTAGTCAAGTGTGTGTGTGTGTGTGTGTGTGTGTGTGTGTGTGTGTGTGTGTGTGTGTGTGTGTGTGTGTGTGTGTGTGTGTGTGTGTGTGTTTGCAACATCTGCACTTTTTTGTCTGTTTGTTTGTTTGTTTGTGTTTGTTTGTTATATTTTTTTGCGTATATTTGTTTTTGTTTTATTCCTTAATTCCTTTTATTACTTAGATAACAGTAGCTTTTTTAAGCAACGGCAGGTACGAAAACTATCTGATGTCAACTGCCTCTACCGTTGTAAAATAAAGTTTTGATTCATTCACTGCCCCCTCCCCCCCCCCCCTCTCTCTCTCTCTCTCTGAAAAAAGCCAATCGAAAATCCTTACAAAGTCTAAAGCGTCAAGGGATATTTTGCAAGATAATCCAATATAATCCTCTGAATCACTTTCAGCTTTAGAAGGCATCAAATCGAAGCCCTGACGCACTGATAATTTGTATATCCTGAACTAATTGAAGTCCTCGAAAATGTCCCCCACTGAGAAGTCTGAGGAGGATATAAAATTATTTGCTTTTAAATTAGAACGAAACTATCGAGAATTTAAGTCAGGATTACCGCTGTGTATTTTAGTGTTTATAAAGATTATTTCACCTCCTCAAAATCCACTTGACCTCAATTAGCTGTTGACCCCTGTAATAACTTTGTTTGAGACGACATATAGCGTGGATTTTGACGGATAATGCGAAGTTCAGTTTCAGTTTTAAAAGGGCTTTTTGAGTAATTTATGGCTTACAATTTTCATAGTGCTTATCTACTCGACATATCCTTGATAGGTTTTTAACCACTTGGCAAACTGAACTGAACTGAACTGTACTGACCAAGAAATTGGATGTCTGTGTAGGGAAGAGAAAATGAACAGAGAAGGATCAAAAACCAAGATAGATAATTTCCAACGCAAACACGCAGTGACACTAACTCTTAAAAGCCTATGCAATTTTGCTTGAAATGTTTACATCACTAAGAGCCACTTCAAGCCACTATTATCCAATCTGCAACGGTCTCGGGCCTAGTGGGGAAGGCCCACGCCTTGCGTAATAGTGGCTTGAAGTGGCTCTTACTGGTGTGTAGTGGCTTGTTTTTTTAACCAGTCACCAGTTAACCAGTCAGGCTGGGGCTTTTAAGAGCTAAACACCTAAGGTTGCCGGGTGGTCTGCACGGTGCATTACGCATTTCATTGTGATTGGGGGTTAGCGAGGGATTGCATTTGTTTGTTTGTGTGTGTGTGTGTGTGTGTGTGTGTGTGTGTGTGTGTGTGTGTGTGTGTGTGTGTGTGTATGGTGTCTGTGTGTTTGTTCTGAAAATAACCTACATAGGGTTCGGATTCAAGTGTCAGCGCTTGGCCTCACATTCAGTTCGACTGAAGGGCTGATAATTTGTTCTTCTCGAATGTTGCTTTGCAGTATCCAATATGGATGTGAACTGTTGCTTTTGTTGGCTAATTGGTGTTGAATGAGTGTCCGCCACAAGAGTTATCAAAGACGGCCGCATGAGAGAGGGACAGCAACACTAGCTGAAAAGTCCACCGGAACATTCTTCAATCCGAACAGACTGCCAGGTCGGCCGTCTGAAAGAATCGTGTAAAGTTGGGAGTCAGCGTGAGTTTTAGTTCCTGTCATGGCTCGATCGGTGTAGGAACAAACGCACAATTGTATTGTATTGTATTGTGTTGTGTTGCGTTGCGTTGCGTTGCGTTGCGTTGCGTTGCGTTGCGTTGCGTTGCATTGCATTGTATAGCAGTGTATAGCAGTGTATTGTAATGTGTTGTAGTGTATTGTAGAGTGCATTGTATCGCATTGTATTTTATTGTATTGTAACACAGCTGAAAAAAAACTCGGCAGCGAAGCTGAAAAAGAAATTTCAATCACCTCCCCTCGACAGCTACAGACGACACAATGACACTCCGACAGACTGACGCAATGACACTTTGACACATTGATATTGACTGGAGAGCAGCTGGAGGCCTGGCCCGGTGACAAACAGCATAACAGGCTTAAGACCTTCCGGAGTTTACCACTTTCTAACCACGGCCAATTAGCACGTCAAAGAAGAACAGCAAAACACTGCATTTTCACAAGCTGGTAATAAAACCCACGGTTTAAAAGTCGAATCCCTTCATTTTTATGATTTCTCAGCAAACTGAAATTACCCCTTATATATACGCATCGGGATTAAGCTTTGCCCTCCCCTCCACGTTAGGCGATAAACTGGGAATTTCGTCACACGTAAGAAGGATTATCTCCTACTGAGGCTGTGAAGTGTGTTTGGAGCCCGTCGATCCCGGGTGATAATCACTGGAACTTGACGGTTAATCGACGAATACTTGACCCTCGCTTTTGAAGTCAGTAAGTCTAGGGGAAACCGTTAGTCGTTTTAAGGACAAGGCGGACAAACAGACCCTGTGAAAATGAAAACAGAGTGAACCTTGTCCCACTACTGTTGAAGTATATTTTTTCTTTTCGAGAAGACACGGTTTTTGCTGTATGAGAAACAAGTTTGACAGAAGAGAAGGACGCTAAACACGCCACACTTCAAAAAAAGACTGGAGTCTACTTTGAAGAGGCCCGTCCTCTTCGACACGTTAAGCACTTCAATTTGAGTGCATTAGACTTAAGATAAAAAATAAAATGCTTAAGTAAAGATAACATATAGACAGGGTGTTAATCAAGATCGTTTAGAACTTTCCCCGTGCTTCTTCTGTTCAAACGTTTGATCAATCGCATTGGTGACAAAGTCTTAGCCACTAGACCACCGATATACATAATACATAATAATATACAGTTTTGAAAGCGAGTAGGACGGAATAATGTGTGTGTGTGTGTGTGTGTGTGTGTGTGTGTGTGTGTGTGTGTGTGTGTGTGTGTGTGTGTGTGTGTGTGTGTGTGTGTGAAAGCTGTTGTCCATTAGACTGTCAGAGGTTTCATAGCTGGTTACGCTTTCCTGTGTATAGATCATGTATACGTTGTACATATATCTTTTCTCGTATCTTTCTGTCTGTAATTATGTGATACTGGTTTGTTTTATTTTTTGTATCCTCCATACCCCAAAAGGGGAAAAAGGAAAATAAAATCTTGAAATCTTTAACCTTGTATACAATAGTCCGAAACGTTTTCGGAAATCTGTTGATTAAAGAATCGTGCACTCGAGAACATGATCATCGTCATGAACATGAACATAATTCAATTTGAAGTCTCGCGAACTTGACTCGCTTCTCTTCCATCGTTGCATACATGTGATACTAAGCCGTGTGATGTTTATTTTTTCATTAAATTCTCTCCTTGATACCTTTACTTGAAAGCATTCCAGTCATTTCACTGCAGTCACCGATACGTGGCACTATACACTCCCTACAGCAAAACTAGGTTACTAGACTTGTAAACCAGAACTCACCAAACCCGTACTTATATATTACTCCTGTCCCATTCAGGTAAATTAGTCGCTACCTAGGTTGCGTTCAAAGTTTGTGTTTGTCGACCTAAACAGACGCCCGTCCGTAAACGTGGCAGTGTACCTTCGGATTGACCTCGAATGGAGAAATTTGCTCTAGGATTTGCTTACCGACACGAAGCTATCCCGTCAAGTGTGTGTGTTCCTCACAACGTTAATGACGTGTCCAGTGGTTCAGGAGCGTGACTGTCGCGTACAGTAAAACGTGACCACTCTATAGGATAGGATAATTTGCACGATTTATCTGTCTAGATATCGTTTATTGCGTGTGATGTTATCTTTGTGTTTGGTCCTTGTTTTAGTGCTGTTTTTTTTTGCGCGCGAAAGTTTTGCTTAAGGGTGCATCTGGTGGGTTTGCAAGAAAAAAACCCAAAACAAAACAAACAAAGAAACACACTAGAAAATAAAAATAAAGACCACAGCGAGAACAGAAACAAAAAAAAGAAATAAACATGCATATAGACCGTTTAAAAGATTTTTTTTTCAGACGTATACATCGTTTCGACGACGTACAATCATACGCTGAATCCAGTTCCAACAGCATTGCAATTAAAACACCATCATGATCTCTCTCCCTCTCCCATTAGACTGTCAGAGGTTTCATAGCTGGTTACCTGGTCTTTTGATCAACAACTTTTTACCGTTGGAAAATAAAGTTCATTTTCATTTTCATTTTCATTTTCTCTCTCTCTCTCTCTCTCACACACACACACACACACACACACACACACACACACACACACACACACACACACACACACACACACACACACTTATACACACGATACTTTACACTACTACAAGCAAACCCAGTCAGCATGCATGACGTGTAGGTCTAGTCAAACATCAAAAGCTTGGCCTTTTTCGTTGGACGGAAATACGATCGCCCTGACGCGTTAGGTGTGAAATGTCAACATAGGAGACATTCTCCTTGAAGAAGCAACCATAACTCAACTCGAGCTGCTATTGTATTTCTTTCTCTCTGTCCGTTTCCCTCTCCGCACTAAGAACCTGGCAGATCAGAATCAACCAGTTGGTACTGTCTACTTAAACACTGGTACATTGTGCCCCACTTTCACACAAGTACTTAATCGTTTCCGAATTTAGCCCAATTTACTCGGGGTTTTACAGCTTATTTGCCGACCTTTTCAGGGCGCCGGAGATCTGTTACAAAGCCTGACGAATGTGACATTCGGAGATTTTCTTGACAATAGAACGGGAGTCGCGAAAAAAAAGAGGGCATTCGCGCCTTCTCGCTAAATTTTCTGGCAAACAAATACAGGGGCGAGTCACTTGAGAAGACAATTTTATCACACAGTAAGACTGTTCCTTTGTAATTTGTGCTTGTTTATTGAGGGGGTAAAATGAATAGAAAACGAAGTCGTTGTTCACGCTTAATTGAATTACCGATTCAGATGCGCGAATATATTTACAGCGTCATTCTGTGTTAGTCCTTTACCTATTTCAAATCAAATAAAAAGGCAGTTGTATGGATAGGACCGCTTGTGGTGGTCGAAGGGTGAAGATACCAAAAACTAATTTTCCATGCACAATATCAGAAAAAAATATTACGAATAAGATAATTTGCGCCTTTTTTCATAAAAAGCCCGTAATATAAATATAAAATAATTCTCATGCAGGTCCTAGTATCTCCCTCCTGGGAGGAAGGGATGTAACACTTTTATTTCAGTCAGTCAGTCAGTCAGTGTGTTAGTATCCCTGTCATAGTCAGCTGAAAATTCTAACTACGCCATGCACCGTTCCTCCCTCTATTGTTTCTCACCAGCAGTTATACTGAAAAGTATGAAATCCCGTAGAGGAGATTTCATATGCCATCAAGGTCTAAAAGTAGTACCTTAGATGGTGTCTGACTCAGCATCAGTGGTGTGTTGTTGTTGTTGTTGTTGTTGTTGTTGTTGTTGTTGGTCCAAGAATGCAAATGCACGAGGCCTGAAAATGCCTGTATAATCCCTATTAGCCTCAGCCTCACCCCTAAAACTGCTTCAGTCTAGAAACAAAAATCACCATGCACAGACCATTCAAGGGCCTTCGCCTGATAGGATATAAAAAGAATGAATGTTTCCTTTCCGCTAAGGCATTACCGGAGTAATGCAAGTCGTCTTTCTTTTTAGGTCAAAAAGCCACTTCACTCAAATCCACTCGCGTCACCTTTGCCTGCACTGTGCGCAAAAAGTCGCAGCTTTACTGGCAGCTTGCCTCTTGTTGCAGACCCCTCGCATGCACCTTGCCGTACCAAACACAAAAAAAACCACGAAAATCACTCATTTTCATGACAACGAATATCACTACAAACTAGCACACTTGCCAGACAGGGTCCTTCAAATGAACATTTCACGTCACCCAACGTTCTATGAAAATCACTCATTTTCATGACAACGAATATCACTACAAACTAGCACACTTGCCAGACAGGGTCCTTCAAATAAACATTTCACGTCACCCAACGTTCTATTTTTGTTATTACGTCTGTTTTTTTGTTGTTTTTTTTTTTGTTTTTCTTAATTAGCACCGAGGATGGCATTTAAATTCGTTAGAATTTGAACCTTTCCATGACATTTGTTAAAACTGTACTATATACAATGACAGCATTACTCTGTGCTGGTAATAATATGGTGTGCATAGCGGGCGTAGGAATTCACCAAATTACTGGAAAGAAACACTTATCTTGTTGAAAAACTATGGCAAGCATGAAAGCTGTAGAAGTAAACACGCACTTGTCGTTGGAACTGGAATGAAAGATATGGAAATCTTGTTCAGATACTGTAGAACATGTCCACTTTAATGGAACCAGCAAATCACTGCTAATACCCTCAGCACTTCAAATGAAATATCAAGTGCATCTGACGCCAGATCTGAGGCACATTTGAATTTATGACGTTCGTAATGTTTGCCGCGACCTTGCAGAATGTACGGAGAAGAATTTGAAATATGCTAACGATTTACAGTGCTCAGGTCAGCCTGCCTTTCTGCGCAGTGGTATCAAGACTTGTCATGCAAAAGACTTATGGCCCGCTGCAAATCGCGCGGGGAGTCGCCACAGGCGCCACATTCATTCTTAGAAGAAGATGTTGTCGATCCATCGCTTGTATCCAGTTACGGTTGGAGTCCGTGTCAGATTTTGCAACTTATCTCTCCCGTCACACCGAATACGTCATAAATTACTGCCCTTCTGGTCGTTGGGATAAGGAACGGGAAAGGATGGTGGAGCAGAGAGAGTTCGTTCGTTCAGGTGAATGTTCCGTTCCGTAACGGGAGAGGATGGTGGAGCAGAGAGAGAGAGAGAGAGAGAGAGAGAGAGAGAGAGAGAGATTACTCGATTACTCGATTACTCGAACTTTATTGATTAGGTCTGCGGCCCATTTCAAGGAGGGGAGATAATGCACGGCAGACTACCAATCACGTGCTTATAAATACACAAAACACACAGCTACACGCACTTGTACATGCAGAGAATAAACAAATACTAGACGCATATACGCAGGCACGTACACCAAAAACACAGGGCTGTACACAGTCGTTAATCCGAAATCAAAGGGCGGCGACCCTGCCAGTGGATCAAGCTCGCAGTAGGAAGGGATTAGAGGCATCGTTAAACTCAGCAATTGAGGGACGGCACGTACTCGAAGCCTGGGGAGATGAAGCTTTAGGCACAATGGAGGCGCTCTGTCGGGATCAGTTGATCAAAGCCGAAGGGGGAGTAAGCTGGATGAGTTGTCGCAATCACAGTGGGGGGGGGGGGGGGGGGGGGGGGGGGGGAAGGATGTAGATCAGGCCGTACCGGGAATCGGGACCACTCTGGTGATGAAACCACTCGTCTGGATGAAAATTGATGGGGGTTTGTGACGCAAGTTCTTGTTGTAGGTTACGTCAGTGCACGTACCACTTGTCTGTGACCAAAGTTCAAAGACCAAAGGCTTAGAGTTTACGTCAATTCTCAGTTGGGTGTCTTGGATAGTGAATTATTCTCTCTCTCTCTCTCTCTCCCTGTGTGTGTGTGTGTGTGTGTGTGTGTGTGTGTGTGTGTGTGTGTGTGTGTGTGTGTGTGTGTGTGTGTGTGTGTATGTGTGTGTGTGTGAGAGAGAGAGAGAGAGAGAGAGAGAGAGGGTGGGTGGGTGGATGTTTGGGAGTTTAACGTCCTTTTCCACCACATAGGGTGATATGAAAGACGGGGCAACGATGAAAAAGCCAGCACAAATATCTGGCCCCAGCCGGGATCGAACTCACGACCCGAGCATTAGAAGTCCAACGCTCTACCATTCGACCACCCCGGCTCCCCGTGAGAGAGAGAGAGAGAGAGAGAGAGAGAGAGAGAGAGAGAGTAAATGTAGCCGTATCTGTGGTGAAACAGGTTTAGCTAATTAGGCAGAAAATGAAAATGTGAACAACTGCGTTAATATATCTATGCCGCTGGAGGACAAGCTCCGTTGCGTTCTTAGTTCGTTGATTAGTTCTCTCTCTCTCTCTCTTGGGGAGCCGGGGTGGCCGAATGGTAGAGCGTTGGACTTCTAATGCTCGGGTCGTGAGTTCGTATCCCGGCTGGGGCCAAATATTTGTGCTGGCTCTTTCATCGTTGCCCCGTCTTTGATATCACCCGTATGTGGTGGAAAAGGACGTTAAACCCCCAAACACCCACCCACCCACTCTCTCTCTCTCTCTCTCTCTGGCCCCCGCCCCCCCCCCCATCACCCCTCACCTCTTCCGAAGAAGGGTCCAAGCAAGCAACCAACAAACTAACACCCCCTGTCATCCCCACCCTCTCAACCAGCTTTCGCAACCAGTAACGTTGACCCCAAGAAGTATTGTTAAAGTAAAGTGTCCCACACAAAAGCGCGAACACACTTACAGGGGCACAGGGGGAGGGGAAGTATATTGTGGAGAGCAATGTCGAGCTCTGCGATAGCCAGTAATTTGTCCACGTCGCTATTGTGTGAAGGACTAAGGAGCCGGGCCACTCTCTCATTACGGGCAGGGATTAATCACAATGTTGCTTATTTGGCGGCAGTTCGCGGGAGAGGAGGGGAGTGGTGTGTACGTGCGTGTGTGTGTGTGTGTGTGTGTGTGGGGGGGGGTGTCACAAAATGGCCGCGAGGTCGTTAACTCTTTAAAGCCCATGCAAGTATGACAATTTTACTTGAAAACTTCAGATCGCCGGAAGCCATTTCAATAATAATAATAATAATAATGAGCATTTTTATAGCGCCTAATCTCCGAGGCCGGGGCTCTAGGCGCTTTACAAATGTACACAAAAGGTGATAAATAAATACAATACTAGAATAGAATAATAGAAAAATAATCAACTAAATCAATACGAATAAAAGCGTACATACATACATACATACATACATACATACATACATACATACATACATACATACATACGTACATACGTACATATATATAGTCAGACATACAGTCAGACATACATACAAGCACTGGCACCTACATATACAGACCAACATCCAATATACACACTGCATAAACAACGGGTTGGTGTTGGTAACAGGCTGAATGATTCAAGCCACTAGTACGCAATCTGCAGCGGTCTGGGGCCCAGCGGGGAAGACCCACGCCTTGCGTGATTGTGGCTTGAAGTGGCTCCTACTGGTGTGCAGTGGCTTGTCATATAGTGGGCAAGGGATGATCGGGCTCGGGATCTTAAGAGTTAAAGACGTTGGTCAGAGCAAGGAGGACACCTCAAAGGGACGTTTGGTGGCAACGACAACTTGCAACACAGACAAGTATAGTAGCAAAGACAACTTGCTGAACGGCCGAGATTTTGCGAAAGACAACTGGTCGAATGGAAAACGAGGGAACAGGGATCCAGTTATCAAAGATTCAAAGATTTTATTCCTTTCTCCCCATTTGGGGTATGGGGGTATGTCAAGTAATGCATCATACATGATTCTTATACGTACAGAATTACAAAAACACATGTAGGACGGAAGAACTCATCACACCACCACTACCGTCACCAACATCACCACCAGAATTACAAAAACACATGTAGGACGGAAGAACTCATCACACCACCACTACCGTCACCAACATCACCACCAGAATTACAAAAACACATGTAGGACGGAAGAACTCATCACACCACCACTACCGTCACCAACATCACCACCAGAATTACAAAAACACATGTAGGACGGAAGAACTCATCACACCACCACTACCGTCACCAACATCACCACCAGAATTACAAAAACACATGTAGGACGGAAGAACTCATCACACCACCACTACCGTCACCAACATCACCACCAGAACACCAGTAGCAAAAACGAAACTCAACAACAAACAAATAAACACTGACAACAACAAAACGACAACATCAACAAGAACAATGACAACAACAACAACAACAACAACGACGACGACGACGACGACAATAGCAACAACAACAACAAAAGCCGACCAATCAACCAACAAGACAGTTCAGACGTTTTCTCGTGCGCAGAACCATAAACTTGACAAAGGATCTGTTTGTGTGAATGTAATTTTTCACGTTCAAAGGCAAAGAATACATTGCCCAATTTCATAATGTTAACGAGGGCTTAACGCAAAACTACAACATTCTACCCTCCAGCAAAACCAGGCCCGCTGTATCAGCAACAAGCATCTTAACAACCTGGCAATAACCACCCATGCTTGAAATCGGCCACTTTTCAGCCGGCGTCTCGCCATTACGTACGCCATAATAGGTCCTCGAGGGGGTGGCCGGAATCGACCGAGAAAGACACGGGTAACAATGTAATTTATCGGATAGCGAAATGGGCAAAATAAACATGAACGATGATGATATCAGATGTATGTATATGGATTTGAAATGGAGCCTCTTTGATACAGGCTTTCCGGGATCTGTTTGTTCCACTCACCGCGGCGCCAGCAACGTCAACAAAGTTTACGGACTGTGAACCAAGAAACCAATTTTCCTTCAGACGGCACACTTGTTTAGACAAACTACGTCTTTACAGGGGGGATGGGGATGGGGGGGGGGAGGGGGGCAGGGGGAGGGGGGTAGTCAAAATGGGCGAGCGTGTTTCCGATGCTACTAAGCATAAAAAGTTTCGAAGGTGATTTGCTGTCGTGCATACTATAATGATTATGTTTGAAATGGGGCGGTCGGTGGTCTAGTGGTTAAGAGACTTGTCACCAATGCGAGAGGTCAGGGGTTCGAGTCCCACTCGGGGCAAAGAAGTTTTCCTTGTCGTATGTGGCACCGTTCATTCGGGCCGATCGTCTGGGGGTTCTTTCCGGGTACTCCGGCTTCCTCCCCCTCTGTTCAGCGCACCA
Organism: Batillaria attramentaria; assembly: GCA_018292915.2. Taxonomy (NCBI): domain Eukaryota; kingdom Metazoa; phylum Mollusca; class Gastropoda; family Batillariidae; genus Batillaria; species Batillaria attramentaria. The sequence continues at coordinate 705,100 of JACVVK020000201.1, forward strand.
AATTTGAAAAATAAATGCAATTCTAAATTCCGAAATGTAAATAGCTGATCTGACCCTTCGCACCACGTGAGTGTGATGTGTTTATGTCCAGTGTGTAAGAGAATGCGTGTGCTTCACGTGAGCGTGCGTGTTGGGTTCAGTTCGCGGCGCTTTGAACCGATTCATGAAATTGGGTAAAGCGCCTATAAAATACTCATTATTATAATCATTATTATTATTAAATCTGAGCATGCACATGTCTTTGCATTGTAATAATGCGTTAGTCAAAGTCGTTGTCTGCTTGATAAACGCCCCCCTTCTCAGTTTCACGCCGACAGACCGAAGTCGTTTGGAAACACTCAGATTTGAAAATGGAAACACTCGGTGCTATTGTTTGGAAACACTGTGCTGACGGTGCTTCTTTTGAAGCGGAGCAGCATCAGAAACACTAGCGTCCGTTTTGATTAGACCCCGTGGTCTTCATCGTGTGGTTGATCTCCACCATTCTCATTTATCATGTTGATCTACACACGCTATATACTCGGCGGGTCGGAGTTTTGCCCTCCAGTCATTTGCCTGCTTGTAGAAGTTTGTCAATGAAGCCTGGTGGAGTGTGGCGAGGGATTATACCTCAGAAACACACACATGTTTGTGAATGAAACAGTGCAGGGATTTTCAGTCGTATGGTAATGCCACAAAACACGGATTAAGGTGGCTTTGACCGGCCATGGCATCCAGACAGCCAACGCGACGGCGTTTGTGACCTGAAAAATAAAAAGCGCGAGCGGACTAGGTTCTGCATAATGTTGAGGCTCCAATGTAAAAATACTGCGAAATGTGAACATCGCCTGAAGGTCCTCTGGGAGAACAAAACGTAGTTTGTCAACTTGGCCAAAAAGAAGAGAAAAAACCCTTTATTCGTATTCCAAGCACACAGCCAAGCCTTCCAGTTCCGAGTCAAGCGTATGGCGGGAACGTTAAGCAACAGACGGCCTGAATGTGCCCTTTCAGCTTACCATGAGTCCCCCCCCCCCCCAGCCCCCCCCCTTTCCCCCTCACATTCTCTCTCGCTCCCCCTCTCTTTGAGATGTACCCTGTTACCAAAAGCATACGGACTGCCGGGACAGTTTTTGCCATCAGGTTATTTATTTATCATTCCGTAAAACGGACAAAAAGATAATAATAAATAATAATGAATGGTATTTGTAGGGCGCATTTCTTTAGAATAAAACTCAATGCGCCAATCACTCACCGACACTCACGCACATTTTACAAACGGTGGACACGCATACACTGGTGAAACCGACTAGCTACTGACACAGGAAATTACTGGAAGGATTTACAAACGAGGAAAGTTTTAAGATTGCTCTTGAAAATAGACAGCGCGGGCAAATTTCTCAGATTTGCTGACAGAGAATTCCAAAAGGTTGGTGCCACAAAACTGAAAGAACGCTCGCCAAAGGATTTCAGGTTGCGCTTGTACGCTAAATATAGTAGACAATCTTTGCCCCTTTTACAATTTGTGTGCAGAGTAAAAAAAAAAAAAAAATGGCAGTCTGGTGCTTTTCGTTGGCTTTGTAAACAAGTTTCATGCCAAGTAATAGTAAACTTAGGGGAAAATTAGGCTGGCTTGTGGACTATTTGTATTCATGCGCAGCTGGCACAGGAGCCAGCAGACGACCGTGGAATGAGGGGGTATGTGGTCGCTGCCAACATTGCCAAAACACGGAATATTGGAATTTGTTGAAATTTACTCTACACATGAGTCCATGGCTGCTTGATTTTTGTGATTTTTTGGGGGTGAATTTTAAAGCATTTCTAGGGTGTCATCTGCAACCTTATGTGTAAGAGGAATATATGGCGTCTTCCTCCAAAAATGCATCTATGGTACGTAGCCTGTATGTATCATAAGGAGATTTTGGAATGCGCGCACCAGGTTACGTCGTTTGTTACTGTTAATTTTGGCAACAACGTAGGCTCGTACCATATCGACAAAACCACAGGACCGTGACTATTTCAGTATAAATTTTCTACAATAACAGGTACTTTACACGTGCGTGCATGTTACTCCTAGCTCTACTGTACTGTGTCACAAAAGGACACATGTTGCTTTCTTCTTCTTGTCGTTTGCCATTTACACCGTCAGGCCGGATAGTGAGATAAATGATGTGTTTTTCAGCTCGTCTCTGTTTCCATAGAGCTTAGATTGTAGTGGAGTTTCTGCTGGCCATACTTCATGTCTCAGCTGTTGAAGTAGCTTGCGACACATGTTGCTAACATGTGTATGTCTCTTGGAACCAACACAAAAAAACCAAGCAAATTGAAAATAAATGTTACGCTAAGCCTGACTTCTGAGCAGGAAAATGCCCTCCTGACGCTGAGCACAAGCCATCAACAAGTGGCACAGTTTCGTTGACCTTATTGTTTTTCCCAACACGAGCCTCGACGTGTCACTAACATACGCAGCAAAGCGGACACGAAATAAATTATAATATGAATAAATCAGCTCCACACATGCACTATTGTGAATACCACTATCTTCCTCAGCTTCCTCCTTCGTTATGATCGGGAGCGCCTTGACTACCTTCTCCTTGCCTTGCGCGCCTTGTCGTGACAGACACTGGGGGGAGATCATGATTCACATCTCCCACCCTTTGGCCGCATTTCGATCTGACCTCAATTTCCGTGAAGCGGCATCCTCATCACACGTGCCGAGTGCCGAGTGAATTAAGTTGTGTGGGAGACAATCACGTCACGCAGGAATGCATTGTTTAAAAATTAAATCGTCCTTGGTGTAATAATTGTTTTGTTTTTGTTTGTAGGTTATCCCCCCCCCCCACACACACACACCTGCAACAGCATAACAACAACGACGACAACACTACACCAACACTACCAACAAAGACGCCGACGACAAAAAGCAACTAAAACACACAACAAACAAACAAACCTATACAACCACTTGCATTGACGAACCACCGCCATACCAACCAACCAACCAGCTAACCAAATAGCCTGGACACTTGTACGTAGTGTGTGTGTGTGTGTGTGTGTGTGTGTGTGTGTGTGTGTGTGTGTGTGTGTGTGTGTGTGTGTGTGTGTGTGTGTGTGTAAAGCATTGCTGTCTGTACTTTCCACACTTTGTTTCCACACTTTATATTGTAGATCACCATTAGTTCGCAAAGCAAAACACTGCCCGTGCATGCACGCGGGGTGAATCCGACAAAGATACTTTATTTTTCTTTCTTACCAAAGCTTCACAGTTCATAGTCTGGAATAAGTAATTTATTTTCTAGCCTGCGGCAGCTTTCCTGGCAACATCTCTAGGAAACAATTGCAGATACGCAGATGTCTCGGTAAAATACACGGCGCCAGAATGTTGATTTCTTTTTGATCGTAGAACACATTGTCCAAGATCGCCTCGCTTCACTGCACACGCGACAGAACAAGTGAGGCCAACTGAAACGAAACAGGAGCCAAGGTTGATGACAGTTTGATCAGAATGCAGTCCTAGCCGTCATGACAATATCTGATGACACGTTCGACTTGCTACACAGATTTCATAATAGCCAACTGCACCTAGATCAAACAAAGTTTTGACAAAACATGAAAAGCTTGTACAAGAAACCAAGCATCCAAATGAAAACGTCTTGGCAGGTTCCGATGGTATCAAACGGAACAATTTCAGCGTTAATGTAATCAGATATTTGAAGCGAAGTTACTGAGACGTTACACACAGACAACTAGATTCTGGTCAAACATAATTATGCTTAAAGAAACACATTTTTTTTTTAAAGCCCAGATACATTTTATCATTTGTCATCCTGATTCTGGCGCCAAATTTATTACACGCAACAATGCAGCGACATTGAATTCCTAATGCTCCCACAGACGTAGGATTTATTCCTGTCCTATCTTCACCCGCCTTTATAAACTTGATCATGATGGGGCAATAAACTATAGCCCAACCCCGTCTACTTCAAAGGCGTGTTGTTTTAACATATAAGGGGAAAGACACGCCCTTCATTCACTTAATCCATTATGATAAAATGCCGTTGATAAGGACGAAATTGAGACGTGACGCGGACTGGATGTCAATTTAAAACACTTCGACTCAAAGTGTTCTTAATTTTTCACAGGTTTTGCAATTGTAGTTCTTGGCCCGCATGTAAAAGTCGGGGTTAGGGAGTTTAGCCCCGGGTTAGAGTCTAACCTCGAAGTAAATTAGCTCTAGGGTTACATTTTCTGTTGTTTTTTGTTTTAAATCAGGAAGCGGGCCCATTCCAGGAAGGTGCCTGAGCCGTTACAGAAGGATCTTTGTCTTTCTTTCTTCGCTTCCATTTTTCTTTAATTTTGTTTTGGCGTTTCTTTTATCCTAGTCTGGGTTAGGCCCGTAGCCGTGGGTTAAATTAACCTCGAGTTTTACATACGGGCCCTTGTGTTTGATGACTTTTAAAAAGAGTTGAACGCACGCACGCACGCACGCACGCACGCACGCACGCACACACACACACACACACACATCTCCTTTGACCCAACTACTCCCCCCCCCCCTCACACACACACACACACACACACGCGCGCGCGCGCGCGCGGCCTTGTTTGGCTCAGCATTGCGAAAACTATGTTCTATGTTGTGTGGTGGCTGTAAACGTGGAGTCGACGTCAAAACGAAACCTGTACTGCTGAGACACTCCTCTCTTCATGCCACTCCTCCAGTATCAAATTTCACCGAAACAGTGACACGCTTAACAAGCTCAGCATAGCTAGAGAGACAAACTTGTTAACCGGCTTAGTATTTTTTTTTAAATCTTCTTTTCCCCCACAGAAGAGTATCAACTTGATAAAGGATGAATGTGCGAGGTTTAGAAGCAGTTTAGAGATTATGGTAATGCGCCAGGCAGGGGGCGAATTTCAGCTGAAAGGCAATTGAAGTATCGGACATACAGCTGCCAACCATTGATCGCGTATCGAGTTAATAGAAACGATGAAAGCGAGACGCCTTTGTCGGGAGACAGGCTGATCTGAGATGTCGGGCAAGAGGCACATATCAAATCCCTGTTAAAACAACGTCTTCAAGATAAGAACGGTTACTAAAAACAGGATGAAGGGTGGGAGGGAAAATGACTAAGCAGGTGTCCATGTCTTCCAGGTAAAATAGGTAGGCGTCCGCTGGAGTTGTTTGGATCTTTGGAACAGATCATTGTCAAGAAGCCTCGGGTTTTTTTTCTTTGTTAATAATCGTTTTGTGCTTTGCGAGTCCATGTACGATTATTTGGACAACTTGCACTCTGAAGTAAATTTATACAATTTAAAAGAACCATCTTCATTTCGTGTTTTCTTGACTAACATCCTTTAAGTTGACATACCGATGAGTGGCAGAATGTTTTCCTGGGCCTTCCTGAAAGGGAAACGAGGGTAGAGGACTGACAGTGCCAACTGACAAGTCAAGTATTTTATTCCCATCGTCTGGGGGCATAGAAAAACAAAAAGGAAACTAAATCAAAACATACATACAAAGGCAAGAAACATATATACTGACTGCGTTTACACTCATATTCGTACACATATATATACATACATGAGTACATACATACACGCCGATGTACACACACACACGCTAGCAAGATTTCTTTTTCCTCTTCATAGCTAGTTCATCTCCGTCCGTCTTTTCGCCTTTTCTGCTTAGCACAGCGAACATGAACTTAGAGTTTTCATGGAGTTGTGCGCCTTATACATTGACATGTGCTTGGACTTGACTGGACTGGACAGGAAAGAGAGAACACAGACTGAACATTGTGAAGAAATTATGCCACGTTCCTCATAACAGGATTACAATACACCTCGAAATAAAATCCTGCTTCAAATTTTGGCTTAGTCATCCGGGTTCTTTTGTCGCCACCATCAACACGTCGTGATCTAACGACTGGTAACCTGACCTTCCGCGGTCTCCCGTGCGTTCACGAAATGTTTCCGTCCGCAAAAACCATCAAACGAAAATAGGCACAGCAAGTTTCCTGAGGCCTATTTTAAATCCGTGATGTGAGCAGAATGTGTCTCTTACAGGCACGTCATACCATACATTTACCTGTCAGCCCTGTGATTCTTTCTGGGTCTAAGCCGTGAAACAAAATCGCCGCTTGACAGGGAGGTGATGTCTCGTGAAAGCTTACGAGGGAACCTGACCCCGCTCTACGCTGTAGATATCACTGGCGTGGTCCTTATCGGCACTTTTTTTTTTTTTTTCAGGGGAGTATAATCGTTATTCGTTCTTAACACGCCAGGAGAATTCCTCAGAGAGAGAGAGAGAGGGAGAGAGAGAGAGAGCTAAGGAACACTTCTGGCTTATGCGGGAGGGACTCCGAGAGATGTTCTTTTTATCCTCACGTGACATATTTAGATGGTTTCACGCATTATGAGAATCCATAATCCGGTGGGGGAACCGGGGTGGCCGAATGGTAGAGCACTGGACTTTTGATGATCGGGTCGTGAGTTCGTATCCCGGCTGGGGTCAAATATTTGTGCTGGCTTTTTCATCCTTGCGCCGTCTCTGATATCACCCGTATGTGGTGGAAAAGGACGTTAAACCCCCAAACACCCACCCAACCCACACCCATAATCCGGTGGGAAAATAAGTGTCACCTCTAGGAAAATATGGAAAAGTGGCACCTGCTGAAATTGGAGGATTTGAAGCATAGTGGCACTCGTATTTTTCCCGATGGCCATCTTGTTGGCATGTCCCAATCAATGGGAATTGTGATGAACGAAATTTTTACGACAATGCCCACCTTAGCTGCAGTTTTTCAATGGAGAGCTGGTAAACAGCTGTGGTATCTGTAGCCTACGTTACGTGGAACATCATATAGTGAACCTAATCGATTTGAAAACAATGCATTTATTTATTTATTTATTTATCTATCTAGTTTTTGCTGACTTATTGTGTTTTCCACCTACTGAGGAGTCTGTAGACCCCTACCTCAGTAGAAATTACACTATGGATCACAACAACAGTAACCAAACCCAGAACAAAAAGAACAAAAAACAAACAAACCAAAGAAACAACAAAAAAAAACAACACCACCATGAAGTACAAAGATGTACATGTGTGATAAAACGACCGTGGGAGGTCTCTCTAACCGTCATATCAGCCCCAGCCACTGGCCGTGGGAGAAAAGTAACTAGTTACGCCCTTTGACCACTGTCTTCACTCTGTGTTCTCAATCGCTGACAAGTTCGTGGTAAGTGCTGAAGTACGGGTAAAGCTCAAAATGTGTACGTGTTGGAAAAAAAGAGCCAGCGATGGGGCGAATAAAAGAAATCCAAAGAAGAGACACTTTTGGCACATTTATGCCAATCTGACATCTTGCTCTCAGCTTTGATGAGTAATTGTAGCAGCGCCGCGAATTGTATAGGGGGAGAGAAGCGAATCAAAGGGAGGGAAATGCGCGGCGTGTCATAACTGAACACCGCGATACTGATAGTGATACGCTGGCTTGCCGGTTTACAAGAACAGGTGCGGCATGATTCAAAGATAACTCGCTGGAATCCGTGTGCCTCCTCACACCTTGCTTCGCCGGTCCTGTGACGGTTACAATACGACCTTTCTGCCCCAGTGTCTGACCTCTTCTCACTTAGATCTATACGAGTCTACTCACATCATCCCTACTATTCTTCGCCTCTCCATTCAGAATCACAGTGGGAAATTGGGTTGCACAAATAGACTCCATTCACAACCGCAATGGAGTCTGTTTCTTCTTATTTACATTTGTCTTTTCTCGTCCATCGTCCACTAGTCATGGTGCTTTCTCCTGTAATCGAGGATGTGGCTTCCCCGATCACTCATAGGTTAGCCATAACTACTCATTCACAGGCGACCGGGTACACTGACTGAACCACTGGGGAGCCACACTTTGTGCAAACGTTACATACACTTGGCATTCAGAGAGCGTTCAGAGAGTGTTGCGAAGAATTAATAATAATGACAATAATGTGGATTTGTTTGGCGGCCAACCTCCAGATGGAGCGCAAGGCGGCTTATATGATTGCAATAAAAAGTTACGTCAATTTGTGACTTTACAAACATACATGAATACATACATACAATTAGTGGGTGGGGTAAGCGGGTGGGTGGGTGTTTGGGAGTTTAACGTCCTTTTCCATCACATACGGTTGATATCAAAGACGGGGCAACGAGAAAAAGGCCAGCACAAATATTTGGCCCCAGCCGGGATTCGAAATCACGACCCCGAGCATCGAAAGTCCAATGCTCTACCATTCAGCCACCCCGACTGCCCCAAACAGTGGGTACAGAGATACACTAATGATACATTAATTCACAAATACGTTCCGTGTATAGACTCAGTTCCTCATGCATACAGGTACACACATGAAAATGATGGACATGACTACTAGCCTGTACAAGCACTTGTAGATTAGCTGCTTGAAAACTTTACACTGGAAGAAAAAGTAGCAGCTTTTGTAACTGGAAATGCCACTGAGATGGTTAGATACAAATTAAAGATTGCATTTATTTAACTCTCATAAAAAACCGAAAGAGGTATGTCTTCTGTTCAAATGATACTGTACAGTGTAGGTTTATTCGGACCGGGATGATCATTCTATGACCGGCCAGTGTGTCCACGTTACTACGCCTTTTTGCGGTGCCGCATGTCCACGTGTACTGGCCTGGGGTCCAGTGTAAATAATTTTCCGTCCTTAGGCGTACGTCGGATGCCGGTCGGCCGTGTCCGAGCGTCACGTAGTAAATCAAATTCCCCCCGCTTGTCGTTTGTTGAGTGTAACATGCCTTCACACCTTTTTTACCCCTCGTATTTCTGTCTTTGTCGCTCCTCTCGCGAGATTTGTTGCTGAGCTCTCGCTTGACAAGACCCCGGATGTTTCACCCAAAATAATACCATACGCAGGCGGCCGTCACGGTGCCGAAATCCTCCCGCTTGTCATCCCCTAAACTGAGGCCTCAGTGTGACCTCGGCAGTGTCCGACATGGGTGGATTATACGCTGGAGGTGGATATGTGCCGCCTTTGTCCGTAATAAGGCTGTCGGGACGCTGGCACTGTATGCAAAATAATTAGCCACGTTTACTTCTTTGGTGCCGTGTTATCTGTCTCGTATGTGTAAGTAGGTAATGCGCACCGCTACCAGCGAGAAGAAGATTCAAACTGAATGTTATTGCTCAACGGGACAAAAGTGCATAGTGTGTTCGATCGCAGCGATGTAGAACACATTTTTATTGCAAGAAAACATGTGTCATTCAAGTTGTTTGTGTTCATCATTATTTACATTTTGTTTTTCGCAAACCCAGCCCCAAACTGAGCCTTAACCTTAAACCTTATTGATTCTGACTAAAACTACTTCTATTACCTCTAACCCTAAACCTATGAAAATTAGTTACTAGCCCTAAACCTCCTTTAAACTACGTTACAAACCCTAAACTAAGTCTAAACCGCCATCATATTACTGTTGGGCATGACTGCGAGCGGGTCCACAGAACACTCTCGAGTGACTAACGTGTATGTTACCCCCCAGCACAGCGGGATTTGTGAACAAACATAGGCTAAAGTGCGCTGCGAGTTTTGTGTGTGTGTGTGTGTGTGTGTGTGTGTGTGTGTGTGTGTGTGTGTGTAGTTTGAACGAATCCGGTGCATTACAAATAACAAAGCTTCACGTTCACAAAATAGGTTGGTATTGGAGAGGAGGAAGACAAACTGCCTAATACCTCCCCTTCCCCCTCCCCTCCCCACTCCCTTCATTTTTTTAAGCCGTTGGACTCCGCCGCTGAGCTAAATCATCGCGTCCTTCAGAAAGGATTGAATTTAAGATTGCAACCTGAGATCCACTGAAAGTGCATATGTACGCAAACACCTAGTGGCACCTTCATGAAGACCAACAGTAAGGCTGAAATGGTCATTGTCGTACAGTTTTGACAACAGATTACGTCAGGTACGTCAGTTGTCGACGGCGTCATGGTTCGCGACGCACCTTGTCGCCAAAACTGACACGGGATGTGCCAATTCCGGAACGAGGTTACAGTTGAAGGTGGACACTTCACGCGTTGGTGACGTACCCAGTCTGCATAAATTTAAAATCTCATATGAGCCGTGACTGTTCTGACTTTCGCATCGATTCTGGTGTAACACTGACGTCATACCAACTGCCCAGCGTGAAGTACTGAGGGGCATCTCTACCTTAGAGCCGGATGAAGCCGCTTTATGCGTACGTGTAAAGTGCTCTGGGTCATTGCAGCTCAAGGCTGGAAGTGCCCCGGTGATTGTGCCGGGGATTTCATCTGGCATTTTGCACTTGTATACCTCTACGCACACTTGATCCATGTCCCAAGATCTCCTTTTTGGAAGGAAGAGGCGTTAAAGATATAAACTACACACACGTACACTTGAACATGGAATGAGACAGGGTCATACCCGGCCCTTACTTACTGATATTTTCCCGATGTGTTTTGTATGCCTGTGTTTCCCTTTTGTTCTTTGTCCCGCCTTCCCTCTAGCCACCACTTTGTACCCTTTCCCGCCATCGGTCGGTGCTTCGGCCAAGGGCCGTAATGATAACAGCCAGAGTGTAGTTCTGTACGAAAAGTGATTACGTCAAATGTATTAAGCGTCATCCCAGTTTGAAAAGACTTCTATGTCAACAATTTATCACATCCGCTTTGACCGCAAAGTGGGGAGCCTGGGTGGCCGAATGGTAGAGCATTGGACTTCTGATGCTCGGGTCGTGAGTTCGTATCCCGGCTGGAGCCAAATATTTGTGCTGGCTTTCTCATCGTTGCCCCGTCTTTGATATCACCCGTATGTGGTGGAAAAGGACGTTAAACCCCCAAACACCCACCCCATCCTTGACCGCAATGTAGTTCCCTAAAAAAAAAAAAATACCCCACGCCAGCCTTGTTTGATTATCATCGGTTTTGTTGTACATCTTACCGTGTTGTTAACCGATTTCAAATCAGCCTAGACACCTATATTGCCAAATACATGGAAAACGACACAGGGAGATAAGTGACCCTTTTCCACCAATTTTCCAAACATGGCTGAGACTAGACAGTGGTGACGTCACAGTGGAAGCGATCCGTGTAAGTTTTGGCGACAATGAAGGTGTGTCGCGTACGAGGTCGGCGGCGACACTACACGCGACCTACCCTACTATCCGACAGTAACTATTTGAGTGTCACTAAGGCTCAGTTGGTATAGTTCGCCCGTTAGGGGGTGCAAATGTATACCAGTCAATTCCGTCGATATTTCGCATAAAGTAGAACGAAGTCAGCGGCCACGTGACTTCACCTCGCCAGACCCCGGACTACATTTGCACCCCCTTCCGCGTTGCGGGGATACAGTCACCCTTGTTAGTGGGCGACTGGAGTTTATTTGCCCCTCCTGCGCATGACTGGTATACATTTGCACCCCCTAACGGGCGAACTATACCAACTGAGGGTCACTGAGCCCCACAGGTAGAATGGCGGATCGGCTTCAACTTGGCGACACTTTAATCGTGTTTGCCGGTAAACGTGGCGGCATCTGATCGTACAATTCAAGAGTTAAACCCCTTAGAAAAAAAATAGAGGGACAAGAAGGCAATGATAAATTACGTTTTGAAGCTGAAGTGAAGGATACTGTTGCAACTGGTGTAAGCTATCTCTTGCCGCCTGGCAAATAAACACAGCCAAGCGAAGAGAGACAGTCGGGATTCACTGCTTGGCGGTTTCTGGTGACGCCAAGATTTCAACCGGGTCTTAAACACACACACACACACACACACACACACACACACACACACACACACACACACACACACACTAGTCTCTAGACTCTGTCACAGAAATTTGGTTTTATTTATTCAGTAATAACACATGACTTGTGTCCGAGGTAAAATTTGTCGAAAAACGGATTCAAGTTACCAGCCAACATAAAAACGATGCGCACAGAAGTTTTAACACACTTGTGCCCGGTTTAAGTCCACAATAAAGGTTTAACTGTGATCTGTTTTGCTCAGTACGGCCTCACAAGGGTTATCCCCCCCCCCCAAAAAAAAAAAACAAAAAAAAAACACAGCGGCCGTTCTGCAAAAGACCAGTTCTCTGAACTCTATCACAGAAAATAATATGGTTTTGTTTATCAAATATAATAAATTAGTTACGTCCGATGTAAAAATTTGTCGAGGTACGGATCTCCAGCCAACATCAAACTATTTTTAATACATTTGTGCCCGTTTAAGTCCTCACAACAAAGCTGTAACTGTTATCTGTTTTTTCCAGTTCGTCCTCGCAAAGGTTATCAGACTCATCGAGTCTCTGTGCAAGTTGATTTTAAGTTATGCGCTTGTAAAGACTTCATAGCTTTAATTCACACGCTATAAAACTAAGATTGGCGTTGGAGATATATATGACTGTCCCGGGCATGCACACGCCCTGACAACTGAGCTCTTTTGTAAAATAGTAGTGTCAAGAATTTCACACTAACACGGTGTGTGGGTGTGCTGAGAAATTTAAAGAACTCGATCTTCGTGGCTCCTCGCTGAGAAGCTCAGGGGTATGAATCATGTATTTGTACGGGGATCGACGTTTAGAGTTTGTGTTTGTGCTGTCATCATCATAACCGTCATCACCACCACCGCCACAACCATCATCGTCATCGTCGTCGTCGTTGTTGTCGTCAGTGGAGAAGTGTACACGGTTTCATCGCTTCAGTTGCATCACATCACAATTTCCCATTTTAGGATGATAAAGATGCATTGATTTATTGATTGATCATCACCATCATCGTCGTTATCATCACCCCTCTCTCTCTCTCTCTTGCTCGCACTGACGCACGCACACGTTCCGACCTCTTCTACCCTCTCGCCCAGGTTAAGTGTGGCAAAGTCGGGTCAGGTCACCGAGGTGCTATACATGTAGCTGGTATAAGGTATGAAGAAACTGCTGTCCGCACTAATCCATATCAACCCCCATCACTCTTGTTGGTGTCAGAAGCAGAGGGACTGCAATAGATTTTGTCTCGTCACCCCCCCCCCCCCCCCCCGGCCATGCCACCGCCTTTTCCCCCCTCTTTTTGTCTCCCCGTCCCTAGTTAAGTATTCCAGCTTCCTACTGGTGAGTCTCGACCCCCCCCCCCCCCCCCGGTTCCTTGTTTGCCATTATTTTTCGTTGGGATCCTCTTCCATGACATTTGACTCATGTGTATATTCAAGCGAAGCCGCTGTGCCCATTGTCTCAAGCGTGCAGTATTGAATATCATACCCGGCTCTAGAAAAGATATCAAATCTTGAAATATAGGGATAGAATCTGTGTGAAGAAGAATCTCTACCTATAAATGTTTCGGGGGAGCCGGGGTGGCCGAATGGTAGAGCGTTGGACTTCTAATGCTCGGGTCGTGAGTTCGAATCCCGGCTGGGGCCAAATCTTTGTGCTGGCTTTTTCATCGTTGCCCCGTCTTTGATATCACCCGTATGTGGTGGAAAAGGACGTTAAACTCCCGAACACCCACCCACCCCACCCCACCCACCTATAACTGTTTCGCATTAAACGGGAGAGATCTCGATACTGATGAAGCTGATTGCTTTGGGGCCGGGGGGGGGGGAGGGGGAGTATCATTTACCATTTAATTCATCTACGTGTTTGGCTGTTTTAATAGTCGTTTCCTCTCACGTCGTCAACCCGCAAAGTCCTCACCAACTCCACCCCTATCATGTCACATGACATTAAACTGACCTCTCACCTTTTGACACAGGTCATCCGTGCAGGTGCAGCAAGGTCAGGCCATAATCTCTGCATCTTGGTCACGGTGGCATACAGTATACAGACCAGGGGCTAAAGCTGACACGCCGCTCGGCGAAATCCTGTTTTACTGCCGCATGCAAATGTCCAGAACTAGCTGTCCCCCGGTCCAGTGGACGGTGGTCAGGGAGATGCACATCGGCGTCCTCGTGTACTCTCAAATTTCATCCCCTCAAAAGAATAAAGCTCGGTCCACCAAATACGATAAAATACCAGCTGGATTAATTCTCATCAGAACACTGTTCGTCTTTGCGCCTGCATTAATCCTGGGTGGAGATCAAGAATATTGAGTCGCGGGTCGGATCTGCACGTACGAAAGGTAAAACCTAACCCAGGCATGTATCTCTTTAGACCATGGGTGAAGGTATCAGTTTTATGTTCATGACTTTCGTGTAAAAAGTTACTAAGGGAGTTCCACACTCCCAAACACGCCCTTTTCTACAGTCATAATAGTTTTGTTCGTATTTGGTTCTTTTTTTTCTCCAATGCATTGAAAGCACAAAGTATCCCCCCCCCCCCACATCCCCCAAAGAAAAACAAAACAAAACAAACAAACAAAAAATCTTCAGTCTTTTATAGATAGATAGATAGATAGATAGATAGATAGATAGATAGATAGATAGATAGATAAAGAAAAATGACCCGACTATGGGAAAATACAATGAAATATATGAAAATAATTCCTGTCATGCACCGTCAGTTGTTAACCAAAACCTTATGCTTACTTCAAGGCACACTTTAAAATGTGGTCAACCTGGATTGGAACATAACTCAGAATACAGCTCTGCTGCAGCATTTTAAGCATGTGCACATACAGGTCATCCGAGATCAGTGTGATCATACTCCCATTACCCACAGCCGAAGGGGCGTCCAGCTGAGAGGTCTACAAGTTCAAAACCAGCAGGACTAGAGGGTTATGAGTGAACTCACGCCTTCCCAAATCTTGTGAGGGGTTTAATGATATTGTTTGTTTTGGCAAATAGGGGCTGATTTCCGTCTTGTAGACTCTTTATTGTTTTGACCGCGATTTTGAAGGTGTTTATGGGCTGACGTAAAATGAGGAAGATTTTCATGGCGGGAAAAGCATTAACAGTGTACCCGCAAAGCGAGAGTAAGTAAGGTGGTTTGGATCGAGCACTCTCTCGACCTGGAGAAATTATTTTGAGAGAGGGTCTGCTTGGCAAACTTCGGGCACATAAACATTTCAAATTAATTTTGACAACCATGAATTAGGTCATCATCGCAGCCTGCTTTCATTGTCCAGCGTTCAGATGGGGGAGCCGGGGTGGCCGAATGGTAGAGCGTTGGACTTCTAATGCTCGGGTCGTGAGTTCGTATCCCGGCTGGAGCCAAATATTTGTGCTGGCTTTTGCATCGTTGCCCCGTCTTTGATATCACCCGTATGCGGTGGAAAAGGACGTTAAAAACCCCCAAACACCCACACGTCCTTTTCCACGAGTAACCAGAGTATACGGAAAAACAGGCATGGGTACCGAAGAGACGAACGTTTTATACGGCGGAATTTAGACCATCCTGATGCATTTACGCTAAAACTTGCACACTTTATAAAATTTAAGATTTTCAAACATAGCGAATCTATTTCTGTAGTTGTGATTGTGCTGCCATATCAGTGAGTCATTTTTCCAGTGCCACGATTGGCTGTTTATTTGTACAGGTAATTCATTTGTATTCATGTCCCCCTACAGGGGGGATTGAATAAACTCGACTTCAGTTGGCTTAACAATGGTAAACAGCGTATTTCACTTTACCAGGGTGCAGCAGCATTCTCCACGCTGAGACGACTATACTCCACTTCACCCTGTACACTTTGGGGCGAGGGATCGGATCGTGGTAGCCCCGATGGCCCAGCTGTTTGGGGGAGGACAAACTCAGCTAGACCCGGGTCTAGGACCGTGGCGACCCTGGGCAGGATGAACACTCATAAACGCTCATCTCGCTGGGGATGAGGGCTCGTTGTCTTTCCGCCGGCCGCGGGGTGGCCGTTTAACTCACTCCTTTATGTTTTAAGGCGGCCATTACCCGGTGACTTTATGCGCCACTCTGTCCCTTTCGCTGGACGAGCCGTCTCGAGACGGACGCAGCGTGCGATGGGGGGCTTTATTACAGACTCGGGGCCCTGTTGCCATGAATTATACATCACCGGCACTTGGTCGTAACCCCTTGAAAGAAATGGCGTTGGTGCTGTGTGTCGAGCATTGAACCCTTCGTCCTCAACCCAACCAAGAAAAGCGCGATTGGTTTCTGCGTTGTGTGGTGCTTCGAAGTTTTCTTTGCGTATAAAGGTCGCATCCATCAGATTCCAATAGAGAGAAATTATTCGTAATCGTCCGATTTCGCGGGCAAGAAATAATCCGCAAGGTCACGCATTGCGACATGGCTGTAAAGAAACTGCGTAAAACCTTCTTTTGAAAACGCTGCTGGGGTGCATTCATTTTCTGGAGCTTTTGGGGTTTTTTTGTGTGCACAATCAGCACTGCATTATGCAGCAATGAAATCTGATTTTGCCGTTCAGATAATATGAAGTGTGGTAATTCCGAGCACTCCCGCGTTGAAAAACAGCTTTAATGTGCATTTTTTTTCTGCAAATGATATTGTAATGCAGGAACATAAACCCAGTGTGTGTTATGCCCGTTTATGTTGTAGTTCAATAAATGTGAATACGATTTTTGTAGTTGTTTTTCTCTTTATGTCTTTTTCGTCTTGCAAATGTTTCATAAAATATTTTCAGCTAATGTTTTGGCCAGGTCATCACAGCAATATCAGCAATTCTCTGGTTGAATGCAATAAATATTTTTTGTTCTTTAATGTCCTTTAAGGCTTACGTTTAACTGCGTATTTCAGTCATGAAAAAACCGAAAACAAGAACTGAGTGTGTATATGCTACGGTCGTTGACCAGTCAATATTTGAATCGAACTGTGGAGCGTACACGTCCAGTGTGTCTTACATCACCACTCCTACCATCCCATTAACCTCTTCACCTCTCATAAACTAGCTTCTAGAGCCTTAACGACTGTTCACGTTTCCTGTCCTAGCACCAGACCAGAATCGACGCATTTAGTGTTGTGGCTTAATACATGCGGAAAGACTTTAGTCTTCCTTCCCACACCTACAGTGAATAAATCATCAGAGTGGTTTACATCATGCCTAGTATAAGTTTGCTCCTCCGTTGTCAGCAGGCGATATCCCGGCTTATCTCCGGCTCACAGGTTTTTTTTTGGTTTTTTTTTTCGCAGGTTAAGATATCTTCAGCATCTCCGGCTGTTTAGCACCGCCAAGTGTTCATCAAAGTCACGTGAGCAGGATGTGTAACTATAGGCATTATAAATCACGGTGGTTATAGGGATGATTTGCATAAAGTATTCAGCTCTGGGGATTTTCTCGTGGAGTCTGAGCTGCCACCCACACTACAATATTTCATTTCGCGCGTAAATTTTGAAAGTGTGATTGATAACGCGCAGTGAACGAGGAAAAGGTGTTCTCATAGCTCCTTCCCTTGACCGACTTGCCTGTCTTCCTTGTCGTTTACGACCTAGGAAACTCTTCCTGGGATTTTCAAAAAGGCATTTCTTTTACAGCCTTGAATTTCGAGGGTGATAACGATCGCCAGTTTTGATACAGCTCTCTTTCGCTGTAGAGTCGAGCAAATCCCGCCCCCGCGCGGAGATGTGCGCGAGATATACACCAACCGGACGCGCGTGATTTCTGTCCGATAGTCTCGCTCGGTCGCGTGTTCATGCCGGTTTGACGTCATTGCCGTGAGGGCGAGGTCAGCCTCATGAGATAGGAAAAGCCCGTAGATCTGAATGGGGTACAGTATCCACTGTCTTCTTTAGTGGACACTAGATATCACTTTGAGCTACTGCAGGGAGATTTTTGTAAAGTGACCCGATAAGTTTCAGGCTTGGCCACATGCGCGACAGATCTTTCTCGAAAGGACGTGTTAACAAGCGGACCGCGGTAGACCACAGTCAAGCTGCCCTGGTGTGGTGGCCGACCATCTCCTATAGCATGTACTCATTCTTCCTACATCAGATTTGGTATCCCTTCTACCCATAGCCAGCTGAAGTGCAGCACAGCACGCATGTCTGGCTCCCCAGCCCGGATTGAAACTCAAGACCCGAGGATTGGAAGTCCAAACGATCTACCAGATGGGCTAATCCGGTTTCCCCGTGGGTGGAAAGACGTGGCTTGTAAGATGCATTACTTCTAGACAAATGGTTACGTTAAAACTGTGTCATCTTTTTGCCGAGCCCCGGCTCAGCATTAATAGATAATTTATGCACAGTAGCGATAAATCAAGGAGGAATGTCACACACTCGAATTTCCAGTTCCCAAGAGAAACAGCCCACAGACTACAATGTAACACAACGGGTCGCTGAAACGATGAATATCCCGTTTGTAAGCTTTCGTTACCCTAACGAAACCGGGTCTCTTTAAAGAGAATAATTATTCTGATACACACACACACACACACACACACACACACACACACACACACACACACACACACACACACTGACTGCTTCGGAATCGTTCCTGTGTACGCCATAATTGTCCCGAAGTTCAGTTTCGCTAGAAAATTGTTTCGCTGATTGGTGGATGTTTGGGAGTGTAACGTCCTTTCCACCACGTGTGGGTGATATCAAAGACGGGGCAACGAGAAAAAGACCAGGACCCGTTTTAGAAGTCGAGGTTAATTTAACCCACGGCTACAGGCCTAACCCAGACTAGGACAAAAGAAACCCCAAAACAAAATTAAATTAAAAAAGGAAGCGAAGAAAGAAAGACAAAAATCCTTCTATAACGGCATAGGCACCTTGCTGGAATGGACCCGCTTCCTGATTTAAAACAACAACAACAACAACAACAACAACAATTAACCCTAGAGCGAGTTTAGTTTGAGGTTAGACTCTAACCCAGGGCTAACACCCCTAACCCCGACTTTTACATGCGGGCCCTGTAGAAATATTTGGCCCCAGCCGGGATTCGCATTCACGACCCGAGCATTGCGAGTCCAACGCTTTACCATTTGGCTATCCCGGCTCCCTGAGAAATTGTTTTGCGTGTTACATCCCGTTTATAGAGTAAATGAATATATGTATGCTTCAATATAAGCTGCAATTGTTTGTTAGTATGAATGGCACTCGTGCTATTTCATCTTCTGTTTTTACACACACACACACACACACACACACACACACACACACACACACACACACACATCGTAAACGACATGAAGGACATTAGAGGGTAATGCAGTGGAACAAACGAGGGCTTACACTACAGTAATGGCTTTGCGTTGAGGCGTGTGGCACTATTCTGTCAAGAACAAAATATATCTCCTTTCGCCGCTAACTACAGAGATTTTCACGCGTCCAAAGTTGTTCCCAAGTTCCGTCGGCATAAAAAAGTGTGATGGATAGCTTGTACCCAGTCATCTTACACGTAGAGTACAATGGAAATGTTACAAGACAGGCGGACAAAGTCACCGCTCACCTTAACCTCCAGTAACTGTGTCTGGTGCACAGATACACGACTGGCTGCCAGCTTCGTCCCGCAGTTACCGCGGGAAACAGAAATACAGACGTAATGATATTCCTCCAAGGTTACAGACCAGCTACGCTAAATATAGTAGAAAATCTTTGCCCCTTTTAAAATTTGTGTGCAGAGTAAAAAATGGAAATCTGATGCTTTTTGGTGTCTTTTGATGACAAGTTTCATGCCAGGTAAAAGTAAAATTAGGGAAAAACTATAATGAGGCTGGCTTGTGGACTATTTGTATTCATGCGCGGCTGGCACAGGAGCCAGCAGACGACCGCGGAATGAGGGGGTATGTGGTCGCTGCCAACATTGCCAAAAAACGGAATATTGGAATTTGTTGAAATTTACTCTACACATGAGTCTATGGCTGCCTGATTTTCGTGATTTTTTTTTTTTTTTTTTTTTGGGGGGGGGGGGAATTTTAAAGCATTTCTAGGGTGTCATCTGCAACATTATGTGTAAGAGGAATATATAGCGTTTTTCTCCAAAAATGCATCGATGGTACGTAGCCTATAATGGTAATCCCCGGATGGGATGCTTTGTTTCTACTAAAAACCAAGGGACTGTAGCGAGGAGCACCTTGCGACAAAAACATATTAAGCAAAAACAACGGCACGCTTTCACCCGTAAAAATAGCTATTTCCTGAATGCTGAGACACTGCTGAATCTGATGAGATAGTCGTTTTTCACGTATTTTTACCTTTCTTTTTTTTTTTTTTTTTTGGGGGGGGGGGGTGTTGGACCACTCTGATTAAGAATGGGGTGGGTGGGTGGCTCGTTGGGGGGGTGGGGGTGGTTAACGTCCTTTTCCACCACATACGGGTGATATCAAAGACGGGGCAACGATGAAAAAGCCAGCACAAATATTTGGCTCCAGCCAGGATTCGAAGTCACGACCCGAGCATTCCGAGTCCAACACTCTACCATTCGGCCATCCCGGCTCCCCCTTGATTCAGAATGAACATGACGTCTCACTCTTGTCCCGGAACACAAATGACATCTTGATCCATTAAAACCGGAAACGGCGGGAACACACAAGTTAACAACAGAGAAGTAGACTTTTTTGTGCAGCATGCTTCAAACGATGGAAAATCAGCCTAATTAAATGTTTATGCCAAACGTCAACATTTGACGTAGAGTATTTATATAAACATAACGTAAATTTTGTTGCAGTTCCTTTGATCGTGACTGTACATGTAGAATGTATACAACACCTGCTTTCACGGCGCAAAACACTGCCCCCCCCCCCCCCCCTCCCGCGTCCTCCTTGTGGAGCAACCTGGGTTATAGATGGGCCATGCACACAGATTCTCTGCGTGTTATTCTCTTTGACACGGATATCCCTGCACCTCGACAAGCGTCCGCCACGAGAAAAATGTGTTACCTGTGGCTAGTCCGTTACTTTTCGAGTCCGCCTACGGGGTCTGCCAAAATGTTTGCTACGTCACAGGCGCCTCTGGTCTGAAGCGTTCATGATGCATCGATAGCTCACTGCAGCCGTCTCGCACTTGCACTTAAACATAGCTTCGGAAGAACGCCCATACTAGCACATGCACATCATATTCACTGAGACTACAAACAAACTACCCTACACTCTGATTGTACCTTTATCTGCATATAAGACACACTGAAAAAGAAAGAAAATGATAGCTGAGAATAATGAAACGGGAAAATGATGAAGGAAGGCAAAACAAAGCAACCAAAAACAAAAGAAAGCCTTCTGAAACGGTTTCTGTGCCCGGCATAGTATACCCGCTTTCTGATTCCCTTACAAAAAAAAAAAAAAAAACCTATACGGATGCACAGAGATTTGACGGAGACATTTGTGTACAGTTGTTTACGGCTTTACCCCCGTCTCTCCTCTTCCTTGCCTTTCCCCATGTCTCTCTCCTGCTCCCCCCCCCCCCCCCCCCCCACACACATTTCCTGTTCTTACCATACCCAAATCTTCTAACTGACTTAAAAGGATTGGTTAGTCAGTATTATCTACAGAGAGATTTCCCTAGCGTGTTTTATCCAAAGAAACTTCAAAGCTCTTTTTGTGAGTATTGTGACAGGTGTTGTCTTTTAGGATCAACCCCACTAATACGCGTTTTACTTGCCTTTGAACAACTTATCATTATTAACACCATTAAGTCGCTTCGTAAAGACCGTGTTGCCGGAGGCATTAAACTACTTTGACTTGTGCGACAGATCCCGATATTTTCAGATTACCTTTAGTAATGTATACGCATAAATCTATTTGTCTTGTACGCACTGTGAAGAATTATCTATATGCCTGGTAAGTCGTCTTTTAATTATATCGAATTAAAATTCCAGACATGGGCTTGACCTGTGTATGGTGCATGAGTCAGTTAGTCGTTAGCTTTTTCGGGTCAAAGCAAGGTCACGGGGGTCAATCGAGATGGTGGGGAAGTTTTCCAGTGCTACTTCGCTTCAAACGTTTTGACGGCGACTGCATGTTCTCAGGTAAGGCAGTTTGTGCAAATCTGAGCGTGCACATCTCTTTGCATGGTAGTAACGTGTTTTTTTTTTCTCCCTCACCAATAAACCTATGTCCAGTAAACAGTAACTTCGAGCTTGTTTGTTTGTTTATTTATTTGTTTGTTTGTTTGTTTGTTTTTTGTTTGTTTTGTTGTTTTTTTTTGGGGGGGGAGGGGGGAGGGGGGTGGAGAGGGGAGGGGGGGACCCATGAATCTGGGTTTGTCGTTGTAACCGCAAGCGGGCCTTTATCAACCTGACAACAACTTTAACTAACGGGTTACTACAATGAAGTTGTGCTTGCTCGTAATCATTTTACACAATTTTTTTTTAACCTGAGAGCAGTCGTAGCCAAAATCTTTGAATCGAAGCAACACTCCGCCGTTTTGATTACCCTCCGTGTGGATTGTGTTCTTCGTAATTTCGTTCACACCAGGGATTCACACAATGACGTGATCAGCCACCTGCAGTGCGATAGTGACAGGGACACGTGATTGCGGATTGCGACAGATCAATACCACAGATCGATCTCTTCACAGCTTTTCTTCTATGTCGAGCAGCCTAATTTAAACCCTGTGTCATTGAAAGGGGGATTACCTTAGTGCTATTTCTAGAACAGCGGACGTGGACGTGTGGTATATGGCAGACGAAGTTGGTGGCTTTCTATTCTTGTTGGTGCAGTTTTATATATATTTAGAAACTAGTACCTCGTTATTTGTAGGTGAAATGACAGGGACTAAAAAAAAAAAAAAATGAAAGGGAGAAGGACACAAATATACAGGGCCTCAAAATGCCATATATATTCCCTATATTAACCTCAGGCATCATAGTCACCCCTAAAAATGCCATATATATTCCCTATATTAACCTCAGGCATCATAGTCACCCCTAAAAATGCCATATATATTCCCTATATTAACCTCAGGCATCATAGTCACCCCTAAAAATGCCATATATATTCCCTATATTAACCTCAGGCATCATAGTCACCCCTAAAAATGCCATATATATTCCCTATATTAACCTCAGGCATCATAGTCACCCCTAAAAATGCTTCAATCTGGAAAACAACTTCTACCATGAACAGACCATTCAAAGGCACGCACCTGACAGGGATTTAATGTCTCCTTTCCGCTCAGGCCTCACTGGAGTAATGCACGTCTACTTTCTCTTTAGGCCAGGGAGGCAGTTCACACAAATCCGCTTGCCTCACTTGTGTCTCGCCTCTGTGCAAAAAGTCCCAGCTTCACTGGCAGCTTGCCTTTTTTAGTGACCGCCTGGCACGCACCTTGACCTACATAACACAAAAATCACGAAAATCAAGCTTTTTCGTGATTACAAAAAATCACTACAGACTGGCACACTCGTCAAACAGGGTACCCCAAATAAGCACCAAACACGATCCAACGGTCAGTCTGTGTCCTTGCGCCTAACAGGGCCCATGTACACCAAACTATCATTGAAACAGTTTCACTGAGTGATGGGACGGAGCTCGTATGGGCCTTTCCAACTGCACAGATACCACCTTGAACATCATCAAATGAACTGAACTGGAGTGGACGCTCTAGGAGTTCTTATACCAAAATTTCACTTTGTCAATGCATGTAAACAAATAAAGACGCGAGTGGCCTCCCTTAGAGTTGTTACTTGAAAGCGGCCTACCTGAGGAGGAACCACTATTGAAAATGTCTTCCGAACATACGTTTTCACTATTGCGCCATTGAAGCCACCAGATACGATTTTAGAGCTTTTATTTTCCTCTGCACACACACACACACACACACACACACACACACACACACACACACACACACACACACACACACACACACACACACACACACCACAACACAACACAACACAGCACGTCAACATCACGTTAAACACACACCAAAGTACCTGCTTTGACCTTCTATACCTACTTTTTGCCTCCTGTCTCCAAATTCCCACAGTGGACATGTCTCGTCTTTGCAGGAGGTCGATTACTCAGGCCAATATCTTGTCTCGTCTGCCCGCGAGTCTTTGATGTTGTTTACCCATGACTAGCGTGAGCTCATCACCTTCACATGCAGGGCTAATAATGCCACATGACCCAACCAATCCTGAGGGGTTTGACTTGGAAGGTAGAAGTTAATAAAAATCCAAGAGTAAACAGAATTCAGATTTATCACTTGACGTCC
Organism: Batillaria attramentaria; assembly: GCA_018292915.2. Lineage (NCBI taxonomy): Eukaryota > Metazoa > Mollusca > Gastropoda > Batillariidae > Batillaria > Batillaria attramentaria. The sequence goes on from JACVVK020000201.1 coordinate 729,105, forward strand.
GTGTGACAAGGGCCGGATATGACCCTTGAGGACGTGTACATTTTTATTTTGATCTGGACGACGAGGGACGCACCGAAGCCTGTAGAGGTATACAGTATACAGCACTGAAGCCTGTAGAGGTATACACTATACAGTACTGAAGCCTGTAGAGGTATACACTATACAGCACTGAAGCCTGTAGAGGTATACGCTATATACAGCACTGAAGCCTGTAGAGGTATACGCTATCTCGTATACGCTATACAGTACTGTAGCCTGTAGAGGTATACAGTATACAGTACTGAAGCCTGTAGAGATATACGCTATACAGTACTGAAGCCTGTAGAGGTATACAGTATACAGTACTGAAGCCTGTAGAGGTATACAGTATACAGTACTGAAGCCTGTAGAGGTATACACTATACAGTCAGAAAAGAACAATGTGGAGTTAGTCTTCTCCAAAGCAGTGAGTCACTCAAGACATGAAAAATCGTTATTTGAATGTTTTTGAAGGTTTTCCTACTACTACTACTACTACTACTACTACTGCTGCTGCTGCTGCTGCTGTTGCTACTACTACTACTACCACTACAACTGCTACCACTAAGACTGAAGAGGAGCAAGCCAAATTCTTCTTTTCTAACCAACTTACAAAGCCAGGAAACTTATCTTATCTCATCTTATTGCTGCTACTACTACTACTACTACTACTACAACTACAACTGCTACACCAGTTGGTACAACTACTCTCCGCTGTATGCTTCACGACACCCCCGTCCGTAGTACAGTGTACGATCTTATTTTGTACATAGCCCACGTTTCTCCTCACACACCTTAGTGTTTTGAATTAGCTTAACTCCAAACTGACATGCAATAGCCTGCGTCATTTTTGTCTTGAATTCTGTTTTGTGTGCGAGAGTGAAATGCTGTTGAACGTGTGAGTGGTGGCGGTTGTAGGGGGGAACTGGGCTGGGGAGGGGGGGGGAGGAGGGGGGGAGGTGATGCAGATGCCGTGGCGGGGGGGGGGGGGGGGAGGGATTAGGGAGGGGTGTGATGGGCGTTGTAACTCTCGCGCAAGTTTGTTTACAAACTAGTTTCGTTTCACAAACGCCGCAGCTCCGAGATAACCATCGCATGCTTCAGTATTGTACTGAGCTTACAACGACACGTTGTCTGTGCTCACTCATGGACGAATACAAGCCCTCCCCTGGAGTTGTCAGCACACTAATCCAGTTAATCTTTTACGCGGGAACAAGACTCTTACATGATGCCACACACGTTTATGGCGCTGTATTTCTTCGTGGAGAAAAGAGAGCTTTCGCTTTTGTCACTCACTTATGTTCCAGCTGCAACTCTTTGTCTTGTCTGTTGCATGTTCCGACAAGAGCAGGAAAACTCCTGCTGGCGTGGAATTAAGGCCTTTCTGTGTGAAATTGGATTCATGCTTGTTATGGTTTTGATATCGTCACTGTTTAAAAGGGGCTAATGATACCATCTTTATGCGCACAGATTGTTTTGAGCTGTTTTGTGATATATATCATCACACCTCTTAGACACCTGGACAGTGACAGCGTCTGTAATGCTGGCACTGTGCTAACAGAAGCGTACTCGATGACGCGGCGATCAGACTGAGCTTCCCAGTAGTGTGACAACAGTCGTAGAATTTGAATGTTCGACCGTTCTCGCAAAGTGTAAACAGCATTGTATCGCATTAAGAGCTGTACTAATCATCCAGATAGAGTATTTTGAGTGCACAGGCGCACTCTTGTGGGAAATTGTTCCGGAACATAAGTTGCTTTAGCAAAGATGTCAGTGCTGCAATGTATTGGATGGGTTTGTTTCTTTTTCGCCCGCGTCCACTTTGCCGTAGTCCTAAAGAGAGTTAATTTTGTGGCTGCAAGCGTAATTCGAAGATAATAGAGTGTTTTGTGTGTTTTGAGCCAATAACCATACAGTTAAACTATCTCAAACAGTTTACTTTCCTTGTGAGACAGAGTTAAGCGCCTGAAAAGTGTTGCATCATCAATCGAAATTGTACCCTAATTACAGCAAGGCGTTTTTAAACAAACAGACAAACAAACAAACATCGTAGTTTTTTGTTGTTGTTGTTGTTTATGTTTTTGTTTCTACTAATATGTCTTAAGCAGATCTTTGCAGCAAATAATATTAATCAGTTCAAGCAATAGCGGGCATACCTGTATTCGTACGGCCCCTGCATATGTAGTATAAGGCCATCCTAAGAAATCACGACAAATATGCAGGCTTTTTTATGCCAAGAGCCCTCACTGTTAAAACACACACACACACACACACACACACACACACACACACACACACACACACACACACACACACACACACACACACACACACAAAACATCGTACCAGTTTCGCACGCACGCATCACCCTTACCAGGTGGAAAAGGACGTTAAAGTCCCAAACACCCACCCACCCACCCGCACGCACGCACGCACGCACGCACGAATACACACAGACGTGTTCCCGAGGAGCACCGCTCATTTGACAGACGTTTTAAGTCCCACACGCTGACATGGCCGTCAAATGATTTGCGATGACTTAGTTTGTCCAAGTTTTTCCTCGTCCTTCTTGGCTCTAATGAACGTCATACTAAATTTAATGGCTTTTGACGTAAGAAGGGATTCGGTGTACACAGAGTTTACTCCGATGAAAGAGAACGTTGGTGTGGGCTTTCAGTGCTGCGTGTTTCTAGCGCTGTTACACCGACCAGACACCGACCAGAACCGATTTATTTTGGAGGGGTTTTGTTGTGGTTGCCTGACATCACCTTGGCGTAATAATTCAGCAGTTGCACCTCGGCGAGGAATGGTGTTGCTGGGGTGGGTGGGTAAGTGGGTGGGTGTTTGGGGGTTTAAGTGTTGCGGAGGCCTTTGTGTCAGGACGGTTTGCCTGTGAAACACATCTTGTCGGATTTACGCAGGAAGTAAACAGATTTATTGAGACAGATCGAGAACACAGAAGAACAAAAACAAAAACAGAAAACAACAACAGGGGGAAGAAGTGGGTCAGACTTTGACGCAAAAGCCATTTAAATTCACACACACACACACACACACACACACACACACACACACACACACACACACACACACAAAAGCACGCACGCACGCACGCACACACGCACACACTCCTTTTTTGTGTGGCTCAAGGGTGTGGCAATGGCAGAAGACAAAACAAGTTTCCTCCATGAATATTTATTAGTCTGGTGTTTAGTGCGGGGAAATCAAAGAAGGAAAAGACGATTTTTTTTCACCTTCGTATCTTTCTAATGTTATGCTCTGCCGAAGTATACTTTGGCTCCCCGGTATCTCACTGGATTCTTAAATGCGCGTGGGGCGAACGAAAGAGTGCAGCGTACACAGTTCTCAAATTGACGCGTGAGGTTAAGCAGTTCCGGTGTAGAGGATTGGGAGTACAAGCAGAAGTGTCTGTTCGTCCCTGTATTTATGGGACAGAGTGGCTTAAGGTGCAGGTGCCAACTCATTCACGTGAAACCAAACTTGAGTGCCAAAGTAATTAAGAGAGTAAACTCCACTGCGGTGTCATTTTCCCTGGGAGACAAGTTTCCTCCTGATGCTGTGTTCCTTTTTCTGCTACAGAGATAAATGATTATAACCGATACATTACAGAGACTGAATTGAGTGGTTCACCATCTTCGTCATGATCATGGTGTTGTGTAAGAATGTATTAGGACTGTGTGTACGTAATGTGTATGTAATGTATGTAACGTGTATGTAATGTATGTAATGTGTATGTAATGTATGTAATGTGTATGTAATGTATGTAATGTATGTAATGTGTATGTAATGTATGTAACGTGTATGTAATGGATGTAATGTGTATGTAATGTATGTAATGTGTATGTAATGTATGTAATGTGTATGTAATGTATGTAATGTGTATGTAATGTGTATGTAATGTATGTAATGTGTATGTAATGTATGTAATGTGTATGTAATGTATGTAATGTGTATGTAATGTATGTAATGTGTATGTAATGTGTATGTAATGTGTATGTAATGTGTATGTAATGTGTATGTAATGTATGTAATGTGTATGTAATGTATGTAATGTGTATGTAATGTGTATGTAATGTATGTAACGTGTATGTAATGTATGTAATGTGTATGTAATGTATGTAATGTGTATGTAATGTATGTAACGTGTATGTAATGTATGTAATGTGTATGTAATGTATGTAATGTGTATGTAATGTGTATGTAATGTATGTAATGTGTATGTAATGTATGTAATGTATGTAATGTGTATGTAATGTATGTAACGTGTATGTAATGTATGTAATGTTCTGCTACTGTAGCTCCAGCAGGAGGTTGGGCGCCAGACAAATCCTCGTTCTTCTTCTTCTTAATTTGTTTATGATCTTGATGTAACGATGTTCTAAACAAAATTTGAATTTTGAATGCATGCATGATCTGCTTTGTTCGTTTGTGATTTCGTGGCATAAGCTATAATATTACAGCACTGGTTACGTAAAATTCAACTGAGCTCAAGTGTGAAGAAAAGCCAGATAGCCGACATTTCGGCTTTTACTGCTTTCGTCAGGACTTACTACCGACTGAACAGTTGAAAATTCACTAGCGTTCCGTTCAAAACACTTTATTTACCCTTTAGGGCAGTCATAGATGAATGAAAAGATCTGAGTAAAAACAACAATGAGATAACAATGAAACAAACTGACGTAGGTATTCGCTACCCCCTCCCTCCCACCCCCTCTCATTTCCAATTCCAAGCCAACAAAAGAAACTGCTGACAAAAGTACATACGCCTTACCCGGCCGTCTCCGGGGCCTAGGGCTATAGGGTTAATAACCACCGCGTATCATTTACATACCTACACTCTTTGCCAACAACGTACCAGCAGTGTTTCCGTCCTGCCCTCTCATCTTCGGACCAGCGCGTGTGTAATTTGAAGGCAAGGGATGACCGATTTGTCAGCGTTTGTCTCGTAATAACGACATGTTATAAACTCGCCTGATCCCTTGCTGACACGGGACATGCTGATACGACAGCATTGTCCAAGCTTGAGGGAGGGAAACCAGAGGTTTCCAACAGCAAAGTTCTTCAACTGGCGGTAATCATATACAAGCGTGGTGACGAATCCCATCTCTGTTGGCAGCAAAGGGAGGAAGGGGGTGGGGTGGTTGAACTGTAACGAAGATCTTATTGTGTGTAATCCGGGGGGAGGGGTTTTCGGGGCACGTCTCCAAATCCCGGACAAGTTGAACACCGGCTATTTACTTGTGTGGCTTGCTGATCTCAGCGTGGGAAGCCAAGAAGACAAGATAAAGGAAATTCTGTTACTTGAAATCAACCTGACATTTTCCTGGCGCTGTTCTTCAAGATCCTGCGTGACGTCAAAAGGTGTTGATGGTTGGTTTGGAATTGGTACATGTATGAATACGAGTAGTACGTGTGCCTGTAAGCACGGATTAAGTGTTTGTTTACGCACACTCTTACGTGCGTCCTTGTCGTGTATGTGCGTGTTTGCATGGCGGTTATTGAACTCTTAGTGGAGCCAGGGCAGAGCCTTGAACTGCCAGTGGTCGGGTCAGTCTTGAGTTCGAACCCCGGATGGCGGGAGCCAAAGCTTTGTACTGGACTTTTTCTCATTGACTTCCCTTTGATATCCTTGTCTAACAAAAGGAGGAGTGGGTGGGTGGGTTTTTAGGTGTTTAACGTCCTTTTCCACCACGTGTGGGTGGATTCAAAGACAGGGCAACGAAAGAAAGGCCTGCACAAATATTTGGCCCCAGCCGGGATTCGAACTCACGACCCGAGCATTGAGAGTCCAACGCTCTACCATTCGGCTACCCCGGCCTAACAAAAGGAAGAAAAAAAGGAAAGAAAGAAAGGGAAGGAAGAAAGACAGAAAGATACACTGTTGTTGTTTTTCGTAGAGGTAATACGAATGATAGCGACTATGGGTGGGATGGTGGTAGTGGTGGTTGTGGTGTGAATGGATGGGTTGGTGGGCGGGTGGAAGTTATTGGCGGTTTGACAGTGCCTCGTTCATGGGTTCAAACGTTCTCTTATTAGTCTGTCCACCCATGGCGTGTTACAGAAGATTACAAAAAGACTCCGGCTCTAATCTGAGGCAAATACGTTATACCCCGGGTGCCACGCAGATACGCCCAACCATTCCAGACCCTCGCAGAGCCAGAAAACAAACGCCTACCACAATATCAGGTTGCCATCACCCCTCCCCCGTCGCGATGATCACATGCATCATATCGCAGTCGCACGTCCTCGCGACTATTCTACACACCGCGCGAATTGGTATCAGTTGACTCCGCGCAGAAAGGAGAGACGGTCGGTATCTCCTTGCAGAGTGCTCCCACAGAGCGCCTAGAGCGTGTTTATTACTAGTGTTTGCCACCAACTTTGTGAGGAACAGTACACGGACTATAGAGGACGTAAGCTGAAGTTTTGACAGGCTGGATGGCACGTGAAGTTTGTAGTGAATGCGTGATTACCTGGCTGACTGTTCGCGTTGCTTTCAGTCAAAATCTCTTACACGATCAAGGCCCCACAAACCGTACGTAGTGAGGAAGGACCTCCCTGTTGCGGGTGATCCTGACTGTCTTTCACTGCTTGCTGCCCAGTGCGGAGCCAGTCCATCCAAGCGACACCGCGACGATCGTGATCGTGGGCCGGAAGAAAGATAAACAGCAGATCTTGTGCAAGGATTAAAGTTCACGATGAAGAAACGCTATCGGAGGCAGCAGTTTGCAACAGGGACACGTTCTTCACGTGTACAGTCAAACTGGACCGTGTTAGCAGAAACGCTGAACTTCTTTCTGTACATTATAGAAATGAGTGTTCCGATTTGTTTATTTACCACCACCACCACCACCCTCAAAAAAAAAACACCCCAAAACAACAACAAAACAACAACAACAACAAAACAAAAACAAACAAACAAACAAACACAAAACAAAGCAAAAAAAAACCCACAAACAAACAAACAAAAAACAAAAACAAAACACAAAACAATAATAAAACAGCAGCAAACAAGAAAACACACAAAAACATAGCATAACAATACGAAGAAAACAAAACAAACAATCAAACAAACAACAATGTTAGATGTCAACCACTGTCCCCCACAATGAATGTTGCATTTCAGACTGACAACTTTACACGATGTCATGTGTGTCTAACACAACTTTACAACTTTGACATCATGATGTTACGGTTGTTATGTTTATTGCTATACGTCTACGTTCTTACCGCGAATGGGACTTCATGTCATGTGTGTCTAACACAACTTTACAACTTTGACATCATGATGTTACGGTTGTTATGTTTATTGCTATACGTCTACGTTCTTACCGCGAATGGGACTTCATGTTTCACCATTCTTGCACACCTGCCGCACCTCTTTTTCATGGGCCATTCACATCATTTCCCGCGTAATGTGCTTTACCGATTAACTCTTTGACGACGGAGCGCAATTTCTGACACACGATTTCCTATAGGAAATCGTGTGTCAGAAATTGCGCTCCGTCGTCAAAGAGTTAACTTCGCTACCTTGTTAAAGTGGCCCACCTCAGGAAGAGCAACTTCCAAAGTCTCAAAAAACGATTTAAATAGTATTTCGAAGAGACGCTATAATCACTGCGAGACTGAGCTAGTTGCCCAAAGACTGTCTTAGCGTTCCATTGTCTTTGTTTTCCTAGGCATGCACATTGGTATCACAGGACAAATAAAATGTTGATAAGTTGCATTAGAACACTCCGCACGCCCGTAATGTGGTCAATCAGAAGACTTTCGGTTTTTTGTTTGTTTGTTTGTTTGTTTGTTTTTTTCCACATCCCCAGTGACGGCCTACAGAATCGTACAAGTTTGCATGGGTCTTAATGGTATCATGCATTTTGTCAATGTAAGCAGCCCAAGTTGATCTGTAGGGCCGGAAAAGTGGACTTATGTGTGTCGTAAGACAAGCTCCGTACGTACCTGAGTGATATGAATGACCGGTAGACATGTAGTATGGTTCACGTCTTAACGACAATCTATGGCCTACAGAAGGCTACAATGATACACATGTCTTAACACATTTCGCATTACTCGCGTACGAGTATCCCATGTTTTTGATTCGTGTTCGGTTGTGGCCATGTATGAAAAATTCAGGCAAGGTGTACGGTTCCTTAACGGCTCTTCCTGCAGCAAACACGAGTATAATCAAAGTGCATCACTCCCACAAAATCCAAATTTAAATCCATGCAGACATGAATAAATTATGATTTTAAAAAATAAGGCCACACGTGCACAACCCCAAACTTACTTGGTAGGAATTACGTTAAAAGATATCAAGCTTTTGCCTTCGAAAGCAGCCAAGTTTATCTGTGAGTTTAAAAAAGTTGACTCGTGTCTCTTTAGAAGACACCACTCACACATAAACACTAATCTCGTCCTTTCTCAGGCTCTTGCTGTCCTCTGTTTATTTTGTGCGAGTAATTATATACTGCAGTGAATTCCGCCTCTCTTTCTGCTTTGCACGTCTTACACCCTCACGCAAAGTCACATTCAAACACAGTGAAAGGAACGATCAAACAATTAGCATTTGACTTGAATTAACCAGATACACCCCCCTCATTATAACCACTTTCCTTTCTCGTGTTTACCAAACGTTCTTTCAAACGACTTTAACTGGAGCAGGGAAAGTAAATCATTTTTTCTCTAGGGAGAAATTTGTCTCTCAAAGGCGAACCTTTCTTTACCTCGGACACTTCTGCAATGAAAATTTCATGAAACATGATCGTGCATTCTTGTCTTGATGAATGAAGATTGTTATCAAATTGCACACGGTGCGGTCTTTCAATGATAATGTCATCACCGTGAAAAAGGAGTGCAAGGTGAGCCCGGGAGACAACCGCTGTGAGGAGAGACAGGCTGCAGGCCATTCTTAGTTTCCAGAGTCTCCCGGCTCTCAGTGACACTGAACAGGCCACCGTCGTATGATTGTGGGCGACATAACTTGTGTGCGACGCAACCCTCTCTACACTGACCCTGGCATCATATGCCTGGCATATACCGTATAATAATATCAGATATGATTATGTTTGTGGGTAGTTTTATATTTTAACAGTGTGTGTGCTTTTGGACTTAAAATAATAATAATAATAATAATAATAGCTCTTATATAGCGCTAGTAGTCTGCTCAAAGAGCACTCAGTGCGCTACACACACACATTCTCACGCATACATGAAACACTAATTACGTGTGCGGGGGTGGGGGGGATGCGTCTGTGTGTGTGTGTGTGTGTGTGTGTGTGTGTGTGTGTGTGTGTGTGTGTGTGTGTGTGTGCGCGCGCGCGCGCGAAATTAGATTTACTTGTGTGCGTGACTGAGGCTTCTGTTAGTGCAAGTTTATTTGTTCTTATTATGTCTTATTATTATATTTTATGGTGGCCTGTGATTTCCCTTCTGGGATTGATAAAATAATTTGAATTGAATAAAATACGCACTCAGTGCTACCAAAAATACCAGAAATCGTTTCTAAGGGAATAATTTCCTCTAGACTCATATTTCGAACATACAAATAGAAAATGAATGTCTGATTGTTACGACTATAGGAGCGCGGCAAAGAAGACTGTTGTTACGACTACAGTCGTAGCTCGGGTAGAGTGAGTTAAAATCTGGTATGAGCATAAATCATCGTATCGTTACGGCTTTGCGTAATGACGGCGGAAACTGCTTCATGAACTGATATATTTTTGACGTCGTACAACAGATTATTTAGCATCTGTGACTGCATCCTCACTGCCCTCGCTTGCTCGCGCCTTGCTCTCTTTGTGTCCAGCATACAGACCTTATCACCCTCTGAGTTGCACGTGTGGTTAGGCTTGGGCGCTGTTCCAGCTCTTTCAAGTCAGTATGAGTTGTTCCCCTTTGCTCTGATGTCGACAAAGTAACGCAAAAAAGCCTATGTGTCATTTGGTGAGACTAGGCAAACTACACTCTTCTCACTCACAGCTGTTGGCCCCCGTCGCCAGAGAATGTTCGAGCAGGATTAGTGCAATATTTGAGGACACTGTGGGAAGCATGCAGACCACAACAGCTCGTGTCAACTGAAGAGGGTTACGTCCTCGTAAATAATACACTTGGTTACGGCCAATGAGAAGCTATTATCAAATTCAAAAGATGCAGTAGGGGTTGACGGGGGCTGGTGTGGTCTTGTGTTGCGAATCATGTGGCGGTGTTTGGAAACGATTTTTAGGCATAACTGAAGTCGGTTATGCGCACCAGTCGTGCTTTGTCAGTTAGTTTCCTTGTTATATTGTTCAGATTGGTTGTCGGTGTTGATGTTGTTGTTGTTGTTTTTGTCGTCGTCGTTGTGTTGTTTTGAAATCAATATCGGTCTTGATTTTTAATTTCTAGGTATGAATTTGTCTTTAAAAGTTTGTTGTTGTTGTTGTTTTAACCCGCATTTAACAAACGACCGACCAGGAGGTTTTGAAAAACATTAAGTACCGAAAGGTCTATCATTATCTAAAATGATCACTGTAATATAATCCCAATATACAAAAATATTGATTCTATCATCATCATCATCATCATCATCATCATTATTATTATTATTATCATTCGAGGGTTCCCTGAAAGAAGGTACTATCGATACACATAGAAAGAAGAGAGATAGTACATTCTGGCGGAGAACCCTCTAATTGTGATTTTAAAAATACTTTGGCGACGGAAACACGAAGTCCATCCCCAACCATCTCCTCATCAATATGGCCCACATCCCCTGTCCCCCTTAGCGTTGCAGCGTGGAGTCCTGTATTCCGTATTCTGCATGCTGCTCGGCAACATAACTGACTGACGCCAAGATGTTTACATCACGGCGGATTTCCCCATCACAGATATCGAAAGTGAAGCAGTAAGACATGAAGCTCCGCTCAGTACTATTCTCTATTACTGCTACTGCACTCCATCACTGAAACACAAGGTACGCCTACTGCAGATGACAGGACGAGAACGGTAAACACTGGTAGACCAAAGAGGTTGACCACTAAAACAAAAGAATGCAAAGCAAAGCCCCCCCCCCCAAAAAAAAAAAAAAAAAAAAACCCAAAAAAAAACAACAACAAAAAACAAAACAAAAAAAACAAACAAACAAACAAACATCCCAGAGCAAATCAGTCAAAGAAAAACAAAGCAAAACAAAACTCTATAACTTCAATACACAACTTATCAAGAGTCATGGTAAATAGTTAGCATACTCTGGTTTGAAGAAGGCTATGTCTGTGTCGAAATTACGTTTCTGGTTTTGGAAAGTCGTAATCTTGATTCTTGATTCTGATTGTTTTTGCAGGAGTCCAAAATGTGTGATTTTTTTAAAGAACGGTAGCGTGAAGTTACTTCTAACAGCTAACTCCCACACCGACATGACAATAATTATCATAGTTTACCTCCATACAGAATGTTCATCAATTCATTGCTGCTCAGTCCAGAGAGTGGGCCCTATCAGCTCGCACGGGTCACAATTCTGTACACTCTGCCCACCCTCCGTGACTGCGTGGCAGTGGGTTTTGTTCCGATCACCTCTCACTGTAATCATCCCTCAGACAGAATCCGCTTCTGTTCCGGAGTGGGTCAGACAAGACATGCATTCAGTACAAATGCCATGCGCCTTAGAACCGCTCTTATCTTTCTGCACCATTTCCCCACTAAACACCCACCCTCGTCACGTCTCGTCTTACTTACTTACTTAGGCCCTTGGCTCCACGTGGAGCATAGGCCATCGACAACCCTTCGCCATCGCACTCTGTTCTGGGCTAGTCTTGCCACTCCAGTCCAGTTGGTCCCCTGCTTACATAGCTCTGCCTCAGTGTCCCGCCTCCAGCTGTTGCGAGGCCGGCCTCTCTTCCTTTTCCCCTGCGGGTTCCATGTCAGGGCTTGGCGTGTGGTGCTGGATGCTGGCTTCCTGAGGGTGTGTCCAATCCAGCCCCACTTCCTCCGCAGGATCTGCTTGGCCACTGGTTCCTGCCCCGCTCGCTCCCACAGCTCTTCATTCCGGATCTTCTCTGGCCATCGGATGTTGAAGATGCGCCTCAGACAGGTGTTGAGAAATGTCTGGATCTTCTGCTGCATCGTCTTCGTTGTCCTCCATGTTTCGCATCCGTAGAGCAGAACTGACTTCACGTTGGAGTTGAAGATGCAAAGTTTGGTTCTTATGCTGACAACTTTGGATGCCCAGACGTTCTTCAGCATGACCATTGCTGCCCTTGCCTTGCCGATTCTGGCTGTGACGTCTCGGTCTGTGCCTCCCTGTCCATCAACCACACTCCCCAGGTAGGCAAAAGACTCCACCTCCCTGATGGGCTCTCCACCGACTGTGACTGGTGTGTTGGCAGTGGTGTTGATCTTCATCAGCTCGGTTTTCTTCCTGTTGATCTTGAGCCCTGTTCCGGCTGATGTGGCTTCCAGGCACGTAGTCTTGTCCTGCATCTGGCTGTGGCTGTGAGACAGGAGCGCCAGGTCGTCCGCGAAGTCGAGGTCATCCAGCTGCGTCCAGAGTGTCCACTGTATCCCGTTTTTCCTGCCTGCTGTAGTGGTCTTCATGATCCAGTCGATGACCAGGAGGAAGAGAAACGGGGACAACAGGCATCCCTGGCGGACTCCGGTCTTCACCTCGAAGCTTTCTGACAACTGGCCGGCATGGGCAATCCTGCAGCTCATGTCTTGGTAGGTGCACTGGATCAGGGAGATGATCTTCCCGGGAACTCCATAGTGCCTTAGCAGCTTCCACAGCGCCTCTCTGTCTACACTGTCGAAGGCCTTCTCATAGTCTATGAAGTTGATGTAGAGGGGGGAGTTCCACTCCAGTGACTGCTCCACAATGATGCGTAGGCTGGCAATCTGGTCAGCGCAGGACCTGTTCCTGCGAAAGCCCGCCTGCTGGTCTCGGAGCATGGGGTCGACTGCCTCTCTCATCCTCTCCAGTAGAATTCTGTTGAGAACCTTGCCTGGCACTGACAGGAGCATGATCCCTCGGTAGTTGCTGCAGTCCCTGAGGTCCCCTTTCTTTGGCAGCTTGATGACGATCCCTTCTTTCCACTGGGCTGGCACCTCTTCCTTCTCCCAGATCTTGCTGAACAGGCTGTGCAGCATGTTGACGGCTGTCTCTGTGTCTGCTTTAATGGCTTCTGCTGGTATCTCGTCCGGCCCTGCAGCTTTCCCATTTCTCAGTGTCATGATGGCTTTCCTGATCTCCGCCTTAGAGGGCTTGTCGCAGTTGATGGGTAGTTCTGTCTCAGCTGGTGGGATGTCTGGTGGTGTTTCAGGGATGGGGCGATTTAACAGCTCCCTGAAGTGTTCTGCCCATCGCTTCAGCTGTTCCTCAGTTGTTGTCAGTGGGTGCCCGTTCTTGTCCTTCACTGGTTTGTCTGTCTGCTGAAATTTGCCCGCGAGCTTCTTGGTCACCTGGTACAGGTCTTTTAGATTCCCTTGTCGGGCTGCTTCCTCTGCTTGACTGGCCAGGTTGTCGATGTAGTCCCTCTTGTCCTTCCTGGTGCTCCTCTTCACTTCTCTGTCAGCTGCTGTGTATTCCTCTTGTGCCTTTGCCTTAGCTCTTCTTGTTCGGCTCGTGTTCAGTGCAGTTTTCTTCTCTTTCCTAACTTCCAGTTTCTGGATGGTATCAGCAGAGATCCATTCCTTATGTTGGGTCTTTCTCTTGCCAAGGACCTCTTCGCATGTGTCGTGCCAGAGTTTCTTGCTGTGTTCCCACTGTGTCTCGATGTCCATTTCACTGTCTTCTATCAGGTCTTGCAGTGGCTGGAACCTGTTGGAAAGGCTGATCCGGAATGCTGCTTGTGTGTCTGTGTTCCTGAGAAGTCCAACGTTGTACCTGGTCCGTGTGCTGTTGGCGTTGGTGTGCCTCTTAAGCCGAAGTCTCAATGCTGTTGCAAGAAGGTGGTGGTCTGATGATACATCGGCACCCCTCATCACGCGCACATCCCGCCACGATCTCCTGAACTTCCGGCTGATGCAGATGTGATCAATCTGGTTCTCCGTGACATGGTCCGGCGATCTCCATGTGGCCTTGTGGATGCGCTTGTGTGGGAAGATGCTGCCTCCTATCACTAGCTGGTTCAGGGCACAAAAGTCTGCAAAGCGCTCGCCATTTTCGTTCATCTGTCCCAGTCCGTGTGTTCCCATGGTGTCCTCATAGCCTGTGTTGTCTGATCCAATCTTGGCGTTGAAGTCTCCCATCAGTATGGTCATGTCCTTGGCTCCTCCTCTATCTATCACTGTCTGCAGTTGTTGGTAGAAGTCATCTTTTTTCTCCTCTTCCGCATCATTGGTGGGAGCGTAGCACTGGATGATGTTCAGCTTGATGTCTTTTTTCTTGGTGATGAATTTGGCTGTGATGATGCGGGAGTTGACAGGTTCCCAGCCGATGAGTGCCCGCTGTGCCTCCGGTGCCAGCATCAGGGCCACGCCCTCAGTGTGGGGGGCTCCATCCTCTGTGTGTCCAGAGTACAGCAATTGCTCTCCCGATGAAAATCTCAGCTGTCCTGTCTGTAGCCACCTTGTCTCACTCAGTCCCAGTACTCCTATCTTGTAGTTCTTCATCTCTCTTGCTACTTGTATGGTCCTTCCTACTTCATACATTGTCCTGATGTTCCATGTGGCTACTCTCGTTGTTGTCCTGGGTGTTAGAAGGGGGGTCGGCCTTGCAGCTTTCTTTCGGCTTTCACTGCAATGCGTCATAGGTCTCCGGGATGGAGACCCTTCCTCGCCCAGGTGAATGTCTCGGTTTGTTGCTGTCGATGCTTCAGTAACTTAGTGTTTTTTACAGGTAGGGCTGTTAACCCTACGCAAACCCGTTTAGCCTCATGGAGAGGTGGTCCACATTCGTCTGACCTCTACCCTTCGACCTGTCCAGCTTGGGTGACCCTGCCAGGAGCATGTGCTCCTGCTGGCATAGTTCTCTGGGTCATTGAGGTACACAAGCCACTACCCCACGACAAGGGTTGGACCATGTAGGGACGTCTCGTCTGGGAGGAATGAAAAGCTCTCGGCAAAGGCTAATCATCATCCCAGCTTAAGACTGGGGCATGCCTGGGGGTGGAGACGCCGAAGAATGATTCTTTTTTCTGACCTTGTGTCGTAAACTTTTATGCGGTGCATGTCGAGGCTTTTGAAGGCGGGCGTCGTTCCATTATTACTGTGATTGAGTGCTGTTGTCCCCCCTCTGCCTACTTTTTGGCAGTTTACTGGATTAGGGACTCTTACAGGACGCAGGTTCTGTAATATGGCTCAGTCGGTAACGCGTGCTTACCATCTAGGACTCTGCATTGCAGTCTTTAGAAAATTGTACCATTTGAAGAATGTGTCCACAACCATTCAGTCAGTGTGAATATTCGTTTGCGACTCAAAACAAATTAAGCAAAACGAAAAAGCGCTTTCATCGTTACTTTGTTATGTACTTTTTATTGTCCATAGTCGGTTTTTTTTTTTAGAATCCATCGTTGGATGAAAGTGATTGGAGATATCCATACCTTGTACCGGGCAACTTCTTTTGTTTGTTCAAATAACATGCAAGTGCAGATGCTGATTTAAACGACATCATTTTGCGAGCCTCAGAAGGGTTATCTCGTACAGAGCAAACTTTATTTTCCATTTTTTTTAACGTGCCCCTCACTGTAATTGATCACACTTGTCGTCCATGGATATTTCAGTAGCATGCAATCGTGGTCGACTTCACTCCCGTGGTGATGCTGCATAAAACGTAGACGCAATGTTACCGTCGTCTGGAAAAAACGGCCTAAGCTTCGTGGATTTGACCGGGCGCTTCGACCGTTTTCCAGCTGACGTCAGAGAGAGCATAAATGCTTCTCCTCGCGATTACCGCTTCAAAGTAAAATTTCCTACGAGCTCTGCGGAGGGGTTTGATCACAGGAGCCATTTTCCTGAGCGCTTTTTGAAAAGCTCGATCAGGCGCAAACGTTAAGCACTGAGGCCATGGGCTTCAAGCCTTGCTTAATGATGATTACAAGGCACGCACTCCCTCATTAACACAGTGGGATTACAGGTCCTGGACTGAAAGAGTTGCCTTTTCTTTCCGTGCAGGTTTAGAAAATGTTCACCAGCGTGAGAATGGAGAACAGTAGCATGCGGCAGAAGCGGGCAATGTTGTAATATTCATGTTCCTCAATGACGCTTTTCTGAGTTACTATACAAAACTATCCATCTATTTTCAATGTTAAAACAAAACTGTATCTGTACGTTTGTTAGCACACGGTCACAGAAACACCTGAAGTTTATCGTGTGTTAATAATAATAATAATAATAATACAGTTCATTAACCAGTTGAACAATTATTTTGTGCAAGGAGCCAAGAGCTGAAACCAACTCACCAACTCATATTCTCAACAACAAATTTGTGTTGCATGTCCAAACACAACAACAAAAACAACGACAACAAAACAAACAACAACAAAAACTAACTAACAAACGGCAGCTGTTTTGAAATACAGAACTGCATAATTATTATTCCAAACTACGCAGTTTCCAGTTCAATAATTCGAAAGTTACTTCCTACATTTGTTGATACAAAACAAACACTCCCTCAACTAAAATCGCCTCCCCACGGTCCAAGGTCGCTGAATCATCTTCACTTTCCAGTCTTGCAATAAAACAAAACAGTAAAAGACAAATAATCAATAACCAGAGTTCGACATAACCTCCAGCCGGCACCAGACAACAAACAAAACGATCGTAAAAGCCCGTCAGATCTTTCAACACTTGTCTCGTTGGATGCTTGAAGAAAACAACAGTATGTTTTATGATGGTAACTGAGCGAATATGGCATTAAAAGGGTTAATGGTCCATTGCTCTGGAAAATACAAACAGCGAGAGTCTGTTTTATGTGCCGGCAGTTGGAGCGTTATATCGTCGGAAGACACTGCCCACTTTGCCGGTCTGGGTGCACGTTTGTGACGCTCACAAATCATGCTGAATAATTTAACCGTTTTGTAAGTCCTCTATTGCCGTCCAAATGAGAAGTTAAAACCCTCATGATGTTTGCAAACATACACCAAAGTGACTCCATACGGCGGGAAGGAGGTGGGGGGAGGGGGTGGGGGTGCGGGGGTGGGGGGGGGGGGGGTAAACTGTGATTTAATAGGAGGGTGGGTGGGTGTTTGGCAGTTTCACGTCCTTTTACACCACGCATGGGCGATATCAAAAGCGGGACGACGAGGAAAAGGCCAGCACAAATATTCGGCCCCACACTAAGAATAGTTATTTTTTGTGATATGGTACGCTGCGCTCGCTCTCTCTCTCTCTTTCCCACCGTTTCCCACCTAACTCACAAATGTCCATTCCCACCGTGCATTATCGAAGCCCACAGAAACCCAGGCATATATTAATATTTGCGGAGCAGCTGGAGCGCAGAGTAAATTGCTATGTCTTGCGTGAGAGGCGTAGGCAGGCAGTGCATGTCAGGTTCTGAATGAAAGTGTAACCTGCGGAACCAATTACCGGAGGAGAAGCTCAGTGTGCAAGCAAATATCCAGCAACTTTACCTACCGACCCTACTGTACACACTCCACCTTGCCGTGCTGTGGCTGCCGTGAAAGATCTTACTAAGTGGTTGGCCAAACAGAAAGCGATTCTTGATGTTGCATGAGCTCTGTGTTACAGTTACCCGCGTATGTACATACGTATACGCGCACGACCCTAAGCGTTGTAGTAGCATGTATAGATATAGCATAGTTCATTTTGACCGGTTGCCCGTATCCAGGCACTTGAGAATCCAGATCCAGTGAGAGAGACGTGACATTAGAGGCAAGTCGTCATGTGCAGTTGCAGCCAATGACATCATATGAGGACAAACTGACATCCTCAGTGACGAGACACATCCCCTCAGACAGGACTTTGACAGCTTGACCGTATAGTATATAGTGGATTAGTGGTAGGTTTAGAGTCCCAAAGAGCAAGAGCGTTTGTGCCCCTGGCTATTAGAGCTGCCAGCTCAAGTAAAGAGAGAGAGATGATGATGATAATGATGAAACTTTATTTCTCAACGGTAAAAGTTTTGACAGAAAGTACGTCAGTTTGCAAACTTGCCGTTGCTAATACTACGAAAGATTAGAGAAAAGCAAATAATAAGAATAAAAAGACATAAAAAGAGAGACAACAAAATTGAAGAAAATACATCTGGAACAAGAGAACACAGTCGTGCACACACACACACACACACACACACACACACACACGCGTGCGCGCGCGCGCGCGCGCGTACACACACTGTGTCAAGGTCAAACATTTGAGAGAGAGAGAGAGAGAGGTGTGTGTGGGGATTGAGGAGGGGTGGGTGGGTATTTGGGCGTTTAACGTCCTTTTCCACCACATACGGGTGATATCAAAGACCCGGGCAACGATGAAAAACAACAGCACAAATATTTGGCCCCAGCCGGGAGGGGACTGAGGAGAGAAAAAGCAGAGCGAGTGAATGTGCAGAGTGAATGCCGGAATGAGTGTGTCAATGAGTGTTCAATGTGATAGTAAATTGTATGTATGTGAAACTGTGGTTCATTCTTGATCTTAAGTAATTTTACTGGCCAAGACTTTTGTTTTACTCATTTTTCTTATGCATATAAATTATTTGTCTTATTTATTAAAGTGTTTCTTGTGTGTTAACTAATATGCGGGTCAGATGTGTAGTTTCCCTGTTCGGGATCAATAAAGTATTCTGTATTCTGTATATCGAATTGTTATCCAATGGTCGGCTTAGAAGATTATACAGTATCTGTTATAAAAGCGTTTGAAATTGTGATCCGTCCATATGCTAAACATTTCTTTGTGTTGGGTACGTGCGAGAGGTGCAACTGTTTAAAAAGAAAAGTACACACATCACAACTGATACTATGAAATGGCGTGAAATTACTTGAGCACAAATCTTGGTTTTAAAAAAGCAGAAAACATTCCGCAAAACAAATAACATTAATGGAATTGTCGTCAGCTTCATTTACTTGTTTGCTCATTACGTATTAAACTAAACGCAAAACAAAATAATAAAAAAATCAAATTTTACTCATGCGGAGAAACACACCGTACACACAACCAACTGAGTGCTCGGGGCTCCCACATTTAAGCAAGCAAGTGACCTGTTCGAGGAGTTTTATATCACCTGTCAGGGGAAGCTGAAACCCGCATCATTTTCTCCTTAAGCGACTTAATCGGTGAAGCTTACGCTCGCTCTCGCAAATAACCACGGACCCGCCCCCTCCACCACTGTCCTGTTCTACTCCCTCTTACTCCCACAACGCTGCAGCCCCTTCTTTCCCAAGGCCGTGACCGACCCTAGCACATCAAAGGATGATCACATGGAGAGGCCGCTTCGTCCTTGTTGACCTTTTACTGGTCACCCCGGGACGCCAGTAACCCGCGAGAGGAATCCGTCCCGAGTGGAGGCCAGTGAGTAGAAGTGAGAGGGGGTAAATTTATTCCAAAGTGTTTCGTAAGTGCTGAATGGGCGCTGGTGTATTTGAGGGAGGTAATCTGTTTATGTGGTGTACTCTTGGACGGTCCTTGGATTCCGGCTCGTATGAGTCAAGCTTCGGACGAGCTGAGATCTGCGTATCCGGGAACTGCAGAAGAGTCGATCAAAGTCAGCTCTGACGAGACTGGGACATGTCCTGTGTCGTGAAAGTTCAAAAGAAGTTTCGTACTCGAACGCTGCATTAAGCAGGCAGAGTTGACCATCTTTAGGCTCATGATTCACGCTATTGGATGGCTGGTTGATTGGCTGGGACGAAAACGTCATTTCTCGCCTCAAAAGACAAAGACTGGGCAACGAGGGGAGAAAACCGGCTAGCAAAATGTCCTGCTTGAAATCGACCTCACGACCCGACCACTGATAGTCAAACGTTGTATCAATGACGACATGTGATGTACAAGACGTGCTGCACACAAATTCTTGTAACTGGTCAGTCGTTATTTTTATTCGGGACACTAACACAATGATTATTAGTGTCTGTGGTCCGTATACCGGGACAACATTAGTGTATGCCGTTGGTGTTTTCCCGACATTAAAATTTGCAAATTTATTGCATCCACCTGAATGATTCCGGAGAAGACTGAACTCCTCTTGCTGGGACGAATAAAATGCTCTTGTCGTTACTCTTCCTAGAAGGAACAGTAGACACAATGTCTGTAACGCAGAGAATGGATGTATATGTACCCAGTGTACCGCATTTTCTCTGCCAGCTAGAGTGGCCAATCTGCCATACACCCCGCGTGCTGCCTGCTCTTTTGTCCGCCATTTTGTTGTCGCCCTTGTCCATTGAGGTCCCGCAGTTGGCCGACTGGGGGCGCTGTCAATGCCGCAATCATGCCTTCACTGTTGACTCCGGTGCTCCTGCGGAGCTCTTCATATTGCAGTCAGCTCCCTCTATTTTTTTTGGCCCTTTTGCTCATCATTCTTCCATTCACACTGTGGCGTGGACGAGCACAAGAAAGCGTTATGGAGGTGCTTTGGCTGTCGTTTAAAAGACGATCATTCACCTGCTCTCACCTTAAATGACCCGAGCTCAGTGCCCCATTCATGACCACCTCCCCTAGCTCTCTCCCCAGTGTACCAGACGGACTTCAACCGAAGACTTAGACTGGTTCAGGCTCGTCCAAAGTGACCTTAGGTTATCGTCCCTTTGGAGGGCAGTTCCCCCGGGTACAACTTTCGGGGTATCACGGCAGAATATCTTATAGTTCAGTGAGCGATGAGTGATAAAGGGAGAATAAACACGCGCGTGCGCGCGCGCGTGCACACACACACACACACACACACACACACACACACACACACACACGCACACACACACATAAATAGGTCGAATGGCCTGCTAAAACTGAATTATTATTATATCACACACACACACACACACACACACACACACACACACACACACACACACACACACACTTTGAGCAGAGCACTTGAGTAGTTTACGATTAATATTATTGATATCATTTAAACCATTGAAACTGAGTGTGACAGGATACAATGTAGAGTAGGCGACGAGTGGATGGTAATTTGTGATTGTATGTGACACCAGCCCGATGTTTTGCTTGACACGAGAAGCGTCCTCCCCGGGGGTGCTGCCCCGCTTGCCCCTCCCACGGGGACACTAATAGAACTGTCCGCGGTTCTCGTTTGTCACCGAGTCCTTGGTGAGGGCAGCTTAGTGTCCCTTGGGTCGGTTTTCGCACAGGTATCAGGAGAGGTGTCCCTTTCAACTACAGGGGAGCCTCCGTGAGACTAACAGTCATGCGACTGGAGATTTTTTTTTTCTTTATTTTGGCTTGGTAGATTCGGTTTCAGCGAGTCCGTTTCTCATGTTCCGTGTGCCTGCATGCCTTTTTGACCTCGCTTCTGCGTAGTTGTGTTGAGGTAGTCGTCTGCGTCTTATTCGATGTCAGTTGTCTCAGATAAACAGCACGTGAAGGTATATATATTGGGGCGGTCGGTGGTCTGGTGGTTAATAGACTTCGTCACCAATACGAAAGGTCAGGTTCGAGTGCCACTCGGGGCAGAGAATGTTTCCTTGTCGTACGTGGCACCGTTCATTAGGGCCGATCGTCGGAGGGGATGGGGGGGGGGGGGGGGCTCTCCGGATACTCCGGTTTCCTGCTTTGGAATTGTTCAGCCCACAAAAATTGAAAATAAAAGCAATTATAAATTCCGAAACTTAAATAGCTGAGCTGACCCTTCGCACCACGTGGTTGTAATGTGTTTATGTCCAGTGTGTGAGAGAATGCGTGTGATTTACGTGAGGGTGCCTGTTGGGTTCAGTTCGCGGCGCTTTGGGCCGATTCAAGAAATTGGGTAAAGCGCCTATACAATTAATTAATTAATTAATTGATATCATTGTCGGAGCAACATGCCCCTCAGTCATAACTTGGTTCATATACAACACGGAAAGCAATGTCGAGTTTCTTGATTTTTTTTAAAAGAATACGAAATTAAAAATTTTCAGACAGTTACTTACAAAAACGCATCTGGCCCTGGCGCGTCCTCGGGGGGGGGGGGGGGGGGGGGGGGGAGTCCTATTTGGACAACTGGTGGATGCTTGAATTTGTTTAGTTTTTGTGTTTTTTCCCTATGTTTTATTACGTCACTTATTTTACAGTTCATGACTCACCCTTGAAAGAAAAAAAAAAGGTATCCTGCTTTCTTGTTAAATTGCGACCTGCATTCTTAACCCATGTGTTTTGCAATTTAAAAAAAACAACTCATGTTTCAACAGTGAGAAAATTAATATAAATATTCTGCTTGATATTGATCCTGTCTGCTGGCTTACTGAATTGCTGCTTGACTTTAAAGCAGTCTTTTGCAGAAGGTTTTGATTGTCTCCTGTCGTCTCAATTTGGCTGCCGGCCGTATGGACCATTCAGAAAACCTGTTTGTTTTTCACAGCAGGGTGTCACGATTCACTGAGTGTCATCCCTCAGTGTCGCATGGCCGCTGGTCAGGATAAGCGTCTGAAATTTCACACTCGCTGGATTGTGCCGGGGAAGGAAGCTATAAAGCAGGAAAAACAAGACAGGTCAGAGGAAGGAGAAACTGATGGGTAATGTCAAACAGCCACGGAGTCAACCACCTCTCAGTGTCATTTGACATGGGGATTTGGCCTAATGGTTACGGCGTCCGGTCTGCGAATCCTGTGGTACCAGGATCGAATCCCCTTTGGGGCAGGAATTTGCAGGGATTTTTCCTTGTCAGATCGAGTCAAATCACGTGCAGTGGGTGAGTGTTGAGTGTTTGGGAGTTTAACGTCTTTTCCCACCACGTAATGGTGATATCAAAGACGGGACAACGAGAAAAAGGCCAGCACAACATTTGGCCCCAGCCGTGATTTCAACTCACGACTCGAGCATTGAAAGTCCAACTCTCTACTATTCGGCCATCCCAGCTCCCTAGTGCCTGCATAGACTGAAAACAAAGGGGGGGGGGGAAGGGCATTAAGCTATGAAATCGTAATTTACTGGTTACAATAAAGCGAATAATAAAAAAAAATTGTCCGTTGGTTTGCCACCTACACATTTGTTTTCTCTGTCTGGAAAGAAATGCATTCTGTGAGACCTCGCTGCCGTGTGAACAGCATGATATTGAAACAACGGCACCATCGTTTTAGTTCGCCTCACTTTTATACAGATCGAGCAGGCCCTTCGTAATTCCACCAGCCTGATCACGCATTTTAAATGGAGCGATCGCTCCCCCCATTGTTTGAATAGTCGTCCAGTTCCTGGTTCCCACCTAGGTGTGGGCAAATACTGGCTGGCTCCGGGCTCTTTGTGTTTCGCTTTGACAATGAATTTTGGAAAATCCGCTCAACAATGCCCAGTGACTGCAGTCATTGTAGTTGTATCAGTCTGAAACACCCACTGTGACGTGTGCTACAATGAAATGGAAAGATCATTGGACGCGCAAGTCCTTCACGATATTGCAGTCATATTTATATATGCAAAACACCATGACCGAACTGACCTCCTTCCAGCTGATTGGCCTAGAGAAGGTGGACATTTTAGAAAATCGTTGTGTATCGTTTGATATTATTGCAAAAGTACTATTACCTGGCTTTGTATTGATGACACGGGTATTGTCCCTTGTATAATTGTCTAAGTTTTTCTTCGACTTAACTTCAAGTTTTACAACAACAACAACAAAACAAAAAAGACGGGTCTCCTCGACAAACTGGCAAAGGGGAGAGAGATTTCGTTTTTCTTATTTCCTGAAAGGTATACATTATGAGCACTGAATGCCTGCCACATACGGCGTAATAAACTGTCCTGGTTGCGGTTTGAGTGGTTCAAACAAGCCAGTTCTTTTTCCCCCGTGTCACCGTAAAAAACAAACCGACATCCGATTTGTTGATACCAGATCCGGATTTTAATTTAGGGGAAGAAATGAAAGTGTAACCAAAGCCAAAAAGAGGTAATTCATCCAAACAACAACAACAAAAGCGATCCAGGATACACAGTAAAAAGGGCAGCCACCACCACCACCACCACCCCAACAACAACAACAAAAACACACCAAAAACTGACAAACAACAACAACAACAAACACACAAAAAAACAAACCGAATGCTGCTTTGGGATGAAAGAAACAAAAAAGCGAAACCAATAGATCGTGGGGTTTTTTGGTTGTTTTTTCCCCCCAAATCAGATTCGTTTTCCTCATTTTCTCTGGCGGACAGGTGATTAATGTCCCAAAACCTGTACGACTATACATGCAGCGCCGGTAGAACTTTTCCAACACACCGGGCAAGACAAGAGTTCCCGCCCTCTCCCTGCGCTCCGAGTTGTCGGCCGCGGCCAGATGAAACACACCAGACGGATCCGCAGCCGCCACTTTTAATCCGGAGGGACAATACAGGCCGTATTTTTAGTTCTTGATCAAGGGACCACCATTTGCCAGCTGACTTTCAATGAACAGCTCTCAGATAGATGGACACAACCTAACCCATTGTGCGAGGAATAACACGATTGCGCTTGGCTATTTCCGTCCTTGGTGGTTGTGCGGTCTGGCAGTGTTTAATTCCTCCTCTCATGTTTATTCTTTTGACTTTGGAATAATTATGTCGATGAGCGTTTCGTCCTGTGCCATGCAGCTTGGGTCCATGACGGTCCATCTAAGGGTGGCTGTCAGCCGAAGGACTGTCAAGTTCCTCGTATCGGCCACGAGAGCTCAAGTGTAGCTCATGAGGACGTTAAACCCTAGATTACCTACCTACTGGGTAACGGAAAAAAGGCCACCACATTTTTTTGTGTGCTCCCGGCCGTGAATCCGACTCACGACCCGAGCATTGAAATCCTGACGCTCTACCAGCTGGAATCTTTCAGCTGTCCCGTAGCATAATATTATAGGCATTTCTTACGTGTCTTTCCACCAGGAAAGGCCTCAGAAGAGACAGTGCGTTCCTATAAACCTGACATCTCCAACAGACGTACATGAACATCTTTAAAGCCTCAGTCACATTAAAACAATAAATTGTGACCATTTTCACGATACCTTGGTAGGTTGCGATGGCAAGTGCTTATGACACTAAAATGTACCAGAGCAGTAAACCTGACATTTGAAACGAGCGCACGTATAAACGCTGAAGTCTCAGTTGTACTAAAACAGTGAATTATGTGGATGCTTAACCCCGGACAAAATTCCGTAGCTCATGCAGCTTTCAGACCAGATGAATAGAAAGAAATGATGATGGGACACGATTGTTCTTTTTTAAGCGTTGTGGACAGGGCATTTCGTTGTAATTGCAAATGATATCTAATAATAACAATATTAATACATGGCTTTTATAGAGCGCTGTTCTCCCGCTTCAAGGACTCGCTGCGCTTAAAGCACACACACACACACACACACACACACACACACACACACACACACACACACTATTTACATCCCCTCCGCTTACATACAATTTGACAGTGCAACGAACTCATGATGCACACAGACACTGAGGCTTAACAGAGGTTTAGCTGTCAAAGGCTTGGCGGAAGAGATAGGTCTTCAGATGCGATTTAAACAGAGGCAGTGAGGTCTGAAGGCGGAGTTCGATTGGCAAGGAGTTCCAGACAGTCGGGGCTAAAAAGCTGAAAGAGCGCTCTCCGGCAGTTTTCATGTTACGCTTCGGAATTGTGAGGAGTTTTTCGCTAGCGGAACGCAGGGTGCGCGACGGTTGATACTTACAGAGTAAGGCCGACAGGTAGGGAGGAAGAGAACCCTCGAAGAAACGGAATGCGAAAGTGGCGATTTTGTACTGGAAACGGAATTTAACAGGGAGCCAATGCAGATGTTTCAGCAGAGGCGTAACGTGATCCCTCTTTCGTTTTCTCAAGATGAGACGCGCCGCGTTGTTTTGGATCATCTGCAAACGAGAGATCTGGTCTGCCGGTAAACCTGCAAAGACGGAGTTGCAGTAATCCAACCGCGACGTTACGAACGCATTGACAAGCCTTGATGCTGCACTTTCAGAAAGGAACGGCCTAAGTGAGGAGATCCTGCGGAGCTCAAGAAAAGCCGCACGGCAGACGCTGCTGATCTGATCATGCATGGAAAGCGTCTGGTCGATCTTCACACCTAGATATTTCACACACTTTTGGAAAGAGATCTGAGACCCACCGATGTTTGCGACCTCGCTGCCAATCAAACTGAGACGCGACTGAGAACCTACAGGCATGACCTCGGTTTTGTCAGTGTTGAGTTTAAGCTTGTTGCTAGTCATCCAGGACAAAACATCTTCAATACAGGACTGAATGCTCAGCTGAGCAGAGCTGAAATGGTCGGGAGTACTGCTTTTTGACAGTTCAGTGTCGTCCGCATACTTGTGAAAATCACACTCATGAGCGGAGATCACATCAGACAGAGGCTGGGAATACAGCGTAAACAAAACAGGCCCTAAAACGGAGCCCTGAGGGACCCCAAACACCAACAGACTAGGAGCAGACAACCGGCCATCAACGGTTACACATTGGAAGCGATCTGTGACATAGGACGTGAACCACGCCAGCGCGGTGCCGTGAATACCAAAAGTCAACTCCAACCTCTTCAGCATCACAGAGTGATCAAGCGTGTCGAATGCTGCGCTGAGATCCAGGAGAGCAACAAGGGAGACTAGTCTCTCGTCTGAGTTCACAAGCAGACCATCCAGGACACTCAGCACAGCAGTCTCCGTGCTATGATCCTTCCGGTATGCCGACTGGTGGACTTCAAGTAGATCATTTTCAGACAGATGGCGCTGCAGCTGTTTTAAGACAACCTTCCTATCTAACTCTCAATAGTGTAAAGTAAGCACTGCTCACTGACATATGGTTACTGTACTTTTTACGTACAACGTACTTTAGTGGCAATCTCGTTTCAGTAGGTAGACAATAACTGCTGGGTTTTTTTTTTTCCTGATTAATCCTGAATTAATGAATTCACCATCAACTTGCTGAAGTAGGTCAAACCGACGAATCAGAAAAGTCAGGAAATGAAATGAACAAATGTCACACACACACACACACACACACATGGAAACAAACAGTGAGAAATGAAATAAAAATAGCACAGGAATCAGTCTGAATAATTCTACTCCACCCAGGCAATTGTACACTTGAACCATCAAGGCAGACATTTCTCTCGCTGCAGTACTGTGAAAAGGGCCTTAACATGGGTTCCCACGCACGTAGAATGGGCCAGGAAATTCATAGTAGCCCGCTTCACCATGCACACTTCAAATTAACCATCAAAGTGCAACGCCGCGCACGGCTACCCATGATCCAGGGGACAGTGCCCCTAGTTAGCACGGTAGTCGACATCAAAGCTGTGCTAATGAGAGAGTAGAGAGTACACTTATTAGCATGTCATGCTGTCGTCGGCAGACTTTTCAAGTCACGAAGTAATTTGGGAGCAGAGCAGCAGGTATATATAAAGTATCCGTTTCAAATGCAGAGGGACTTGACATACACGTGAAAATTTAAAGTTAATTGAGGGTTCAGTGGCTAATTGCTTGATTTCTATGGCTGGTTGGAGTTAACGTTTGGGCGGGTCGTCAAAGGTTGTTGGCAGGGTGACGTCGTGTTGTACTGAAGTGTGAGAATCATTCAGGTTGTTGAAAACACGCGTCGATGGTAATTTGTTTATTCCTTAGATTGATCGTTGCGTGGGAAGCTGGCTAAACGGATGATCGAAAATAAGCGCAAACACGACGGTTATACAGAATGGTGGTGACTGGTCGGTGGCACATTTTCAACTCAGTGATGCTGCAAAACAGGTTGCATTTAGATGAATCACTTTTCCACCACGTACGTCATCCCTGTAGGGGCAATAGAAGGAAATGTTCTTGGTGAGATTTTCGAGAAATATCGTGGGCAGATCTGTCCTGAGTATTTGCAATAAGCAAATAGCACAAATTTGCTGAGTTGAGGTTCTAAAGAGGGGGATGGGGGGGGGGGGGGGGTCGCTGGAGGGGGGGGGGGGGGGAAATAAACTGGGAAGAGAAGGAATCTGAATTCCGATCTTGTCTCTGAATGAGAGAAAACAACTTCTTTTATTGATCATATCATTTCCCAGCCCATTGATTCCCTTTGCTGAAATCCTCTTAGGACGAAACCAGGCGTCTTTGAACTTGATCTCAATTTGACAGACAGAACTACGACATACTACGAATTCATTAAAGTAATTCAAACGTCTGTGGCTGGCTTTTAAAATTCACAACTCTCGTCCCCCATTTTTCAAGTGGCCCACGTGAGAGCCATATACACAGCGTGATAAAGCCCCCTTCACAAACAGCGACAAGGAAATAAAAAGTTCACAGACAAACCGACTGACAACGTCAAACTTTTAACAGGCAAGCTTGAAAAAGACCACCAGTAGCTCGTCGCCCGCGAATCTTCCGAGCGGAAGAGGCCGAGGAAGAAGCGAACGGCCTGTTTGTGTCTTGCGGACCATAGTGCTTGACAGTTCAAGCGTAAAGGGTTCGATTTTCCCCGCAGAGCTGAGACACAGAGCCGCTCTGTGAGTGGCCGCTAGAGTTGTCTGTGCTTCGCTAAGGGTTTCGTCCCGTTGACGCCAAAACTTGCGGGTGTCTAGAAAAGTCAAAAAGAAAATAAAGGAGCCATAGACGTGGAAGGAAACGTCCT
Organism: Batillaria attramentaria; assembly: GCA_018292915.2. Classification (NCBI taxonomy): domain Eukaryota; kingdom Metazoa; phylum Mollusca; class Gastropoda; family Batillariidae; genus Batillaria; species Batillaria attramentaria. The sequence continues at coordinate 757,785 of JACVVK020000201.1, forward strand.
TTCACAGTGAAAGCGACAGCTAATCATAGGTATTAAGAAAGTGGCTGTCGTATAAACAGTTTCGTCAAAACAAGTTAGTAGCAATCAGTAGTAGCATGTAAAAGTACACACATTCTATCATATTTCCCGACCCTGAGTGTGAAAGGCGCCGGGTCGGGGACCCCTACTAGAAAATTCGAGATGGGAAAAAGCTCTGCCAACATAAACTGTACACAAAAATCTCACTACTATCAGCCCCTGTTACCGTTCCTTTCAACCCCCACAACATGAGCAGTACAGTCCCCCCCTTGAAATCTTCCATAGGATCAACGGACTTCTATTTGACTTCACAAAAGGCGCAATGAAGCTCGAGTGACATCGCTAAATTTTCAAGCAGTAGTCGTCCTTTCACCGGCTCTATGGACGCAGTGGGATGTGCAATGGAGCTGGAAGTACGACGCCATAAGCTGTCTAAGGCGTTTTGATGGATCAGTGTTTGCTTTGGCTTTTCATCGGCACGAATCTTTAAACTGTATTGGCGACAAGTCTGAGTACTCTATGATCTTGACCCTCCTAACTCTTTGTGAGTTGTTCTCCAGGAAGGTTTCCACTCCTACAACGCGGGCCCGGCAGAATCAGGTAGTTCAACCCTGACCTCACCTTTATTTGTGAGTTAAAAAAATGGATCACTTTGAATGGGGGAACAAATCAGCCTGTTTGAGGATTCAGTCCTCGTAACAGCTCAGCTGAAGCTCATAGGATTGCGTTTCGTTGGACGTCCCATCGTAAATACCGGTTTTTGAATTTCATGTCATCGCAAGCACGCCCCGGCCGAAGGGGAGAAAACAGGAGAAAGGGGGGACAAACATCTATCATCTGGTGACGTTTTCACGCTCGTGCTCAGTCTGGCTGCCTAACGAAGCGTCAACAATTATTCATAACTCGCCAGCATGTTAACTGCCTGACACTCACGTGGGGGGCAGACGAGGGGACAATGCTTGCCCGACTTTTCCACCTTGCTTTGTCTGTAAACATTGGACCTAAAATGCAAACCCCACAAAAAACAGTTAAATAGATTAAAAACTAGTGCGTGGGTTGCCAAAGATAACTTGATGCGTATAATGCTACGCGATGCAACATGACACTCGATCGCAACCGCAGAAATGTGTGCAATGTGAAGCAGAATGTGGCCTAAAGGTAATCACAAGCATGACAAGTATTTTACTGTATGACGGCAATGAAGGTGGTGGTTGGTATGGGTAAGGGAATGGACTGACACTGGGGAGTGGTTTTCCTGTTACTCAATGAAAGAATAAGTTTCAGAAAACCGGATTTGAGTGTCTTGGTCAGTTAAGGTATGTTTCTTGACTTTGTATGCCTGTCTGCTTCAGAATCGCATTCTGCGTAGTAGCTAGTGCGAACGGTGAGTCTCGGAAGCCCTGGCACATATAGTTTTGTTGATATATTAGTTCTCCTTATTACTGTAGCAATAGATAATAGTTTAGCAACCGTGTGTACGTGTGTGTGTGTGTGTGTGTGTGTGTGTGTGTGTGTGTGTGTGTAGAGTTGCAACTACAAGATGTAAGACAAGTCTCAGCACCTAATCTTCTATCCTTGTAAAATAAAGTGTCATTGTCACACACACACACACACACACACACACACACACACACACACACACACACACACACACACACACACCAGGTCGCAACATGGATTTCACACAAACACATGCCTTTGTATCTGACTGTCGCCTGGCTTCTTGTGATCCGAACTACTGAACTGGTGACTGTGATGAAGTGTCCCACACAGCTGACCTGTTGAACCTCTCACAGCATGGGCAGTAAATAATATAAAAACCGGGGCATACAAGTGTACCTCTGTGTGTGTGTGTGTGTGTGTGTGTGTGTGTGTGTGTGTGTGTGCGCGCGCATGCGTGTTTGCAGTGCCCTTTAAGAGTACAAACTCGTCAACTCAGACGCGCTTTTCGGGTCTGCGGCTGACTCCAGGATTTAGCCGGCTCCCCTTGAGGGCCGCCGAGGAAAGGAAATTAGAAAAGAAATTAAAAAAGGAATCACTGCTCTCGACCCCGCCTCTAGGATTCTTTTCATGTCGTGTTTGAAAGTCGTGTGGAGGTCAAAAGCTGCCTGCTGTTTGCATGAGGGAGCTCTCTCAATAAAAACACAAGGACAAATCAATAACGTAGGGGTGGGTAAGCAAAAGTTGTTGATTTTTTTATGTAGATTTTCTGCTTCAGCCCTTTCCCCACCCTACTTCCTCTCATCGCGACAGGTGGGCGTGTGTGTGTGTGTGGGGGGGGGGGGGATGGAGGTATGGGAGGGGTTGGGGGTGGGTGATAGAGGTTTCTGCGAGGCGACACACGGGGGCTAGCGAAGACTGCGTGGAAGTACATTGTACATCGCACTTTCTCCCATTGGGATTGGTATGGGTTTAGCCCCGATCGTGTTTTTACGCGAGACTGGACTTGCTTTGATCCGCTGTTTGGATGGACTCTCTGTCTGGCCGGTCAAAACACTGTAACCACCCGGCCGTCACTCACAGGTCATCTCATGTAGTGTGCTCTCCCCCACCCAAATAAATCGTATTTTATACAGGCCTTATAATGAAGTTATACTAAGAAGGCAAAATAATGTCCCCGCCATCTTGATTGATCCCCGCGCCGAACGATGACAGAATGTGTATGTTTGGTGACAGTGATATCACTCACAAAACAAATCCATAAAAGTTTGTTTGGGAAGCTCAAAGGACTTGACTTGCTTCAAAGGAGTCTGATCAAACACGACAAGGAAGACTCGGCAATGCAGTTGACTTTTTCTGGTCATTGACAGCGGCGACGTTCTCCAACGACGGCAGGCCCCTGTCTATGTCTTCAAAAGTCTGAAACCGAGTGCAGTTAAATGAAATTCGTGAACAAGTGAAAGACTGTGTGAAATGAGTGTATTCATGATCATAACGCTGTTCGTGTTGAACTCAATAGGTGCATGAAATAACTACAGCGGTTGGCCCTTGATCTCAATTGCCGATCTTTATCATGTGCGACCGAAATCAAGCAAAACGGCTGTAGTAGTAGTAGTAGTAGCAGTAGCAGCAGCAGCAGCAGTAGTAGTAGTAGTAGTAGTAGTAGTAGTAGTAGTAGTAGTGGTGGTAGCAGTAGCAGGGGCGTAGGAACCACGGGGGCCCTGGGGGCCCAGGCCCCCGTTCGATGTTTGGAAGGGGGGCCCGAATATCTTTGGGCCCCCCCTTGCTTTTGATAAGAGGAGAGGGGGCTCACCAGTGGTGGGGCCCCCCTGCTCTGCTGTCGCAGGACACTGACAATCCTTGGCAGTCAACACACACACACACACACACACACACACACACACACACACAGACCCCCCCCCCCCCCCCGTCCCCCTTCTTCACCCCGGCCGTATGGCTCACCCGACTTAGTGGGCCCCCCTTCCTCTCAGCATCTTCCTACGCGCCTGAGTAGTAGTAGTGGTGGTAGCAGCAGTAGTAGTAGTAGCAGCAGAAGCAGCAGCAGTAGCAGCCGTAAAGGTAGTAGTAGTAGTAGTAATAGTAGTAGTAGTTGCAGTAGCAGCAGCAGTAGTAGTGGTGGTAGCAGTAGTAGAAGAAGAATAGCAGAAGCAGCAGCAGTAGCAGCAGTAGTAGTAGTAGTAGTAGTAGTAGTAGTAGTAGCAGCAGCAGCAGCAGCAGTAGTAGTAGCAGAAGCAGCAGCAGTACCAGTAGTAGTAGTAGTTGCAGTAACAGCAGCACTGAGTAGCAGTAGTAGTAGTAGATGCAGCAACAGTACCAGTACCAGTAGTAGTCGTTGTAGTAGTTGCAGTAGCAGCAGCAGTAGCAGCAATAGTAGTAGCAGCAGCAGTACCAGTAGCAGTAGTAGAAGTAGTAGTAGCAGAAGCAGCAGCAGTAACAGCAGAAGTGGTAACAGACACAGAAGCAGTAACAGCAGTAGTGGTAGCTGAAGTAGTAGTAGTAATAGTAGTTGTAGCAGTAGTAGTGAATGGGCCTGTTCAGATCAAAGGTTATTTTCCGCTGAGCAGGTTAATCAAAACTGATCACTTCAAAGGTCTGTTGCATTATAGGGATACTTCTTCAATGGTACATGTAGTATGCACCAGTGGTTTGTCTTGGGCTTTCTTTGTTCAGTAAACTTTCGTATGACTGAATGTAGTTTCATGAAATACCAAACAAAAAATAAAAAAGAAAGAAAGAAAGAAATGAAAAAGACAGTTTTTGTACCTTTCTTAATTCCAAACATCTAAACAACAACAACAACAACAACAAGAGGTTAGAATAACCGTTCTTAATACTTGACTCTTCACCAGTGTCTTTATCGCTCCTTTGAAAAAGAGAGAAATGTTTTGCATGCTAAATACACAAGAAGATAAATGCATGCGCTCCTCTTGTACGTCGCGTCCAATCCATCACACTCAAGGAGCTTTTCACCCCGAGTGACTTTAACAACCTCTGTGCAATTAACATGCGCATTATTGTGCGTTAACCCTTTGTGGTCATCCAGTCTAGCTTGCAGCCCGCAAGCCCTGTCTCTCGTTTTACGCGGGCAGCATCTGTCTGGGGACGAGGAATTTTGAAAACTGCTTCAGTCCATGAGTGGGTGAGTGTTTGGGTTTTTAACGTCCTTTTCCACCACATACGGGTGATATCAAAGACGGGGCAACGGTGAAAAAGCCAGCACAAATATTTGACCCCTGCCGGGAATCGAACTCACGACTCGAGCACTGGAAGTCCAACGCTCTACCATTTGGCCAACCCAGCTCCCCGTCAGTTCATGAACTATCTGATCATGACTGAAATTGCAATTTCCTAATGGTCTTGGATGACCACAGAGGAAACGAGGTGGCAAAAGAAAGACTAGACCCCGCTTGTAATAGAACAAGGCGTTTATAGAAAAAGTAGACTTTCTGTTGAATACCATTTAACTGTTTGCATTGTGTGCGTGTCGTTGAGACGAGGCCCTGGCCTGATGGCTTTGTATGTTTTTGTATATATTTCTTCTTTTTCACTTGGAACTGTTATTTGTTAATAGGTTGCAGCGCTACATAAGTATTATCATTATTATCATTATCATTTTGCTGCCTTTTTTTACGTTCCCATTGGCAGTCACTGCCGCTTCTTTTTGCGGCCAGCTAATATAAATCAGTCAATAAGTCTTTATCATCCCAGTGGGAAATTTAGGTGTGGTGGACAAACAAAACAATAATACACATCAAATAATAAAATACAAATAAAATAATAAACACTACAATTAAAATAAAGATGTCTATTAATTAAATATCACACACAACAGTCTTAGTATTAATAGTATATATAATTTAAATTAGCTATCTAAACTTATAAGACATTAATCATATTCAACACAAAATCACAGACTCCATCCACCACACCCGGTTCGTTTGATCACAGTATGAGACACGCCAGCATACACAAAGCACGTACACCTTAACAAAGATCTCGAAATATGAAATACACCTCATTAAGATCTCGACCTCATTACTTATCAATACTTTTTTTATACTAGTCACACGGAAATGGTCATTCTGACTTGGACCATTTGATTCTGGACCAGCTTCATACGTATGACCACAAGTCATTCCACTCATATACTTGGCGCCCAGGTAGTTTATATAATCAGATGCCGATTTATATGTACATTAAGGTCCCCCCCCCCCCCACCTATCAGCCCCGAAATTTCAACTTCCGGCTTGGAAGCCCAGCAAAGGTTAATCGTACGCCTACCCGTATCGTGCGTGTATCAAGCTATGTTTCTACAACGTTTCCATACAATCACATTAGATCTCACATCTCATTTGCTTAGAAGCGAGTGGGGGTGGGGTGGGGTGGGGTGGGGGTGGGGGTGGTGTTTGGGAGTTTAACGTCCTTTTCCACCACGTATGGGTGATATCAAAGACGGGGCAACGAGAAAAGGCCAGCAGAAATATTTGGCCCCAGCAGGGATTCGAACTCACTTGCTGTGAACGATTATTACCTCCATTGGACATAACATCCGCATTTTTTCCCTCAGTGTACGTATTATCAGTTGCTACCAGGAATCGGACTCCGCTCCTCTCTGTTTTCGACGAAAACGAATATTTCTGTTTGTTTCTCAGGAACGCTTAAAGGGTTATTCCCCGCGACAACCAACAAGCCAGTAAATACTTAGCATTCTTACTCTCCACCCACTCCACACACACACATTGCAAAAACACATATATGCACTTCTCTTTAGCTTTTCTACCATTAATCATTCGAAGACGTTCTCATTGCTTTTTTATAATTGAAACGCTTGACGAGAAATCCTTGTGCAGTGATAAGGTGTTCAAACAGTGTGTGGTCATTGTGTAAAGATGTCATGTCATGTCTGCTGAAGGGTTCCGTTTCCACTTGGAAAACTACATGATTGTTTGCGTCACAAGACGTTCTTGTCTCTTGATTCATGCCAGCGGGAAGCACTTCTTCCTTTGTGGTTTTAAGGTCGCTGTTGAAATGGGGGGAAAAAACAGGACAGGCAGACGCCTGAAGAATGCTTGTACATTTATCAAGCTCATAACGGAACCAGTCCCCCCCTTTGAATATTCGTAAGGAGCTTCAACCCACTCCCACACCCCTAAACTGACAAACAAACAAACGAGCAACACCTCCGACAACCCCCCCCCCCCCCCTAAAAAAAAAAGAAAAAAAAAAGAAAAAAAAAAGAGCAAACAACCAACAACCAAAACAACAAGAAATATCAGCATTCTACCCAAACATCCCCCCCCCCCCCCCACACACACACAAACCAAACCTAAAAAGACCAAGCGAAGTAAAGCAACCAAAACTAAACCCAGCTATGTGTGTGTGTGTGTGTGTGTGTGTGTGTGTGTGTGTGTGTGTGTGCGTGTGTGTGTGTGTGTGTGTGTGTGTTGGAGTTTAACGTCCTTTTCCAGCACGTACGGGCGATACCAAAGACGGGGCAACGAGAAAAAGGCCAGCACAAATATTTGGCCCCACCCGGGATTCGAACTCACGACCCGAGCATTAAAAGTCCAACGCTCTACCATTCGGCTATCCCGGCTCCCCACGACGCTCAGGAGGGTGATTAACCCTTTTTGGACGTGCTACATGTTAACATATGACAGCAATGCAGCACTCAGGGCCGGACTACATGTTAGCACGTAACAGCATTGCAAGTCTCAGGGCCGGGCTACATGTTTCACATGTAAAATGCTTCACCGCTTCCAGTTTTCATTACCAATCCACCTTTTCCATCTACCCCTACCACATTAGGTGTTATTTCCCTTGCACATTATTCCTTTCACTTCATGTTGCGACCGCTAGGAGCGTTTTTTTTTTTTTTTTTTTTAACACGACTGAGAAAAACTAGAGGAGCAAAGCCTCCTTGGCTCACTTGTGAGATGGGTCAAGGTCATTCAAAAGAGTATGTTTCTAAAGCTCTTATCACTAGCTTTCACGAAATAAGGTGTCTTGTGTTCATAGTTCCTAAGAAAACAGCAAATGGCAACATAACAGTTTTCCCAGGACAGCTTCTATGACATTGACCTTGGGTCAAGGTCATTCAAATGAGATCTGTAAGTGAAGAGCTTATCAGTGACTATCATTATGCCAAATTTGATAACTCTAATTTTTGAAGTTTCTGTGCAAATGGTAATGTAAAATTTCACAACAGACAGCTGTAATGACCTTGACCTTGAGTCAAGGTCACTCAAATGGGTATGTCTGCATAGGTCTCTTTGCTGTCTATCATTGTGCCTTGCTGCTGTTTGTTGTTTCCAAGGAAATGCTAACGTTAAAGTCTCCACAAAACATCTTGAATGGCCTTGACCTTGACCCAAGGAAATTGAATACAAGTATGCCAGTACAGGTTATGCCAGTACAGGTTTTGTCAATGTCTATCATGCCATGCAAAGTTTGATGTCTCTGGTACCACTACATTCTGAGAAAATGGCAATTTTAAATTTCCAATTACACATCTTTGACGACCTTGACCTTCAGTCAAGGTCATTCAAAATGGTAAGTCTTGAAAGGTCTTGCTGCTGTTTATCAGCTTGCCAGGTTTGGTGCTTCTGTTGTTTATTGTTTCTGAGAAAATGCCAATGTTAAGGTTTTGGAAGGTTTCCGCAAAACAGCTTGTATGGCCTTGACCTTGATTCAAAGTCACTTAATACAGGTATGTCAGTAAATGTGTTGTCAATGTCTATCATCGTGCAAAGTTTGATGTCTCTGGCTTTTCTAGATTCTGAGAAAATGCCAATGTAAAATTTCCAAACAGACAGCTTTAGTGACCCTGACCTTAGGTCAAGGTCAGTCATTATGGTATGTTTTGAAAGGTCTTATGGCTGTCTATCAGCTTGCCAAGTATGGTGCCTCTGCTGTTCATTGTTTCTGAGAAAATGCCAATGTTAAGGTTTTGGAAGGTTTTCCGCAAAACAGCTTGTATGGCCTTGACCTTGATTCAAAGTCACTTAATACAGGTATGTCAGTAAAGGTGTTGTCAATATCCATCGCCATGCTAAGTTTGATGTCTCTGGCTATTCTAAATTCTGAGAAAATGCCAATGTAAAATTTCCAGACAGCTTTAGTGACCTCGACCTTGGGTCGAGGTCAATCAATATAGTATGTTGTGAAAGGTCTTATGGCTGTCTATCAGCTTGCCAAGTTTGGTGCCTCTGCTGCTCATAGTTTCTGAGAAAATGCCAGTGTTAAGGTTTACTGCGGACACACAGACAGACAGACAGACAGACAGACAGACAGACACACAGACAGACGACGGAGGGTTATTACATAGACTCACTTTGTTACACAAGTGAGCCAAAAATGGCAAAAAGACAAGGGCATGCGACCCTTGGAGGCAACCCTGGGTACTGATGTTTATTACAGTGTGGCACTACCAGTCTAAACATGGTTAACATCCTTTCCCTACAAGACACTGAGGATAATGTTCCTGTCCCCACCACCACCTCCATGTAAATCCGTAGTGCCTGAGTTCGAATCCCGGCTGGGGTCAATTATTTGTGCTGGCCTTTTTTCTCGTTGCCCCTCCCGGCTTTGATATCACCCATGCGTGGTGGAAAAGGACCCAACTCCCAGACATTCACCCATCCGACTCATGTAAATCCTTCCCTTTTGATTTTGTTTCTCCACGTTCTTTATAGTTCAGCACTGTGCCGGCTTTAACGTCATTCCCCAGTACATGTACCCCCAACAAACCCTCTCCATCCTCGCTCCCCCTATCCCGATTCCGGAGGAAGAAGGGGGGGGGGGGGGGGAGAGGACAGATTGTCGGTAATGTCCGTATAAATTTTGTTCAACTGAGTTTGACATCGTGTTCCGGAGTCGACACCCATGTTTAACAAAACGTTCCCCTGGACTCACACCCCACGTTCACTCCAGTAAATCCCCCTACCCCGACCTCTGAGAACACGACCCCCTGAGTACTGCACTTTTGCCCCCTCAAACGTCCACCACAAGGAAAACGGTTTGTTTTCACCCCGAGTATCGTCACACGCCATTAGCTGACCCCTTCCTGACGGAAGTAAGCCTCGTTTTCAAGCCCCGGCTCCTCTCCGCTTCCTGTGAAAGAAGTGGTGATTTACGCGCTGTGTTAATTCAAAACTTTTTTTCGCGTGATTTCTGAGTGCGTGCCACGTTCTGCCAGACGGTTCATGCAAAGTTGTGGCGAATTATTATGCACTGACCATCTCATTTTGGAAATAGACCTTACTCACTATGACTCGGTTGTCTGTCGCTCTTCTCCTGTCGTTCCGTTGACAGCATGCATCCTCTGTGTGTGTGTGTTGGGGGGGGGGGGGGGGCTGAGGGTATGGTCACGTAGCCGAGCTGTCAGTGCTTGGATAGATTGTTCGAATCCTCAGTGACCGGGAGTGAAAGCTTTGTGCAGGCATTTACCTCATTGTCCCGTCTTTGATAATGATCGTTAGGTGGAAGAAAAAAGACGATAAGACAGTGGCGTTTTTTGGGGTTTTTTTTAATGAGAGCGTGTTTTTTTAGGATGTGTGTGTGTGTGTGTGTGTGTGTGTGTGTGTGTGTGTGTGTGTGTGTGTGTGTGTGTGTGTGTGTGTGTGTGTGTGAGTGAGTGAGTGCGTGTGCGTGCGTGTTATCGCTGTGATATTATATATCTTACTATTGGGACATGTTATATTGTGTATGTGATTGTTGTCTCTTTTTTACGCCGCAACCGAATTGCCTCCTCTTGAGGACAATAAAGAATTATTGAATTGAATTGAATTGAATTGAAGACAGCCAATAAACCAGTTTAAGTTGGGAGGGAGTTGGGTTATACCATGGCTCTGAGCCGCGTAGTTGAAACTGCATGATTACAGGACACAGAGGAAACGACAAGGCTGGCAGGCTGGCGGGTGATGCCGAAATTCACAGGCAACATTATAGCTGGGGATGCTCGAGGCGGTGAGAAGTCTGAGAGAGTAGCTCTAGAGCATAAGGGAGCCGGGATAGCCGAATGGTAGAGCGTTGGACTTTCAACGCTCGGGCCGTGTTCGATTCCCGGCTGGGGTCAAATATTGTGCTGGCCTTTTTCTCGTTGCCACATCTTTGATTTCATCCACACGTGGTGGTTAAGGACGTTAAACTCCCAAACACACACCCATCCACCCACCTCTAGGGCCTAGCTGGGCCAAGGTTATGATACTCACTCGATCTGCTACAGGCCCGAGGCGTGAAGAAAAGCGGTGAGGGACGGTCCAACCTGGAGTAATTGACAGTTTGTGAGAGTTCACTTTCAACATGTATGAACAGTTTCAAGCGCGATCCTTCATTTTAAAGGGGAAGTCCAGCCAAGACATAACCTGGTTTTATATGATAGCTGTGGGTGTTCTTATAATGCACAGCCCTAAAACTTTGAAAAACAAAGCTTTATTTAGCCGCTAGCCTGTTCTAAACATAGGAGCAAGGAGGCTGACATATTGGCTAGGCGCGTGACGTCATCTGCGCTGTAGGTGCCGGGCCGCGTTAGGCCTAGCGCTGGCACTGACTCGCTCGCAGACACAACGCTTGCCGTGAGGAACACAGAACACACTTCACACGCTCTGATTCCTCTTGTTTTCTTCTCCTTTTTCGTTTCCTTCTCCTGTATAACACACCAACATTCTGAAAGAATGGATCTTGGATTACTCCCCTACAATTTTGAGCCCGAATATTCGGAAGAAGAACTGAGGAATCGGGGAGCAGATGGTGAGAACGGCATAGGGCGGGGATGCAATGACAATGACAATGACAATGACAATCCTTTATTTTCCAACGGTAGAAGATTTTGGCCAAAAGGCCAGTTTACAACCTTGCCGTTGCTAGACTACACTACAAAAGTAAAAGTAAGCTAGGATTATATACATTTTAGACATTAAAACTGAAATACAGGAAGGCGACAAATAAGCATAATAGCTAAAACAGATGATAAAGATAACCAAGAAACAGAAATGATTAAAGTGAATGAAAACTAACATGATTATGTAAATATGTACATGTTGGGTGTTAATAAATGACTACGGACCGGCGGAGAAACTGAGCGATGCGAGTCATGCGACTGAATGCAGGTGCGAGAGATGCGTGTTTGAAAAGGCAGCAACATCGTTTGCAAATACGTGTCGTCCTGAAAACAGTCTCTTGTAAAATGGTCCTCGCAGACACGGTGACTGGCACACCACGTGTAGTCTTGCACGAGGAGACGGAGGTTCGCATTCCTTAGATTCTTTAGCCACTTGGCACACAGTTCAAGTTTTGCCTTTCTCTCGACTTCCTCGGGCCCGGGAACATGAAAAGGCCGTCTTATGGCTCCCGTCCGCATTATGGCATTTGCCCTGTTGGTTAAAGCAGCCAAACGCTTTGCACTGAACCATCTTGGAACTGATTTCACAGACACACCTGCTTTCGCAAACTGTGTACTGTATAAACACTACAAAGATGATATTGTAGTAGAACCTTCTACAAAACTCCTGCCAGAGCAGTACGCAGTAGCCCTTCTTAAATTCCGTTGCAGTAACCATAAACTCCCTATTGAACAAGGCAGAAAACAAGGTATACCCAGAGAACAGCGACTGTGCAGAAAATGCGACATGACTGCAATAGGCGACGAATTTCATTTAATTCTAGAATGTCCGGCGTTTCAAGAGGAGCGCAACAAGCACATACCGCTTCGTTTCCTCAGAGTCAAATCGACGTACAATCTTTGTAAACTGTTGGGATCAAAATCCAAACAAGTTGCCCTTGCCCTAGCAAAATTTTTGAAAGCGAGTAGGACGGTATAATGTGTGTGTGTGTGTGTGTGTGTGTGTGTGTGTGTGTGTGTGTGTGTGTGTGTGTGTGTTAGCTGTTTCAGAGGTTTCATAGATGGTTGCGCTGTCCGGTGTATAGATTATGTGTATGTTGTACATATAATTATCTTCCGTCGTATCGTTCTCTGTATAATTATGTGGTCTTGGTTTATTTGAATTTTCTTTTCTTTTTGTATCCTCCATACCCCAACAGGGGAAAAAGGAAATAAAATCTTGAATCTTGAAATCTTGAATCTTGAGGTATCGTCTGCTACCGTGCTCTGGCAGCAGCGCAGGTGACGTCACGCGACCGACCTAATTTTGTTTCCGCCACTAGAGAGAGTGGCAAAATGGCGGCCGCCTAGAAGCGAAAATAGGAGGTCTTTTCGGCGCATTTGTGAGTAAATAGATGCATTAAGGTCACTATTTTAGGCATGGAATGGTTAAGAACATCGATACAAAGGGATAGAAAGCAACTTTGCTTTTGGGTGGACTTCCCCTTTAAGTGCCTGACCCTGACCGCGCCTTCCATTATAATCAAGCGTAAAATGCCGGGCTGATAAACGTGTTTCGGCTCAAGAACGACCATCGCGCTCTATCTGGTGTCCAAACTGTGTCTGATGAAGAAGCCAGATGACCCCTTGTGCGGGGCAATTTGCTTCCACGTGCTAAAAGGTGACCTGATGAAAGACTAGTGAGGCGTTCGGGCACCCGACTCAGTTCTTTTTCGTCACGGTTCATTAACGATGGAGTATGATCAACTCCCCAGTCTGGTGGGGGACAAGATTTCTATCGCTTGTAGTGCCAATCACGAGGTTGTCTGTGGAAAGGCGAAAATCAAAGGGGGAAGTTTGATGTTTATTCATGTTCGACCACACAGTGTGACGGCGAATTCAACAGGTAATTCAGCTCTTTAGGCGCTCTTTTGTGTGGAGGTAAAAAGACCTGGGAGAGACATCTTCTCTTGTCAACTGTTTGATATTCAGTAAAGCGTTGGGTGGACAAAACCACAGCATGAACAGATCGAGATAAGTGCTGTGTGTGCGGAATTTTAGTCGTAATCAAAGTAAAACGTACATAATTATATCCGATAGTGTAATTTTATTTTAGTGTTTTACTCTGTCCAAGAAATACCCATGGAACGATAAAGTTGGATGAACATTCGTTGTTGTTTTTTTTTAAAAAACGTGCTGCCTGCAAATGCCTGAAAATGAAACAAAACAGGGCTCTGTACCAGAAAACACGCATTGAAGTGGTTGCGCATTTAGTAGTAATAATAATAATAATAATAATAATAATTTTGGGTATTTAAGGGACGCCCTCCCTCCCGCAGGAGCTCAGGGCGCCTTAGAGTCAACACGCACTCACACAGAAACAGAAGCACACGCAACATTCATGCACACATAAAGTTATCGACAAACACATAATGTGCAGCATCATACACGGCCTCCGCTTCCCCCGGCACACACACACACACACACACACACACACACACACACATGACCAGCAAGATGATTTTCATTTTCAACCTTTCGGTCAACCAACCGACTCGGATAAAAGTAACAAATGGGTAAAAGTATTTGTTAACCTTAAATCACCTCCCACCTCTTCCCTCCCTCTCCTTCCCCTCTCTCCGGTCGCCAACCCCGAGATACTTTACTTCACTAAGTTCACATGATTATTTGTTTGTTTGCATTCTTTCCCAAACACTAGCAATCACTTTGAAATTATATACGTCACAGGACAGGTGACGGCACATTTCACTGGTGTAACTGGCGTAACTAAAATTAATGATAAACATGTTTTAGAAAAGAAATTTACATTATGCGGACAGCAATTATGTACAATTTCTTGTGCTCCTGCTGTGCTTTTTTCAACCAGCAGCGGGGATGTGGGGACCTGTTTTTCGCCAGTACCAAAGACGCAAGCGGTACAGGCAGGCCTGGATTTGAATATGAGAGTAATTGTGCGTCCATATTACAACAAACTGCGTTTGTTTGCTTGCTGTTCAGGCAGTATCCCGGAAAATGACCCTGGGGGGCTATCGCAGGTCAAGCTGCGAAATTAAATATCATGAGGGGTAGAGACCCGTAAAATAGCCTGACAACCACGCATACGATTAAGTCAATATTTTGAACGGTCGTGTTTGCTTCCTAGCCGTTCAGTATTTGTCCGCATGGTAGAAAAAAAATGTCACGGGCCCCCTTACACCGCCGTCCAGGTGGCGTTTAATATTCAGCCAAAATATCATGACCGGTAATCGACCTTGCCTGAGGGGGGTCAAAATAACATGACGAAATGAGATGAAAATTGTTTGCCATATGAGCCGAGATGATATCCGTACTCGTACGCTTCTTGGTCTTGTGGGTCTTTATTCTTTTGCACGATGACAGGATAAAAATGAATGGCGTAAAAATATGACTGGGGTTTTGAAACTGAAATGATAAAAGACGAATCTGCGGTCGTCTATTATCTCTTAAGCGAGCAGTGACTTCCGTTCGTCTTTCCTTCCTTCCGTCTGTACGTGCATGACGGGAACCTCTCTCTCTCTCTCTCTCAATACAACCTTCGTTCTCCTATTGTTCAAGTTTGTGTCAAAAGAATTTTTTCATTAATATTTTTTAGTAAAAATTACGTAATGCTGTTTATAATGAACCGCTGTAAGTGCAGCGTTAAAACAAACTTACACACCTAACCCATTGTCAAAGATCTCACAGTCAAGCTTGTCGTTTCAATTTCTTTGACGGCATTGCATTGTTTACAAACGTAATCAGGCTTTTAAGTACAATACTGTCGCTTTTCAGGGGTAAGATTACCTCAAATATTTACAAATGATTTTGATTATCCAATATGCTGGGCATAAAATTTCTCTGTATTTAAGCAAAAACCTCTTCACTTCTTATTGGTATGTTTATCACCATTTATAAACATACAAACCGTTTCGGGGTTCGAGCTGCACTGCTGTAAGAGACAGCCTGCAAGGCTTAATTCTGGGACTTGAATCGATTGAAACGCCACTTCGCCTAAGTCTGTGGGAAGTGCACTACCCAATCAGATGTCTTAGGCCACTGGGACTCGAACTCCGAAACCTTTCAAGTGGTTTCAGCAAATGTAATGTGCAGACTCTCAAAAGATGAAAGGTTTGCCATTGCCAAAACCAAAGTCCGGCGATTGCACTCACGTGAATATATTCAACCATCTACCACTACAACTATACACACACGACGTCCTCAGCCGTTAAAATCCAGCGTTCGTCTTACCCTCTTGTGGTATCTGTGAAACACATCAGGCTTAATTCCCCGTTGAACCTAAGAGAGACGTCGTGAGCCTAATTGCTTCCAAAGTAACAGAGAGTGCAGGACGTTGTCAAGCAGCAGGTGAAGTCCCTGCTGTGCTGTTGGGTGTTGCTGGGATCTGCGTGCTGGTAACCTAGTGAAGACGACCTCTTCATACTGGAGACACTGAGACAAGTTTTACGTTTACTGGGAGTCTTGGTCATGGAACTGAGAGTAGTGTCTGTCCTGGACGGTTAATTACTGCTCCAGCCCAGACACTGCACCTTGTCACCCCCTTCCTCATTCCTTTTAACTTGTAAGAGCCGTATCATTCTTTGACCGTTTCGTTAAAACCTGTTTGTTGGCTTTATAACTACCAGCAACGTCTAAAGCCGGCAGCAGAAGACCGTCCTATGCAAATGAATTTTAAGAACACAGTGCATGCATGTGCGTAGTTGTTTCTTTGCATAGCCTACGTCATGTCCGGTGTCCACGCAACTTTACAGGGGCCTTTTGGGGGATACTCGACATTCTTTGAATACTTTTTGCACGAGAGGTACTGTCAAAATTCATATTTCCCACAGGCAGCAGCGTGCATTCGGCTACACTTATCAGAGGCACTTCAACGGGAGGTAATCATTAGTTCTCTGATACGTTACTCCAATTCGGCAGTTGCAAATCCCAAAGCAAGCTCGTGCTTTACTGTATCGGAGGAAGAGTGGCGTACCTTGCCTCCTTCTTTATACCCGGGGCTTGGCCAACTGCAAGGGGGCGCGCGAACTGGTCACACTTGCTACCAGCCTTATCGGCCTTGCCCATGATTTGAACAGAGGCTCCGCTAGGCGGCGGGCTGTATCTTATCGTCCGCTATTGGCTTCGCATTAACGTGATGTTAGCAACAAGTGGCGCAGCCTGACGTCAAGGAATTACGCGCGCCGTTATTGAGGAGTATCTATCTTCCAGCGTGGGTCGCTCTGTCACTGCCTTATTCCGGCACCGATTAAAGCGAAATTTATGACCGCTGGGACTACGGAAGCTGTAACTTACACCACTTGGCACTGTTCGATGAAAATCCACGCAGCAAACACAGGTTTTGATTTGGAAGTTGGTCTTGTCATTTGTTGCAACCATTGCCATTTCCTTGCACGTCTTCACTCGATCTGTGCGGCGACATGAACGCTGCGCCCTCGTCTTTTATTGTTCTTGCCCTATTCATTTGTTGCAACCATTGCCATTTCTTTGCACCTCTTCGGGGGAGCCGGGGTGGTCAATGGTAGAGCGTTGGACTTCTAATGCTCGGGTCGTAAGTTCGATCCCGGCTGGGGCCAAATATTTGTGCTGGCTTTTTCATCGTTGCCCCGTCTTTGATATCACCCTATGTGGTGGAAAAGGACGTTAAACCCCCAAACACCCACCCCACCCTTTGCACCTCTTCATTCGATCTGTTCGACAAAATAAACGCCGCGCTCACGTGTTATAGTTTGGTGTTGTTTTCCTTTGTTGCAACTATTGCTATTTGCAACTCTCACCCTCGAATGGTAGAGCGTTGGACTTATAATGCTCGGGTCGTGAGTTCGTATCCCGGCTGGGGCCAAATATTTGTGCTGGCTTTTTCATCGTTGCCCCGTCTTTGATGATATCATACGTATGTGGTGGGAAAGGACGTAAACCCCCCAAACAAACACCCACCCACCCGCAACTCTCACCCTCTTCGACAAAATTCGACACTTCCTTTAGTTTTATGGTGCTCTCCTTTTCACCAACTGCCATTTTCCGTTCACACCAGCTACACAGGGCATGCCCCCCCCCCCTCCTCCATATCCTCCATGTTTGATGAGCGATATTATTACACCAGTTGAATACTCCTCGTGCAGAATATGGAGTGGTTTGAAGGAAAACAACACGGTTTCAGTGTTACAAGCATGCAACGGTTTAATTTCAGTGGAACCGAAAATTCAACAGCCTGTTATTTTGTAAGAATATTGCATCACGTTGAAGTATGCTTATATATATACTCTGGGAATAATTTTTGTTTGTCTCACAGCTTGTGTGCAAAATGGTTTAATTAAATACAGATCACACAAAATTATGCAGAGTACGTCTTCTCTGTGGACTTGTTATGGGAATCTGGTATTGTCCGGGCCCAGCCCAACAAACTATACTCATGAAAGTCTAATCAGAATATGTCATGTTTACTCAGGTCCTCACACGGCGCCTCTTGTACAGTCCAGTCCGTGACATTCCCCCCTAATGTTTCGCTAAGAATTGAAAATTTTCCAGACTTAGGACATTATTTTCCCATTCTACAAGCCTTTCGTTAACCATTCCTCCGTCTTCTAGAAGACAGGACATCTATGCGCCTATCAAATCAATATCGCGTAGGTCTGTTTTCCAGATGACGGTAGCAATCTGTTCTGAACTCTTCAGTCTCACTGGGTCGATTGTCACAAGCTGAGAAAAAGGTACAGCCAGTTCACAGAACTCTTTAGTCTCACTGGGCCGATTGTCACAAGCTGACAAAAAGGTACAGTCAGCTAAAAGAACTCTTCAGTCTCATTGGATCGATTGTCACAAACTGAGAAAAAGGTACAACCAGTTCACAGAAGGCTCATAGTCTCATTGGGCCGATTGTCACAAGCTGACAAAAAGGTACAGTCAGTTAACAGAACTCTTCAGTCTCGCTGGGTCGATTGTCAGAAGATGAGAAAAAGCTACAGCCAGCTACCAGAACTCTTTAGTCTCACTGGGTCGATTGTAACATTGTCAAGGTGAGAAAAAGGTACAGCCAACTAACAGAACTCTTCAGTCTCACTGGGTCGATTGTCGGAAGATGAGAAAAAGCTACAGCCAGCTACCAGAACTCTTTAGTCTCACTGGGTCGATTGTAACATTGTCAAGGTGAGAAAAAGGTACAGCCAACTAACAGAACTCTTCAGTCTCGCTGGGTCGATTGTCAGAAGATGAGAAAAAGCTACAGCCAGCTACCAGAACTCTTCAGTCTCACTGGGTCGATTGTCACATTTGTCAAGGTGAGAAAAAGGTACAGCCAACTAACAGAACTCTTCAGTCTCACTGGGCCGATCGTCAGACGCTAAGAAAAAGCTACAGCCAGCTACCAGAACTCTTTAGTCTCACTGGGTAGATTGTCAGAAGCTGAGAAAAAAAGGTACAGTAAGCTTGTTAGCATAACAGGATAAGAGGAGAGACGAATCAGCGAGGCAGTGAATTTATTCATCGTTTAGAGGAGAAAAGAACTTTGTATGTGATGAATCGGCTGAACAGTGCTCCCTTCTCGGGTTATGGTCTGTCCCGCAGTGCTGGTAAGATAGATGCCCTTTAAACTGCTTGTTCGTTTCGTTTTCTGGTCTAAATAGCGAGTGTGGTGTAGAAATGTGTCTTGTATGTGTGGTTTTCTGTGACTACATAAAACATGGAAGCGGTTGCTGACTCACTTCAGGTCTTGATTGTGTGTGTGGTGTACGTATGTAAATTCATGTTTAGGATATTGAACTGGCGTCGTCATTTTATCCCATTTTTTTCTCTCGGGAAAAAAAACCCCACATTGCGAAGTACTTTGTGTGTGTGTGTGTGTGTGTGTGTGTGTGTGTGTGTGTGTGTGTGTGATATCGCACAGACGGCGTTTTCTAGCATGCAGATATTCTTAAAATTAAAACTTTGAAACGCTGATTTGTATGACTGGATGCACAATACTCAGTCGTTCAGCTTGGCATCCAATCAATCAATCAATCAATCAATCAATCAATCAATCAATCAATCAATCAATCAATCAATCAATCAGTCAATCTCATTTATTTCTTCAGTAGAAATAGTCACAAGATAAATTCTCACGAACAGAAAACCTGTCTCTCAAACAAACAACCGTTGAGCAAAACACAGCTTACAATCATGAAGTCATATCTGTCACATCAACCAAAAACTGAACGTAACGCATAAAGAAGAAGGAAAAAAAACCCAGTCAAATAAGATTTAGCTAAACATCATTCAATTCAGCTGCAACGTACATTCACAATAAACACTTTCGGTTGCCAACTTAGCGAGTGCAACCATCAAAATGCGGATTTACCGTTCTCAAGAAAAATAGCGTTCATAGCAGATAAAGAAATACAGATTTGAAAGAAAAGTTTTTCTTTGGTCCATAGCTACAACTGCCTTAAAGTTGTTTTTCTCTGTGTTTTTCAATTCAACTAAAAAACAAAAAACCTTTATAACTCCTTTGGGGCAGTTATAATGGCCAGTTGGACAGGCATAAGTGTAAAATAACACAAATGAACTAAACACAAAAATGAAGTATTAAGATCTGTGGTCTGCATCTTGGCAATTGTATGTCTATTATTACGTGCAACACGACATACATCTACTGCGCAGCCTTACAAACAAATAATCCTACAGTTTCCCCTAGTTGCCTACATGTGCACTGGTATGTGTTTGTGGAACAAAGCAACACACTCCCAAAATGTCTTTGCTGTCTATAAACTGTTCACTTGTACCCATCATTGCTGCAGCTTTATGTTGGGCTGGGAACGTGATGTTATTCCCACTGACCCTGTCCCCCGACCTCTTGACCATCGTCATAAACCCTGCCAGTGATGTCCGGCCCTGCATACATTTCCTGACTCATGCGCATAATTGGGGCGGTCGGTGGTCTAGTGGTTAAGAGACTTGTCACCAATGCGAGAGGTCAGAGGTTCGAGTCCCATTCGGGGCGAAGAATTTTTTCCTTCTCGTACGCGGCACCGTTCATTCGGGCCGATCGTCGGGGGTTCTCTCCGGGTACTCCGGCTTCCTCCCCCTCTGCTTTGGAAATGTTCAGCCCACCAAATTTGAAAAATAAATGCAATTCTAAATTCCGAAATTTAAATAGCTGAGCTGACCCTTCGCACCACGTGATTGTAATGTATGTGAGAGGATGCGTGTGATTCACGTGAGCGTGCGTGTTGGGTTCAGTTCGCGGCGCTTTGAGCCGATTCATGAAATTGGGAAAAGCGCCTATACAATACTATTATTATTATTATTATTATTATTAATTATGTGACTACAAGGGCCTGTAACGGTGCAAGAGCTTTCATTTCGGAACAGTCGTGACCAGCACATATCCCATGAAACCTGGGCGTGGTAAATGCATGGCTATGGTTAAAAAAAAAAAAAAAAAAAAAAAAGGTATTCGTGGAAACACTATTCCAGCTAGACTTTTAGTTAACCATGCGCTATGGACGACGCGTAAAGGTGGTAAGGTGATGCTAGATGGGCCTTCTTTCATTTTGACCAGAAAGCTCGTAGACAATACTGTAGAGGACAATTGGGAAAATGGTAACAAGTCAAACGTAAAAGTTATTTGCACAGTTCTGGGACAAGCAAAACTTCCAGTAAAGAACATAGGACTTAGTAAAGGACTTTTTAGCATCACTACAGACAAACTGTCGCTGTCGTTGAAAACTGACTTCAAATATCATGTGCAGGTCAGATCACTATGGGACATCGTTCACGATTCGGTTTGAAACGGACGACATTTCCAACAGAAGTTTGAAGGCTAATCAAACGGGTTTAGGGTCATGGAGAAGTAGGTGGGAGGGAGCGTTGTAGGCGGAGGGGAGGGGGGAGTGGGCTTGTAGGTGTGTTTCAAAATGGCACTGAAGTTGTTCAAACTTAGAGGATAACTCTTACATGAAGAATGGGCGCGACGTGTCTGACGCGGAAAACGCCGATCATGCAGATCGACAATCAAGATGTGCGGAGACCACCCACAGAAAAATCATTAACCATGAAATAAAGCATGCACAAAAATACCGGCAAATTTCAAACCTCTTCCGTGATGCACACGTTTTGCCTTCCGGCTCCACTGATGGTTTCGCCAACTCATTGCTATGTACATATTGTATATATATATCACCCTGGTAAAGTATGCTGCAGTCACTCACGGAAAGGTAGAAGGGAGTTGTTTTTGGTTTGTTTGTTTGTTTGTTTTTTGTTTGTTTGTTTGTTTGTTTGTTTGTTGTTGTTTTTTTTTGGGAGCGGGGGGGGGGGGGGGGGGGGGAGTTGGGTGGGTTGGGTCGCGGTGGTGTCAGGAGGATAATTGAGGAGAAACGTCTCCTATCCTCTTTAAGGATGATTTCAAAAACAGGGGACACTTGAAAAAGGCCTGGAGAAATTTAAGTCCATTCCGGATCGAACCCACAACCTTCTGATCACAAAGCCGATGCTCACGCAGAGACCTAAAGTGGCCTTCGACGACAAACTTCGCCTGTCCATTGTGAGGGTGATTTCAAAGACATGGACTACTTGAAAGAAACAAATGAGAGAGAGAGAGAGAGAGAGAAATCTGCACAGTATTTGATCCTGTCGGGATCGAAACCACAACCTTACGATCGAGGCACTGATATTCACGCAGCCAACTAGGGAGCTATTCTAGCCTCTCGACGCGGAAAGGGGAATTTCAGCAAAATTATATTCATTATGGCAGGATATTTATCTCCTTCTTAAAATCCGAAAATACGTCATCTCAAAGGATAAACGGGTATTTATCTTCATGAATGACAACCCTGTTTTATTAGCGAGGCATGAATGAGGAAGCACGCACAAGGTGCACATTGTCAAGGCGAACAATTTCACAACTCCCACCAAGCTTTTGTCTCTGAATCATCAGTCAGGCATGCAACTAAAGCGCCGTCACGCGCCAGTCGTCACCTTGCACGAGCACCTGTTTGTGACGTATAGGCAGGACGCTGCAATCAGCTGGGGGACGGAAAGGCGGTCAAGCGTGACCGCTTGCATCACCAGTTTGAGGACGTTAACACGTGGTTCGTGATGGCGGTTTGCAGAAACGTCATCAATGTGTGGAAGATATGCAATTGCTAGGGGAGGAGGAGGGGAAGTGGGGTGTAGTTGGGAACTTACTCTAGGAAGTGAAGTAGGATGAATGGTAGTGGCGTTAGTGCTGAAGGTGCATGTGGGAAGAAGGGGTAGGGGAGGGCATAAAGGACACTGACACATAAAAAAAAAAAAAAAAAACCCAACATATTTTCAATGCCGATACTTCGCTTCTCTACTCAAGATCCTCTGTCTCATTTTTTTTTCAAACAGAAATCCACATTTAAATCTTTTGACTACATTGATTCTCTCAGTAACGAGAATGCACTGAATACACTCCAGATCTCTCTCTCTCTCTCTCTCTCTCTCCCTCTCTCTCTCTCTCTCCCTCTCTCTCTCTCCCTCTCTCTCTCTCTCTGTGATCTCGTTCCTCCGTGTATGTACACATGCACACTTATGTCATCTAAAGAAATCGTCACTTGTCAATCTTGCTTCTTCAAAAACCACCGAACGCAAGACAGTATCAGTCGTCATAAAAAGTATCTCATTCATCTACGGTAAGAATATGCTACTCTTGTCAATTTACAGGTGTCACTAGCACAACTTTCGCCGGTCAAGTTACTGACCTGTTTGTCGTATTGCACAATATTTCTGTCGTGTAACTGTCACACAAGTTTGATATAAACAAAATTATTCTTGTTGAAAGCGTTGCTTGAAAATGTTGTCAGTCCTTGAAAGGGTCTGAGAGTTGAGTAAGCCGGACGACGATTGGTTCCGTCTTTTGTGCGTGTCTGGGTACCAGACTTCTGGTTGGAGGAGACGTTAACAGCGGAAGTCACGTGATGATGACTGCTCTTTTTTGGTTGTGGGGAGGTTGTGGTGTATTGGCATGCTTCAGAAACCTGCAAGAAAACAGAAAGAAACACAATGATACGATACACTACAATATGGAAAGTCACAAATCATGGTGTGTTATAGTTTCTTTAGAACCACCTTGTGGTGTGTGTGTGTGTGTGTGTGTGTGTGTGAGAGAGAGAGAGAGAGAGAGAGAGAGAGAGAGTTCATGCGCTTCACCACACCCACCCTGCCAACTCTCTTTATCATTTCTTCCCACACGCATTTGGTCACGTATCATAATATAACGACATTAACCAAACAGAGACCGTCACACGTGTAGATTAGCAAACCCCTCATGCGGTGTCTCACAACACCCACTTGTCGTGGTCCCGATAATGAAAAGCTGCCTGCCATCAAAGATCATATTCAGGCGCAGTACACGTCGCTTCTAGCGAAAATTCTGATCTCAACTTATTGCTGTTTGAAATACGAAGCTCTGAAAATCCAATATTGAACTGTAAAAAAGGGATATGCTGTCTGCCCTCCCATTCATAGCCACTTTATGAGAGGCGAAAATATATCCCTCTTGGAGAAGCGCAAACAGTTAAATTTTCCGCCGAAACGCTTTTGACAAGTTAATGGAGCGGTTCATTTGCCCTTGCCTGGTACTTCATCGCGTGTGGTCAGCTGAACACGATCAGGATCTAAGACTGAGCTCTTTCAGCGAGTAAATCCCTGTGCTTTAGAACTAAGACATTCAATGATTCAGCGAGGAAGACACAAAAACTGTCTGTGACGGACACTAAGCGCCCTGCCCCGCCTCCTGTCTGTGTCGAACTTGAAATACGGGCTTCCTCTTGCTTCATCGCGGCCATGTTGACGACGTGGGCACCTGACCGTGCACGTTCAACTCGTCTGGCGGGCCTGTGTGCATGCGTTTCTCTGTGTTGGCATCCAGCAGGACAGTTTCAGAGACATAAAACTTGCTCTATTGATGACTGGTTTCTTTAGTCGGTTTTGCGCCGACAATAACCATTGTTTGTTTCCTTCTTCCTGATGGACATGGTAAACTGCACTGGGCAGTAATGCGCATGTCAGAGTTTAACGGACAATCGAAGAATAGCAACTGGTACAATAATGTTACAGTTTGTTCTGGTTGTTTTCCTTAAAATCACTAGAAAATCAGCCCCATAAAACGTCTTGTGATGTGCCATTTACGTGTACAACTTCGTCTTGATTTTCAAGAATGACACATTAATCTTAGCGCACAGAGAACTCGTGAATATCTCATTATAGGTAGGTTTCGGTAAAAAAAAAAACAAAAAAAAAACACGTTTTTGTTTTTTTTGGTGAGTGAGTGAGTTTGTAGGGCTTAACGCCGCGCAAGCACCAAAGACTAATTCGCGGCGGATGTTCTTTTGCCGGGTGGAGTAATTGTGGTTTACAAAAACAAACAGCAACTTATAAAGAAAACGTAGCATACAATTGCAAAACAAAAAAAAAAGTTTTTTTTTTCCTACGCGAGCAATATGCTATCGATAATGTCCCATCCATCGTTTGATGGGGGCTAGAACTTTTCTGCGCTCGACTGGATATTGTGTGCACAAACTGGAATCCCGTCATACGGCAATGACACACCACTCGAACCTTTCCCGTCCAGAATAGCAAGGTCCCTGCATGGGCCCCCTGCTCTTGACCTGAAGTCGTCATGTTACTTCCCCGTGCCTCTGACATCAATCGCAAGGACCACCGGACGGGCGACCTTAAGCCTGAACGAGGGCAACCATTGACAGATTGATCTGTTTCATGCTAGTCTTTCCCCCCAGCTCAGCGGTCAGGTAAAGCCGGTCGTTTATTGCTGTGGAATCAGACGGCAAGCAGGGTTAAGTCCCCTGTGTGCTTAATCTGCTGACTGGCACGGAGCGCCGCCAGGTGTGCTCGATCAGGGCCGATCACTGCTTTTACTACGGTTGGTCGCAGGATCGCCATCGAGAGGTCGACCAGCATAGCTCAGTGGTGAATGTGACATCTCTGTGACATTTTTTGTTCTCTTTTTACTACGTCACGATCTATGGGTTGACCAGCACAGCCCAGTGGTTAGACACTTTTTTGGCATTTCTATTCTCTTAGTCGAATGGTCCGTTTTTTAAAAGTTTTTTTTTTCTTTACGTTTTTGTCTTCAAACTATGAGCATAAACTCCGAATTAACCGTTTCCAATCTCTATATATACACGTATCACTTGAACACGACAGTTATGGGCCACCCAACGTCTTTTACTACGATCCTGAGACGAACTCAGACTCCCTACCAAACCTTGCATGTGCACTGGAAATTATAATTATGGCATGGCTGGGCGAATTTGGGCGGGTCCTGACCCCGAAAACACCACACACACACACACACACACACACACACACACACACACACACACACACAGAATGTATATTAATCCATCCCGCACGATAGTGCTTCGTCAATCCCAGAATGATATGACCCGGAAATGGATTGGAGCGACATTTTTCTCCGAAGCCTCCGTTGCGGGTAAACTTTGAGCCGCGTCTGTATTCGTCAGGGTGCTGCCACTTAGCTTGTAGAGATCTCCCCTTGTTCCTCTCTTGGCCCCCTACCGGCAGGGGCGCGTAACCCGCCTCAATCGCAGACCCTTTATCTCTAGATCCGACAAAGCCAAGGGCAATTTCTACGTCTGAAATTGTTTTGAAATTACGCACTGAGTCCGAGTTTTTCGTGGTTCATTTCTATTCTAAGCTTACTTTCAGCACGAAAGCGAACTAATCAAAAATGAGATACACATAGTTAGCCTGCAAAGAGAAGGTGTTTATACACCGAATTTGGGTTGAGACAGCTAGAGGGAAAACCAAAAGCACAGAATACATTTACAGAAACAACAATAACAATAACATCGCCAATGTTAACTAAAGCAGCAAACCAAACCAAACCAAACCAAAACAAACCAAAACAAACCAAAACAAAACAACAAAAACAAAGTACAACAAAACAAAGTAAAACAAAACCAAAAAAAACCCAAAACAATTGAAACGAAACGAAACGAAACGAAACAAAACTGTGCTCCTACACGTAAGAGAAACACATTAATCATACTTTCCAAACATATACTTTTTATGACCTGTTCAAGACTGCCCTTACAAAACCGAGATACATCATGGAGTATAAGAATGTGTTTGGAGAGATCAGCAGGCGTGGCTTAAGGCCTGCTGATGACGTTTTGTTCTTGGCCATTATCAAGAAACTGGAGAGGACAATGTGTGGCTGACGTGACGAAGCTCTCGCGGGCAAGTGTAAGGACAAACCCTTCTGGCCGACTGACAAGACACGGAGATAAACATCGCCACTCGTTGCGTGGTTGGCCGTTGTACTTGACTTAAGGAGAGAGAGAGAGAGAGAGAGAGAGAGAGAGAGGTTACAATGCGCTGCAAACAAAAAATGATTTTCCCATGCATGGACTTTTTAAGACTGAGGTCATACATAGACAGATACAGGTGTGTTGAACTGAGATAGTGCATTGCTCTGGTTTTTGCAGGCCTAACTTTGCACAGACTCTGACGAAAAATGCAAAATGGTTAGTTTTAACTCATCTGTCTGTGACTGACAAACCAATCGACTGAAACCAAATAAAAAACTTAGCTGCAGAGTAATGACGAGTATCAGGAGAGAGAGAGAGAGAGAGAGAGAGAGAGAGTATAATGCGCCGCAACTCTTCTGTCTGTGATTGACTGAAACCAATCCCCCCCCCCCCCTTTTTTTTTTCCTGCCCCAACTTTTCGCCACTGCAGTGGTATTTCTCCCAGGTCACCCTTTAAAAAACCCTTTGAAGCACTCTAATACATCGGCAGAAGTGCGTGCGTGCGTGCGTGCGTGCGTGCATGCGTGCGTGTGTGTGTGTGTGTGTGTGTGTGTGCGTGTGTGTGTGTGTGTGTGTGTGTGCGTGCGCGCGCGCGCGCGCGTTTATTCAACCCATGCTCTGAGAAGCTACGTCAAACGCCCCTGGCCCCGCAGCCATCGAAAGAAAGGTGTCAACCTTTATGATCTCAATCAGACAGGCAATCCATTCTATCTGAATCAATCCGCCTGCAAGTCGCCACCCTTCATACGTTTCTCTATATAGGATTTTGTGGCCTCTATCGCTCTGCCTGGTTTCATTCATCGTTCACCCAGTAACTATTATCCCCTATCTATCCCTCACCCCCTCAACAGGTCAGGCTGTGAGCGTAATGAGCGTAGTGTGTGTAGAGAACGCTATCTCTAGACTTTGACGACTTCCTCACTTCCTGCCCCGGCCGCTACCCATAATTCTTTTCGGTTGTAGGTCAGGGTGACTCGATCGAGACACGTTCCACATACCCGAGTGTCCAGTGCGGTGGGTGCTGGGGCGCGGGTGAAGCTTGACCGGGTATAGGAGTGACCACCAAAGCTATGATGGGGAAATCTTGGATCTGACGGTTGAGGGTCCTATCGCGTCGCCATGGCCCCCTTTTTTCCTTTGAAGAAAGTGCAGGGTCTTGTGTTGTGGGTTTGGATCTTGCAGTAGACGTAGTCTGCGGTAGCTCAGTGGGTCAGTGACTGTGCTGCAACACAAGAGAAACACAGAGAATGATAATGTAGATTTACACAGAGAATGATAATGTAGATTTTGTAAAGCATACCTTTTCAGTATTCTTGTTTTTGCTTTTGGAAATGGTTTTGTAGATGTTTTTGATAATGATTATGTAAACCCAAATCATGTGAAATGTGATGTTTCGTAAACGTTTGCGAGAAAGATCAGAGGTATCAAGAGAATGGTAACAAAGAAGTAGTTTGTGTCGTAACGGGGTAGTTTTTATTTTTTTTAATTTTGTTTTTGTTGTTTGTTTTGTTTGTCTTTTTGGTTGAGTCAAATTTCAAAACAAATCACCACAGAGAATGACAGAATATACAAAACAAACAATAAGCAGCGATTACTTTTCAGAATTATCCGAACGCTGACGTAAAGTGGCGCTGATCGAAACGCAAGACCTCACTGAACCAAGGTCTTATCACTAGGCGTACGAGCGAATCGCGTCATTAGCAGAATCATCAAAAGCTAAGTCGCCCTGCTAATCGTTGGCAAAGCTCCTGTTCATACAAGAGAACTGTTTATAAACACCCACATAATCTCCAAGGTTTACAGAATCTTACGGAGTCAAAGAAGTTAAAGAGGGAGAAGCGATAACAGACCGTGAAGAAAGTTGGATAAGGCCGCCAGTAATGGCATTGTCACGGGAGGAAAACTTAGCTGCAGAGTAATGACAACACATCATTACCTTATCAGGAGGGGAGAGAGAGAGAGAGAGAGAGAGAGAGAGAGGGCACGAGCAGTACACTAAACTACAAGAACACCAAGTGCAACACGAAACATATGACCAACAAAGCAAAACAAACAAACGAACACAATGAAATGCATTTCTGGAACAGTTCTTGTCTCATTTCCCTCACTCATTCACTAGATTCAGTGTTAAGGTGTAAATTGCTGTTAGGCAACCCCTCTTTACGACATGTTGACATGGCCTCTACACTTACTGCACTTTCGTTCAGCAAGTCCGCTTTGATTTACCAACAGTAATTATGTATTTGCTCAATCACAGGCAAAACCAGGCAGTCTATGTACCCACTAATCACTTCCAGAACTCCTTGATTTTTTTTTTGCGTCGACACATTACTACCTTAGCGGCAGCAAAAACCACGAAACGTTCGCTCGCGAAAAGTATATAAAGTGACTGCCGTACCTGTGACAGAAAACAAAACTACACAAGCCACTCCGTTGACCCTAGGGCCGACAGAAAATGAGGGCAGGTACACTGCAAACAATGCTTCGAGTGTTGTTATCGGGGGGAGCGAGTCCCTTAGATTGTGAGCAATGGAGCGCTAAATATTTACAAACCAAATTGCTCTCCTCTGTCAAGGGCTTACGAGAGTACGGCGGGCCGGGGCTATTACTGCGCACGTGTGTTCTCTAACGAATGACCAGAGCATAATGCATACAGGTGTTGGGTCAGGGTGGGTGAGCATGAGAGAGAGAGAGAGAGAGAGGGGGGGGGGAGGGGAGGAGAAACGAAACGAAACTTTATCTTCCAAGGATAATAAGAGATGGGCAGCCACATGCCCTCCCCCCCCCCCCCCCCATCTTGTCCGTGCTACATATTACAGATGCAAACATGTACTACGACTGAAACCAAGCACACAGAAGTGTAACAGATAATTATGTAGGCAAAGCAGGCAAGTAACACATAAAAATATTCATAAGATTGTAAAATCAAACGAGAGAGACAGAGACAGAGCGGAGTGAGCCATAGAGACAGAGAGACGGAGAGACAGAGGCAGAGAGACAGAGGCAGAGAGTGAGCCATAGAGACAGAGACGGAGAGACAGAGGCAGAGAGTGAGCCATAGAGACAGAGACGGAGAGACAGAGACAGAGAGTGAGCCATAGAGACAGAGACGGAGAGACAGAGACAGAGAGTGAGCCATAGAGACAGAGACGGAGAGACAGAGACAGAGAGTGAGCCATAGAGACAGAGACGGAGAGACAGAGGCAGAGAGACAGAGGATGATGATGATGATGGCGATCATCCCTTTCACCTTGCACTACGCTTTTAGAAACCCCCTGACAGCTAAACAACCAACAAAACAAGGTTTCGCCTTTCAGGAAAAAAACAAAATTTTTTGGGGCACTTAAAAGTGGACGTGAAAAACTACTCCGATATGTTACACCGACAGTGGTCAAGAGAGACACAGCAGAATGAAACGTGATCCAGGGATAGCAGTACCTGACACGTGGCTAGTTATCATGTTTCACTCACACTGTCACACGATAGTTTGCTGAACAAGTAACGTGATACACTGACGAAAGTATATTTTCACATAATTATCGAGCTAGCTTTACAGTGTATAAGCTGTCTGGAGACTATTAAGTGTCAGAAAATTGTCCTCGAGCTAAAACGAAAGAGGAGATAAGTCAAAGGACGTTTCATAAAATACACCTTCTTCATTATAAGGTACTTCAGATTTGTGACTTGGAATGCGGTTAGGAGACATGGGGCATTCGGAAAGGTCTGTTAATCGGTAACGTCTTGAAACGTACACTAAAGAATGAAATTGGCACCATTCTTCCAGAACCTCTCTCTCTCTCTCAACCTCTCTCTCTCTCTCTCTCCCAGTTTCATTCATTAAAGCAAGGACTTTTCTAATACAGTGTACTTTGCCATCTCGTAAAACGGGTGTTTAGTTTTCGCTTCGTTGTTGCTTGAGGATCTGTTTAAGGGCATTACATTACAAACGTAATCGAGAAGTTTGACCTCACTCAGACCGACGAAATACGACCGTAGTGTCTTAGCTGCCAAAGCGACAAGGACACCGGGATATCAGTACTGACACTGAATCGCGTTCACGATTGAGAGAAGGTCTGCATTTGAATTCTATGGTAACGAACTGTGCGTGCCTAAAAAAAAAAAAAAAAAAAACTATGCCAAAAAACACAACACCACCAAGACCCCCCCCCCCCCCCAAAAAAAAAAAAAAAAACAAACAAACAAAAAAAAAAACACCCAAAACAACAACAACAAACGACTGACCTCCAGAGCATATGACAGGTATAATGTTGAGAAGGATAGACTAGCCAAAGTGATGACCTAGTTTTATATTGTGCATGTCGGTACAGATACATTTCCCACATAACAGCGCTCTTGTAAACATCGCAATCCGTACCAGACGCTACTGCATTACCTTACATGGATCAGTAGCATACCTTCAGCAATGTTAGCAGTGATATAGCACTGCTAACGCTTATGCTAAACACACGCGTATTGGTGGCTATCAGTCTGCTCAGAGATTGCTTCATCAATGCTATCATTTCGCCTGTGAATCCATACGAGATCGTATTGCATTGCCTTACTTGGATCAACAGTAACAGACGTCTACCCTGTCTTCGCATTACAGCAAACCAGATTTTCAATGCTGGCATCTCCAAAAGAGGGAGTAAGCATACAAAGCCTGTCACGCTTATGTCCAAAATACAATATACGAAATGACGACATCCTCATCGAGATTCTACGGCGGCATCTCTTAGTTGTAGCGAACAGAGGACCTAAGGGGATTACAGGCAGAAAGACAGGGGGGGGGGGGGGGGGAAAGACAATTCCTGCCAGGCAACAGTCGCCTATCTTTTCACGCAGGTGTCAAGACGTTTCTGCTTACGGTGTTGCGTTACAATTGTGAGGTGGTTAGCGGTGTGCATTGTTGGAGCGACAGGCTAGAATTTACACCTCCCCTTTGCTCCTATTTCGGGACTGAGGGCAACGTTACAATGTCATCGGATAGTTGGGGGGAGAACCTTAGTTGAAATTCTCTGTAGCGAGGCGATCCGGTATCTGAAATCCCTCTCGTGTAGTTAACTCTTAAAAGGCCACGCAAAACTCGCAATTTTACTTGAAATCTTCAGATCTCTAGGGGCCACTTCAAGCCACGATTACGCAGCGGTCTTGGGCCTAGCGGGAAGGCCTATGCCTTGCGTAATACTTGCTTGAAGCGACTCCTACTGGTGTGCAGTGGCTTGTTCTTTTTAACATGTCTTATCATATAGTGGACAGGGGTGGTTGGGTGCGGGCTTTTAATGCGATTTACGTTTACAGTCCCCTTTGCCTGTTCGTGCTGGTTTAGCTCAGATTTTACCATTTTTCTATCTGCTTCTTACAAGATACAAAATATTCATGTTGGTCTTTGGAGAAAAATTCATTGTGTCTGCTCAGTACAAATAACTATTACATTATATCACAACTAGCTGATCGGGGAAACAGTCTTTTCTACGTGTGCATGCTTTAACTCTATTGCGATCGGGGGCTGCCGCAGCCTCAACACTGCCCGTACCTGAAACTGCAGCCACGAAACGGCAGTCAGCTGACTACATGAAAACAAGCCTCTCTGGCAAGCTTCCTTAAACACACACACACACACACACACACACACACACACACACACACACACACACACACACACACACTTGACATTTTCAAATCACTTGCGTACTTAATGAAAACTGGAGTATTCAAGTTTGATGTCTGAACCTTTGATCGAAGTCTCCCGTCAAGAATGAGTTAAGTGAGTCGATCAAGTAGGGGGGGGGGGGGGGGGGTTGGGGGAGTTGGGGGGAGTCGGGGGGAGTCGGGTGTCTCAACACCTAAGCGTCGGACTCAAGACGAGGTGGTCCCGGGTTTGGACCCTAAAGGCCGTTCTTAACCGGGCGAACCACCAGTCTGGCGAACTTGTTCGGCGAACTGTGTATTGTATACGAACAGGGCAAGCGCACACACGTACATAGTTCCAGAGGTTCGGCCGGACTAGTTCTCTTTCTTAACCGACCGTTAATGATATGCATACGTCATCGCCCGAACAAGGCGGACTCGGAAGTTGAGACAATCGTAAACAACCAAAATGGCCGCCTTTGTAGATCGAGACGACCAGGCATTTGCGGTAGTTATCGTTTTGAGTGAACTCTTGGTAGCCGAGGAAGAGGAGATAAAAGGAAAAGAGCGCAAGAGAGGGAAATGTGAAGTGAGTCGATAGCCGCGATGCCGTCCGCCATTTTCCTCAAGTTCGTACATGCGCACAACAGCTCTCCCCGAGCAACCAATCAGAGCGCAGGATCGGCAAAAGGACCGCGAGGGTTCCCACGACACGCTATGCAGTCCTCGAACCTAGTTCGCCGAACCTTTCGAACCAGGGTTTCCGCACAAGTATTTGGTCGGTTAAGAAACAACGTGCGCGAACCTAGTTCGCCGTACTCTCCGAACCTAGTTCGCGAACCAAAAGTCTGCCCGGTTAAGAACGGCCTTAAGAGGGCCAAATTTTAAACACGCCTTTTTATTCCACAGCGTCTCTGTCTTTGAAACCAGCCTCGCGGTTGACGGAATACGTAAAACCTCATCGAGTATGGAGAGTTCGGGGGTGGGGGAGTGGCCAAAGGTAAGGAGCGGGGGTAGGGGATTAGTGGATGGGAAGTGAATTATGGATAAATTGATTAGATCAACTTTCTATCTTGAAGGGGACCAACTGCTGTCACTAGTCCCCGAAACACGACCACTGGGGGCAAACTGACCAAGACTGGAGAAAAGGGGGACGAGCGCCTATTAAATTCATGGCGCTTCTGCCCTTTTTCCTAGTAAGAATTGCTGGTCTCAGAATGCTGCTGTCTTGTCACGCGGACTGATTTTCCTCAACAGAGACTAGTGCAACGTGATACGGGGTCCCCCCTTTCTCTCAACAGCCCCCTAATCGCCCGCCTCCTATCTACCAGACATATTTCCATAAATTATCAAGGGCTCTCTCTCTCTCTCTCTCTCTCTCTCTCTCTCTCTCTCTCAGGGACACTGAATAGCTTTATTGCCTCTGCGTATTCACACACACACACACACACACACACACACACACACACACACACACACACACACACAAAGTACTTCGCAATGTGGGAAATCCGCAGTATACGCCCGAATATGGATTGTGTGACGAGAGAGTGATATCTCACCCGCTGCAGGTGCGAGTTTGTGGATTTACGCAAACAGATGACAAGAAAACACGCGGCGTAGTCAAAGGTGTAATGTTACCCAACATTTCTTTACCAAGACAAACGGTTCAGCAGGGTGGATCCCCCCTCCACGACCACTTAGAAGTAACACCTGTGGTGAAAACCATTACTAGTCGATTGCACGATCCCCTTGCAAACTACAAGCCCACAGAGATATCGTTTAGTTCCGCCAGGTTTCGATCTAGTTTGCTGGACCCAACGCGCGTTACACGATAGCATCTAAATAAGAAGGGCATTTGTAAGCTTTTTGTGGTACGTTCCCTGCCCATTCAGTCTGGGCGTACACGCATTAAACACGTTAAACACTAAAGCGCAGACGACAAACCCCCACGTGCAGCAAAATGGTATTTGCATTTGAATTGCATCGCCAGCTTACTACGAACGTGCGGGTGCGGTAATCGGTGCAGCTTCATTCACAAACCCGAAAGGAGTGTTTGCCGAAAGTATTCCCAGTCCTATCCCACTACAAACTGATAGTTACGTGAATTGAAACTAAGAGATTTGCATGAACAAAACCCCTCGACTGGAGTGTTTGCAGCAAACTGTCTCCTGTCCGTTGAACCCCTCTCATTCGGACCGAGTCGCGACCTTTTTAGTCGGGAAATTGGGCCAGACGCTCGTTCAGCTCTCCGACACAGAGTATCCACAGTGTACTGCGTCAAAATGGCGCCTAGCCATCTGGGCACGTACGTAACAGTCGAGGTTAGGGCTTTTAGCCCTGGGTTAGAGTCTAACCTTGAACTAAACTAGCTCTAGGGTTAAATTTTCTGTTATGTTTTGTTTTAAATCAAGAAGCGGGCCCATTCCAGCAAGGTGCCTAAGCTGTTATAGAAGGATTTTTCCTTCCTTTCTTCGCTTCCTTTTTTATTTAATTTTACTTTTGGGTTTCTTTTATCCTAGTCTGGGTTAGGCCCGTAGCCGTGGATTAAATTAACCTCGACTTTTACAAACGGGCCCTGATTCCGGAAAGGGAGCAAGTGGTGTCAGTGTAATTGAAATGGTCACCGTCACCTTGTCGCGTAGTTTTGAACTTGTCTTTTGTTTGTTCAGTGGTGGTCTGGATGGGAAACACTCAACAAAAGTGGTACGGTAAAACGTCCAACTGACCTAACCAAAGAGGGTCGCCTCCATAAGCACTGGCTATGTATGCTGTCTACTCTGGCTACCCGTGGTTGCGCAGTCTGTCAGCATAATACCCGAAAGTGGTGCGAGTCGCATAGCGAGACTCCCCTAATTCCTGTCTGAGTGGCATGCAAATGGCCGACATCCGTTCCGATCATAAGTTCTCCAAAATGCAGTTAAAATTGAATTGCTTCAGCAAATACCCCGCAAGTCAGAACCTCAGGATCTGTGTGATGCCCGGTTAATTGTGCTTTTCAAGTGCTTGCACCGGGACACTTTCACAAAGCGACGAGACGCTTTCATGAAAGCTAAGTGGGTACTTATGGGAGTTTATTCGAATAAAATTATTCGCCTTACGAGGGTGAGCGGAGTTGTTGAATGCGGGGATTGTCTCCCGAATACTTACAACTGTCATTACGGAACAAAGCCGGATTGTCATTTAGGGGGCTGTTTAGAAACGCTCCTCGCTTTTCGACTGCTCAAAAATAGAACAAATAGCCTTGATTGCCCAACTTTGTACGACCCACGGCCTTTTTGCTTGGAGGTCTTACGACCTTCCGTCAGACAGAGATCAATCATGGTTCTTTACCGCCTGTGCTTATCAATGGAGAATTTTTGGAAAGAGCGACCCAGCCTGAAGCCTCAGACATATAAAGTCTACGTGGTCAAATAGATAGACGGCCTCAATATGACCATAGCACAGAAAGCAGTTGATGAAAGGAGTAGACCAGCCGAAAGTGAGAGGTCAAGAAATTTTCACAATGTTATACGCCATATTAGGTCAAACGTGTTTTTACAGTCACCACATGATTCAGTCAGTGGTGTATATCAATTCGTTCGTCCACACACCCTATCACGTAGTTTCGCGACCAGATCGCGTTTGCGAAGTGATAACTTGGAGCAAAGGTCAATAACCAGAACCATGATGGCCCCGTTACACTCTTCAGAGAGAGAGAGAGAGAAAAAAAAAACATCATGAGCACATCTTGATTACGCAAATATGAGGTGAGTCAACCAACTTCCGCCGTTCTCAGAACACTCGATGACAGTGGGATGGTCATGCAGTCATGCAGGGCTTAACCGGTTATGTGTCGGACTTGTCAGATCGGAAGGTCCCGGGTTCCAAACCCATCCCGACAGGGGCAAAAAAATTGTACAGGCTTCTTTTTCAGTGCTCCCGGTTTTGAAATCCCCCTCGTGTTGGACAAAAGACATGAAGACGTCAAAACACCCACGCACCCGCCCTGCAATCACGCGTCATCACGCAGGAACAATCTGCAAACGTGACTTCCGATACAGTATCGGGATAGCATCAGGGCGATAACTTGCATTTGAATACAACGGTACACAGACTTGTGCAGCGAGACCAGTTTAGCCACTAGGAACGTGCTAACACATAAATTCAACACAATTGTAATTGTCCAGACACCTCCACGTCTGACCTCAACGCCCACGCATGGGAAACGAAGCCGTTTGTGTTTGCAGCCCATTGTAATCTCTCTCTCTCTCTCTCTCTCTCTCTCTCAGCGTATTACTTCTTTTGATTTAGTCATGTTTAGTAGCAGCAACGGCATGTTCTAAAACTGACTGTTACGTCATCGCATCAACCGTTGTAAAATAAAAGATTCATTCATTCATCATTCTCTCTCTCTCTCTCTCTCTCTCTTGCATTATATTCTTTGCTTCGTTTCGTTTGTGTGTGTGTGTGTGTGTGTGTGTGTGTGTGTGTGTGTGTGTGTGTGTGTGTGTGCTCTTTGGCCACACGCTATTTCACAGGGCATTTCCCAGGATCTCAGTCCAGGATATCTGTACAGAAGCAACGAACCTTCGATGTATGTATATCACAGTGTATATTCGTTCACAAACACACTGGAGACTGCATACAGACTTCGCTGTTTTGGAGTAAAACACACTGCTTCTACTTTCTGTTGATTCTTTTACGTCATGATAAAAACCACATCACCCCCAGTGCAGCCCATAGATGATGATTAACTGACTTTAGCCACGATGTCGCCAGGGGAAAACAGAAAGAAGTAAGGAAGGAAAGATAAAAATAAAAAAAATCACGCTAACAAAACCACCACGCCTGCAGTTTGGTTTTGCCTTTGTCTGACAGAAAAGGCAAGTTTGTGGAAAGGCCGGGTAACGTCGATATGCAGCGTGATAAACTGCATTCCTGCCTCCCACGCGTATTTATAATTAAACGCTTGCCTGACATCAGGGCTGGCTATCCGGTCGAGCAAGCTGATTGCCTGATTTAGAAATCCTGATGCTTTCCGTATAGCAAACAGGTCGTGGGTGGTGTGGGCTTTCCTGATACGATTTTTAAAAAAAAAATCAACAAAATCAGTTGACAAGAAATGTTGCCTCGGTGCACTTGAAAAAGAGGGGAAAGGAGAGTGGGGAGGGGGAGAGGGACGGGAGAGGGTAATGCCTGACAAAATTTGCTTTTGAGTGTATCCAATATGGGAACTCAGTTAAATGGATTTTTCTGATCAAGTGATCATGCCATACAAGATAGAGGATTGTATGGCACACTTCGGGATTACTGCTTCAGATAATACAAAACCAAGGACAATAACCACAGCCAGATTCACGATTGTCTTCCCTTTAGTAGAGTGCTAGTTTATCCGGTAGACACGAAGGTATTTGTGAAGAAAAGGACAAGTTCCGTTCTATCAGTTGCCAGACGTTCCCTTAACCCTTCTCCTGAGTGAAAGACGTTGTCATCTTACAGGATAATAAAGCATGCTGAAAACTGTCATCCCGAGAGAGAGAAAAGAAATTGATCGTGAGTGCAGAAGGCTTTAGGAAATCACCATAGAGGTATCGTCCGCAGTTCATAAGGTGTAAGCCGTGAAAATCCTTCAACACACGATAAATAGACTGAGAGCATGTCCACGTTCACCCGTGTCCAAGATTCCAATACACGTTATTCACACTGAACGAATAGTGTATTGTGAACCACACTGGGCTTGGTGAAAAAGAAATACAACCCCCAATCAATATGCGAACAGCTTCTTTTGAGGATGTCCTGACTGAAATTGTTCAGCGCTCAATCCCACCAGATGGCCCAGACTGGCCGTTACCCAGATATTCAGCAGTACCACGCAAAGACCTACGCAACATTTTGCAGCTATTTTAAGTGGGTGCCATTCAAGTGCAGGGCAACGTTGAACAGAGTGACAGTTTCTGGAAGATCGTCACCAGATTTAGCCCAGCGTGGCTGTCGGAGCAACCCATGAGAAGACGTTCGGCGGAATTTAGAATGACATGTCATGGCATACCGTCGGATGGTTTTATGGGGGAAGTTAGCGAGGGAGTCTACAGTGTACGTCTCCGTGTTTCGTGATAATGTTGACGCACACTACATAAACACTCATATGAATCACAAGAGGACTTGTAGTTAGGACATTTTTTACGATGTACCGGCGGAGTGGCATAGAGCACGTCCAATCTTTCTGTCTCTCTCTCTCTCTCTCTCTCTCTCTCTTCTCAGAATGATGTGTCACTGTTGTCAGTGCAAAGTGCACTCACAGGTCATCCCTAACTCTCTGTCTCTCTGAAAAGGTACCTGTGTCAGCAATCTCCACCATTGAAAGATAGTGTGTGTGTGTGTGTGTGTGTGTGTGTGTGTGTGTGTGAGAGAGAGAGAGAGAGAGAGAGAGAGACTTTGAAAGATTGACCCAGGCTTCCGAACCTCATTATTTTGCACTACTACGTTATACGCGAGTCTCAGGGTCTGAAACTAACAGGCATCTGAAGTCTAGAAACCCAATTTAGTTGATCAAGAAATCAGGTACTTCAAAACCCATTCTTGCATTCAGAAATAGAAAAACCAATCCCTGACGTCACCCCTTGTCCTTTCCAACCACCACTCGCTTTGCCGTCATACAACATAATACTTGTAATGCTTGTAATTTCTTTATGATGTGTGTGTGTGTGTGTGTGTGTGTGTGTGTGTGTGTGTGTGTGTGTGGCGCGCGCGCACACACACCACCTCCTAGTTTGGCATGCTTCCCAAACTCAAGCCAAGTCATCAAAGTGTCTAAAGCAACCAAGCTCCTGTGCTGAGACAAACTAAAAAAAAAAAAAAAAAAAAAACCGCTCCCGTTTATTACCGCCGTTTCATGACAGTACTCTGACAGCGTCATAAACCACCATTCACCCACGTCTATCCCGTCTCCTCGTCATTACGACAAACTCATCAAGAGCAAGGCTTTTCATGTCTCTAAAAGCTTGACCAACTTTCCACGGGCCATGAATCGCGATTGTTCTACAAGTTGAGGCCGCTAGCTGTAGGACGCGGACGAGGTACTCGTGCAGGTAAACGAGCGGCCAGAGTGTCCCGTAAAATATGATGCGCCGGGGAGGATCATAACACACAAGAGTTCCTTCCGCCCCGAAGATAGCCGACATAAATATTTGAGAGAGAGAGAGATAGGCAGACAGACAGGCAGACAGACAGACAGACAGAGACAGACTGACTGAGAGAGAGAGAGAGAGAGAGATTGAGACAGACAGAGACTGAGAGAGAGAGAGAAGCAAGCAGAGAGAGAGACACACACACAGAGAGAGACACAGAGAGAGAGAGAGAGAGAGACAGACAGACAGACAGACAGACACAGGCTCACGCACGCACGCACGCATTAGAGAAGGACGCTTGGTTTAACACGTCGCCTGGAGATGGGCTTATCAAGATGTGGGATTTCATTTTATCATGAGGAGAATTGTGTCACCTTGGTGGAAAGATTATGTTTAAAAAAAAAAAACCCTCTGCCTCCCAAGCCGCATTTTTTACCCCAAACATGAGTCCTTAAAAACGAAGCAATGATAGCAGTCCTTCAAAAACAGACGACACTCAACTACCATCTGACCTTGTTTGGATCATGAATTCCTTCAACAGTTATTATATTTGTTGATTATTATAGCAGGGTCATAAGCAAACAATATTCTCCTCACTTTGCTAATGGGCTCAAGCAACTATATACAGTTATACAGTTAAGAACCTGGCATTATATATTTTTCTAGCGTTAAGAAAAAGACAGCAGTTGCTCAGCTGAGTTGATATACTTTATTTTGCACTTTGGTTATTTCCTGTACAAGTATCGATGTGTATAAGAATGTCTGGATGTCACTCTCAACTTTGAATGGGCCTAAGGCCTATCAATAAACAATTCTGAATTCTGTGGGTTGGTTATAGCGTGTGTACTGTAAAAATGGTCCGAATCATTAGAAATTAATTCAGCGTTGTAGCAGCGTTCCATGAAACTTTTTGTGAACAATTACCTGTTTTGAGAACAGTCTTAAACTGGAATACAGCTCTCCAGCATAATGCTCGTCCTAATGTTCTTACATAAAACATGCAAGGAGCCAAAAGGGGATGGCTCTACAGATTGAAACGATGGACTCGAGATCAGACCATGCTTTTTCCAGTGCTTTTCCAGTGCTTAAAATCACCCCTTCCTTAGACAACGGCATTCCCCCTCCCCCTAAAAAAAAACCAAAAAAACTCTACCATGAAATAACGCAAGCACGTGTCCTTCCCAAAGTAGCAGATGATATCATGGGTATCCTCTTTATTTCTTGCACCTAGCCACCAAGAAAGGTTTATCCATAACAGCAAAATACAGACAGAATGTCCGCAGATTATAGACTGCAGACGAGACAAGGAGTGCCGACTGCCTCCGATTCGTCACCAGACTGAACAAGCCGTAAAACAATTGTCATTACAGCCCTGGACAAAGTGAAATATGCTCTGCACGTCACGTGTGTGTTATCGCGTATAACGTACACTCTCAGCTGGACATGAAGCCACCAGACCGAACACGACATACAGTAATTGTCATTACAGCCAAAGTAAAGTACGAGGGCTGTTCAAATATTAATGGGAATGGGCCTGCCATTTTATAAGTAAACATCGCACAGAAAATAATTTTATACCAAAAGAAAATCTGGCTCAAGCCCTATAAACATGCAGAAAAGAATGATGTCATCATTCAATGATGCATTTTAGAGTATGACCTCATTAAAATCGTCATCCAAACTGCAGAGCCAGAAAACCATGGAGGCCGAGAATGAGCATTTTCGCTTCTACACATTCATGAGGCTAAAACTCGGAGACAATGGCAAGAAAATCCTTCAAGATTTGCAAGCTGTTTTTGGAGCCAAGTGTGTCGGTAAGAGCACAGTTTACATATGGGTCGAAGCTTTTCTAACTGAACAAGGGCCTTCAAGCTCAGGTACCAGTCCGGGCAGTCCACTCTCAGCTCGGAACGAAAGAAACATTGCCCTTGTGAAAAGCCTGATTGACGAAGACCCACATTCGACCATACGCGAGTTGAGTGAAGCATGTGACCTCTCTATCGGCACCATACACAGCATTCTGCATGAAGATCTTCAAATGAGAAACTTGGCTAAAAGATGGGTACCCCATCTCTTAACTGACGAACAAAAGAAACGGCGGGTTGATTGCTCACGCCAACTGCTTCAAGAATTTTGAGCCAAATGGACCCAAAACGCCTGTGTGACATAGTGACCGGTGATGAATCTTGGCTCACGTTTACGGCATCCCCAACAAACGCTGCAACCGGGCGTGGGTAGGCCCAGATGGAGACCGACCAGTTGTCCTGAGGCCAGGATTTCAAAGCCGGAAGCGTCTTTTCCCTATTTTTTTCAGCACCCAAGGCGTCGTGGCTCTTGATATTCTTCCGGCGAAGGCTGCCATCACTGCCACGTACTATACTAAAGTGGTGCTCCGGAAAGTGGTGGATGCGATCTGCGAGCAGCGCCCAACCGTTGGAACCTCAAGGACCTTAATGTTGCATGATAATGCAGCCCCCCACAAAGCCAAGATCACCACGACCTGCCTAGAGGAAAGAGAGACCAAAGTCTTGGCCCATCCCCCCTACAGTCCGGACTTGGCACCGTGTGACTTCTGGCTCTTTCCTATCTTGCAAGAGCGACTCGCTGGACGCAAGTTTGATCGCATCCAAGATCTCTCAAAAGCCGTGAAATCAGAGCTCGAGGGTATCCCTAGGGAAGAGTATCAGAGGGCGCTTCATATGTGTCGAACAAGACTGGAAACGTGCATTCGGGCCAAGG
The DNA here is from genome assembly GCA_018292915.2 of Batillaria attramentaria. NCBI lineage: Eukaryota > Metazoa > Mollusca > Gastropoda > Batillariidae > Batillaria > Batillaria attramentaria. Next base: position 799,886 of record JACVVK020000201.1, read on the forward strand.
GTGAATACTTAGAGGGGATGTAGAAGTTTGGAGTCGATCCGATGCAAGACACGTGAGTAATGGCAGCATTCCCAATAATATTTGAACAGCCCTCGTATGCTCTGCACGTCACGTATAACGTACTCTCTGAGCTGGACCTGAAGTCAACCAGGAAGAGGTTTGACAAATTCGGCGCTAGACCGCTCCTCAGCTTACGGTCATACTGAACTGTTGTAGTGGCAACATTACGATAGAATTCAGTGTCGAATGTCACGTCAGCAAAAGAAAGGAATTCATATTGTGTGTGTGAAGTTTCAGACTGGTGTCATGTATGCTCATGTATGCATTTTTCTCTGTCAGAAACCAGTATGCATAAAATTATTATGCACGGTCTTAGTAACTGAATAGATTTAGTAGCAAGAAACAGCAACAAACAAGAAAAACACAAACACATTAACAAACAAAGAAAAAACAACAACAGACAAACAAACAAGTGAAATTGCTTCTTTAAGAAGGATAAAACTACTTACTTACATGTACATTATCGTTACACTTTATTTACACATATCGATATGTTCACGCTCTGCCTATTTTCATAAATGTAGGGCAGAAGATGACGTCAGAAAGCGTGCAAAACCCTTACTACTGAGGTCATTAGGCCGAGAGGTACCGTGGGTACCATTCAAGTCTGTTTTAATTCATTCTATAGTACCTACCATCGTATGTTTTCTTTTTCATGCCCTGTCTAACGTTATGAATGGCCGCATTAACCCTGGTGTCTTCTTTATTGCTTAGACACGGTTATAGGGAGAAATATCAGATCTTGCACGGGCTGTTAGGTTCATACGCCCATAACACTGCCTGCGACAAATCTCGATCTCTGATCGGTTGTTATCTGACAATCATCTGATACCAATACCTCTTTGATATTTCCAGGAGGGGGCAATGACAACGCAGATTTCTTGAGGTGGGCTCCTCAGAAGGAGTATTTTCTCAACGGTCGGCGAAGTCGCTGCCGTGTAGCCAATAGACAAAAGGTTGTTACGATAGTATCTCTTGTGGGAAGACGGCTCACACGCGACTGCAATGTAGAATTGACGTCATCTGCGGGATAGATACATAGACCGAGAGCCTGTGGCCGGGCGAAACGAGGGTACTACGGCGAAACTAAGTAGGCTGTTTGGTCGTGAAAAGAAAGAAAAAAGTTTGTGAAAACTCGGGTGTTATCATGCTGTGGGTTTTTGTAAGAACGTGGATGTTATGCTCCAGTGGTGATGTAAGGTAATAGGGGTGTTTGCCACGGTATATATACTCGCCACGTGAACAGCTACGTACACTGCTGCCTGAGGTCCTATCACAACCTTTTAATTTGGTCGTGTAACTCGGTCTGTAGCCCACAAGGCATTATCTGGTATACACCCTGCAAGTTTCAAGTTAGGCTGGCACGATGCATGGACAAAGTGTCCAAAACACGCCCAAAGTAGAAGACTGTACAGGTGTGAAATTATGCATGAACGAAACATGTTCCTACCACCTCTACCCCAACCTTTGAAACCAGGTTAGTTCGCTTCCTGCCCAGTCCACGCTGTCTGCACGTTTCTTCTTTTTCTGTAACACCCTCATGTAAACGTCATTTAATGGCAGAGAAATATATCTTTTCCCGCAAGTGAAAGACTTTTTTTGACTAGCATTCGTCAATCAAGTTCAAAGGATAACTCTTTTGACCTTCAAATTTCACCTGCAAGTCGAAGGTGTAAAAAAGCAGACCCAAAGTCTGCAAACCATTGAGTCCTTCAAAAAACCACAGACTGTGATGTAAGGCCAAAATCCACAGCACGAAACTCACCGCGCTAACCTTTTTCTCAGATTCTATTCAGACTCAAATTTCAATAAAAACTATTAATTTCTGATCACGGGTGAAATTGTATTTGTCTAGCTCTGTTTCAGTCTCCTGCAGCGTGACATTTGGAGGGTAGTTTATAACCGGACACCGATTCAGCAGCCAAGCTCGAATACAATGCAAGCGCAGGGCGCCATTTGTACGCTTGCAGTGTCAACATTATCGCATACAACACGCGAAAGAATAGCCCCACCACGTCTTGACACCTTTGCTGCTTGCTTCTACGCGTAATTTTCTCGTTTCTATAAAGACTGCCTAATATATGGACCAGACATGGTTTAATAACACCATTGGTAAAATCCAGCCCCCCTTTTAGCCAGCCGTGCTCGGATGGTGAATAGAAGCAGAATTGTGTTTCGCCCATGCCAGCGCTATACAGAGGCTCTCCAAAAGATTTGAAACTGTTCTTACTCTCAGCCGTACTGCCTTTACCCCCACAATGCGGTTGTGGGCACCGTATAATTGGTGCTGTGAGGCCTTGTGTGATGTTTTGCCAAAATCGGCGAGGTTTCTTTTCAGTTTCGAGTAGTCTGTCGGCGTGGACTTTGAAGCGTATTTGCCTGTTTTGCGAGAGGCGATTTAAATGAAAAATAATGAAGCCAAGGCATATTCAGCTAACGCCCGGCCAAAAGATTTCAAAGTAGACTTAAGGAACCACTTTGGACAAAAACGTTTTACAGAAGAGAGACGAAAACGAAACGGCTGAAAACTTAAAAGCTAAACTTAAACATATCTATTCATGTTGTGATAATTCTGCCAAATACAAATAAACCCCTGGCTATCCTTGATGGCCCAGAATAGATTAATGTCCTGTGCTGAAAAATGAAAATGTTTGACCCGTGAGAAAAACTGATACTAAAAAAGGAATCACATTAACGTGTCGTTCGTCTTGGTCTGGTTTGATAAAGTTTGTTCAGCTCGTTTGCAGCTTGTAGGTAATGGGTTGTCTTGTCTGTATACATTACACCAAGACATCTACTCTCAGCTATCAAGGTTTCAGAAAGCGCCGAGATCACAAACTAAAAGTGGCTTGCTGATGGGTTGGTTTCAAGCAAACTTCATTTTCCTTGAATTATTTGCTGTAAGATTCAGTAGGATATCAGGATTTGACATCACTTCACACACAAGTGTGGTTGTGCATCCATAGTGAAACCATTGCGTCATACGGAACTTAATAACCTCGGCAAAAGCAAAGAACAGAATGTTTTCAGCGCGTACGCTAGCCTGTATACTAGTTGAACACACAGCCAGTGATGTGGCTTTTCACTCATCAACCGTATGACACGTCCAATAGCTGGCGCCACTCTCCGGCGACACACAGGAAAAGCTCGGCGACATAAGGACAAAAAGATACATCACCTGACGCTAACCATGCCACAACACAACTGATACAGAATACATAATACTGCTCCAGAACTAGAACAGCGGGGAGAGGAAAGAAGGGCTCTTTTCAATTAAGGACTATCATGTGAGACTTTTTTTTTTTTTTTGGGGGGGGGGGGGGGCAATTTAAGGATGTGGGACATACTCTAGGAGGTTGTCTTCCTTGGTTTTGAGTTATTTTTCGTCAGTTTTGCTTTACAGTGTCCGCAAGAGGATGGGTGGGTGTTTGGGAGTCCTTTTTTACCACGAAAGAGTGATATCAAAGACGGGGCAACGACAAAAAGGCCAGCACATATAATTGACCCCAGCCGGGATTCGAACTTACGACCCAAGCATTGAAAGTCCAACGTCTACCATTTGGCCACCCCGGCTCCCCGAGTGTCCGCAAGAGTTTTTCTTCGGTTTACCGATAAGCAATAATAAGCGAAGTATATGTTTGAGCATATTTATCTAATTTATCAAATTTACCTGTGTCTCAGCCTGTTTGGTTGGATTTCTGAAGTGCCAGTGTCCGATTCTTACTTTCGTTACAAAACGCTTGCCTCAGTTCTTACGTATAGTACTATTTTGTACCGGTCCTGTGTTTCTTACAATATGTCCAAAACGTTTCCGGAGAGCCGGGGTGGTCGAATGGTTGAGCGATGGACTTTCAATACTCGAGTCGTGAGTTCGTATCCCGGCTGGGGCCAAATATTTGTGCTGGCTTTTCCATCGTTGCCGCGTCTTTGATATCACCCGTATATGGTGGAAAAGGACGTTAAACCCCCAAACACCCACCTACCCACCCCACCCAAAACGTTTCCTCCGCTAAAACAAGGAAACACAACCCCTTGAGCCACCAAGGAATATATCAAATGCAGGATATTCACAAGCACACTTAACAACGCCTCCCGTGTATAATGCTGCAATGAATACCCGCCTTTCACTCGTCGATACCAGAAAATAGTGAATAGACGGCTAGTAGTGCAATTCACTGATGGCTCACTGGTCCTATTCTGATGAAAGCAGTGCAAGTGTAATAACTAGGTAGTATCCCTACCGGTATTGTCAGTAAAGACTTTCCTTTGCTCCTACAAATCTGCTCGGTGGGTGACGACGCAGGCCTTTTAAGTCTTCGTCTCACGCGAGTGGTACCTCATGAAAGTCTTTTCACAAGACCCAACAGAAGATCGGCACTCCTAGATATATGTCTAGCAACGTGTCGTTTGAGAGGGTTCCTTCCCGATGATTTCAAAGAAGACTCAAGAAGTTTAATGTGTAGGCATTTTTGCCCATTCACATGTGGGAGGAGGGGAAGGGGGTTACAGTACCATCAAATCATGTCAAATGTACAAAACAGTTCACGGGAAGCGTTTGGAAACCATGCAAAGCACTTGAAAATTGTCTGTCCAATCAAAGTGAAAGTTCACAATGTAGGGGAAGAGTAAAGACAAGTAAACGGAGAGAGAAAGTCAGTTTTCAATCCGGTTTCAGGGCGGTCGGTGGTCTAGTGGTTAAGAGACTTGTCACCAATGCGAGAGGTCAGAGGTTCGAGTCCCTCGGGGCAAAGAATTTTTCCTTCTCGTATGTGGCACCGTTCATTCGGGCCGATCGTCGGGGGTTCTCTCCGGGTACTCCGGCTTCCTCCCCCTCTGCTTTGAAAATGTTCAGCCCACCAAATTTGAAAAATAAATGCAATTCTAATTCCGAAATTTAAATAGCTGAGCTGACCCTTCGCACCACGTGGTTGTAATGTGTTTATGTCAAGTGTGTGAAAGAATGCGTGTGATTCACGTGAGCGTGCGTCTTGGGTTCAGTTCGCGGCGCTTTGAGCCGATTCAGGAAATTGGGTAAAGCGCCTATACAATACTCATTATTATTATTATTATTAAATAAATGAGAAATATGGAGTTGGGCAATTACGTTTGAGTGTTTGTTTTTGTCTGCTGGCCTTGTGTCAGTTCTCTGTCATGTGTCCTTAATATCATCCTTATCATGTCAAACTGGTGCGTAGGGATGCAAAATGCAGAAGAGTGAGAGTAGAGAAGTTTCTATTTCAATAGTGGAAATTGAAGTAGCACAAAGAAGGCTTCCTTTTTTTTTCTTTCCTTTTTCTATAACCAATTCGGCATTTACAGTTTCGCTACCCATTACGTCATAATTAAAACGTGCAGAATGTCAGGAAATTTTGATATCATTACTTTCATTATTATTAAAAGTTCTGCCTCTGTGTGTTGTGTGTGTGTGTGTGTGTGTGTGTGTGTGTGTGTGTGTGTGAGAGAGAGAGAGAGAGAGCGCGCTTCCGCCGACCAAACCGAAGATAAAGCCAGCCCCCCAGCCAGCGAGCGGGTCCGTCACTGTGACCCCTTAAAGGTCCCGCCAACAGACCCTATTAAACAGGTCCACAACACTCACACGCTTACCGAGACCCTCCCCATTCTAACATCCAAAACCTCCAAGTCCTCGGACCGTCAGCCGAAACACTACACTACATTCAAGCACTCCACTCCCTCTCGGCGTTCCTACGCTGTTTGGTGACGTCGAATTGGAGGTCAATCCCATCAGAACCATTAGTAAAATAATCATCAAAGCAAACAAACCATTAAAAATATCCTTTTACCAGAGGAGAACAAACCGACAGCATTGCACAGTTTCCAGTTTCTGAACACGTAGGCAATGTCTTCAACAACAACTGAACGCTGCCTGGTCCCCCCCCCCCCCCCCCCCCCGTTTTTCGCCCCTGTTTTCCGGAGTTTTAGGTCAATGATCTGAACAGCTCAAGAAACATCCTGAAGATTTCCCTCTTCTTCTTCATCTTTTCGTCAGATTCAGTTCTAGGCAACGGGCGGTTGATTCTCGCTTGACGCGGTGTCTCCTCTGTTGTGATGGTTCGTCATGTAAACACAGCCATTGCGAAGCAAGTAGAAAACGTTACGAGAGATGTGTGATCCGCTCTGAAAAAGGCCCTGGATCACGAGTTGTCAATGGTATTGTCACAAATTGTCAACAGCTTTATCAAACCGTATGGTCCAATGTTCCGCATCGCAGCCTCAGAGAGAGAGAGACAAATGAAACAATTTGATACGGAAGATGTCTGTGATTTGCAAAAGACCTAGACATCATCTCCGAAATCAGTTAAGATACCGAGAGCTTTTCTGCGCGACATGAGACGAGTAAAACAGAGAGAGAGAGAGAGAGAGAGAGAGAGTTGCACTTGACTCAGTGAACAAATCTGGCTATCCAAACAAATAGACCTGCAAGAAACTGGGTGTCTGTTTTTTGAAAAATAATTGCGTAGCCTACCAAAGATCAAAGGCTGTCACGAACAATTTCAGGGTGAATTTCGGATTGTAAAAAAAAATGCTAAAGAAATGCATATCCTATAGAATGACACCATACGAGAACGAGAGAGAGAGAGAGATGCCGAGGGTGGCTGGGTGTTTGGGAGTTTAACGTCCTTTTCCACCGCGTATGGGTGATATCAAAGACGGGACCACGGGAAAAAGGCCAGTACAAATATTTGACCCCAATCAGGATTCGAACTCACTACCCGAGCATTGAGTCCAACGCTCTAATTCGGCTATCCCGGCTCCCCGAGAGATGTCAAAGAAAGGCGATAAATGATAAATTATAAAAAAAACCCAACAACTCACCTTTCTCAGTAATACAGACGAGCTGAGGTCCTCGGGAGTACCGTCCATCCGAACCGCATGTTGACAAATGTTCAGCAAATTTGCTCACGGTGTTATTCACACTAACGTCCAGGTCTCAGTCAGCAATAAGTAACTTGTGCGTGTCACTATACACTACAGTCTGGCATGGAATCAGTTTGTCTTCAAACCTGCTAACAAGCAGTCCTCTGGACATTGTCAGTGGTGAAAAGAAAATAATTATCCACTCCCACGAATAGCGTGTTAGATTCGTCAAGTTCACAATTCGTTTCCGTTTAATCAGTTAAAATTGAGATGCTCCACGCCAAGCGGAGTCGTCTGTTTCTTTTGCAGCAGGAATTATACTCACTGTTAGATCAGTGACGAAATCACTACTTTCATTCTCCGCTCCTTGGGCATAAGCAAGACAGTGGACAAGTGAAGCAAAGTCTGTTCCGCAGGCTCGCGAATCACCTAATTCCAGGGGCGCGGGATTGAAAGACGAGGTCTGGGCGAGGGCGGTTTGGACTGAAGACTCAAGGTCATCAGCTGCCCATCGCTATTGCACATCACCCTTATTTTCTCCAGGACTCGATCGACAGTGAATGTCTGGTCTGACCGCAAAGAGGTTTCCTCCGTTGCAGTTCTTATGACGTAGAATCAGTCCATCGAGTCTGCTTCTTGGATGGATGCGAGGTGTGATGAGAGGGGGGAGAGAGGTTCAGACGCTGTCAGGGCGTCCCTAGCAACAGTCCTGTTGCTACAACATATCCATGCAGTCTTCGAGAGTAGACAGGGGGATGGGATCGACACCCAGGCAAAGAGTCGATGTATCCAAGTCCATGCAATCATCCGGAAGAGGCAGCGGAGGAGGAGACGGTGACAGGGAGGGATCAGAGAGAGAAGGAGAAGAGCAGGTGACGTTGTCTCTGAAACCCAACCCCGAGGCCCCTGCCATAGGTTCCGCGTAACACGCCAAGTCTTTCAGGTGCGCATTTGAGACGGGAGACGGACCAGGGAAGGCAAAGTCTTTGAGGTCCACTACGGTCGAGGAAGCTGGCGAGGGGTTGCTGCACATCTCGTCAGACGAAGGCGAAGAGGACACACTGGGTGTTCTCGTGGACGCGGCGTCAGACCCAAGATCCGACTCCTCGCTAGTTCCAGCATTGCTGCCGCCACTCTCGCTCATTGGCGGGTAGCCGAGAATATCCCTCAGCGCGTGGATGTAGTTCATCGCCAGACTCAGGATCATGTACTTGGTCAGCTTCTCCTTCTTCCCTTTCTTGTCGACCCGCTCCTGCTGATCCATCTCAGGCAGGCAGTCCCTAAGTTGCTCGAAACCTTCGTTGATGTCCTGCATCCTCATCCGCTCTCTGGCATTCGCCGTCCGCCGCCGGTACTTGCTGAGGGGAGGAGGCTTGCTTTTGCCCTTTGGTTCTTTCGGGGTGGACTGGCGCTGTTCGACCTGCACCCGTTTAACCAGAGAACTCAGTCGCAGGTTATATTTCTCGTTGTTCTTCGCGTCGGCCGCTTCTGCCTCCAGTTTGCTCAACTTGGCCTTGATCCTGCTGCTTTTTCTGCATTTAGTCTCTGGCGGGGAGGACGTCTGAGGATCAGACTCGGCCGAGGTGCTCGGTTCTGCCATCGCTACTTCTCTGCTGTTGTCGTCTGAACTCGTGGAGGGACTTGTAATCTCATCACCGGACACATCCATGGTTAAAAAGATTTTTTTTAACAAACTATTTCAGACACAGCAGTTTGTAAAAAAAAAAAGAGTACAGGAAATAGAAACTGTAGTCAAAGTTAAGCAGTACATTCACACTTAGGCTGACATCGAAACCAGTACTTGGGAAAACAAGGTTTGTGCACGATGTTGGTGTTGAGAGAAGGTATCCTTACATGAGTGTAACACTGACACGGGCGGTCATTCACGAGGCTGGCTTTGCCGCGCGGTAGGTAAGGCTGACAGGGACGACATGCGAGTTGTGTGCCGGCAGAATGGGGGACAGCCAAGTTTATACCTGTGTGTGCGTACCGGAGTACTCGAGGGGCGCGCGTGGCCCTACAACAGGGGACGGGGGATCCGAGACTATACTATCGTGTGTATACACGCTCCTACAAGGGCTAGTTACTACAGCCGGCTACGACAGACATTTCTCGTCGCAGTTGAAATCACGCTCCACCAATGGCAGGACGGCGTTTGTCTGTGGAGCGAAAAAAATACTACCAGCGTCCCCATATAATCTACCCGCCCCTTTTACCTGCCCGGCCGTGTGGTGAGGCTTGCTAGCTCTCGTCAGTGTCGCGGCGGCTGTGTTGACTGCACCTGAAAGGGCTCGACCCCTGTTCTTGCTACTACCGTAACAGGTGTGCCGAGTATCAAGAATGAGTAGTGAACGACCTCTGTGGCTTGGTTTCTCAATGCGTTTTTGGTGTGTGTTTTTTTGCGGAGGAGGATATGAGTAGTTCATATCTTCACAATTTCCGAATACATGCACAATATGTAGCTTGTTGGCTAGGCTGAATTATGACTTCCAAAATGAAGGTTGCATAGGCAGGAAGGGACTGTGGATTAGAGATTTTATTAAACTGACTTTTGAAAATGCACATTCAGTATTACGAAGGGATTAGATAGCTCAGGTGCCGTTCCCTGGTACCGTCATACAACTCATCTGTTCAGTGATTTTACTGGGTTTTGTGTAAATCGTTTTTTATGTTGTTTTTGTTGTTGCATGATTGATGTCAGAGCCAGGCATGTTTTTATCTGTATATTGTCATGGTGAAGCAGACCGTATTGTTGTCAAGGTTTCTGTAATCAACATGCAACGCATCATTGTCGCATAAAGCTTTCACCATACATGTCACTGGTTAGACTGGTGGGTGCCAGTGTAAGCGGTATCTACCATACGTTTTTGCCTCGTGGCAAAGACATGTATTCGTGTGTGAAACTTGTGGGTATTTTGTTTTGGGGTTGTTGTTGTTGTTGGTGGTGGTGGTGGTGGTGGTGGTTTGTGTGTGTGTGTGTGTGTGTGTGTGTGTGTGTGTGTGTGTGTGTGTGTGTGTGTGTGTGTGTGTGGTTGTTTTGTTTTGTTTTCACACGATCAGCATTGTTGTAGTACGTACAAAATTAATCTCGGTCTAAGCAGTTTCGACATGATCAGTATGTTTATTCCAGTATCATCAACATGACGAGACATCCCCTCAGCTTGTGCAGGAGCACTACTACTGGTGTCAGGGACAAACACAAGATCTCCAGGCATGTTCGGCCTGTTCTCCCCGCTGTGAGGGGGAGGTGCAAGGGGGAGGGGCAGTGTCACTGACAAACGACGTCACCGCCCATTCTGGCGCGTGCAGGGAACTAGGACGAGGATTACTACCACAACACTACTATACTGGCGACCCACAATAAGCGCCCTAGTGTGTGTGTGTGGGTGAATAGATGCCAGCGTATTGTACGTTGAACGATTCTGTACAGTGTTGTTTACTAGCTTTTTCAGGTATCATTCAACACTGAAATCGGTCGGGCGCGTTGAAGTCTGCCAGTGTTTTGTTGGCAGATATGCATACACTGATCAGTCATCAGTACTACCGTCATTTGGTAGTAAGATGATGATAGGGCCTTTAATAATCACTTGTAGGCCCTTTTACTATTGGCGGTAGCATAGTGCTGTCAACCTAGCCTTTTAAACAGTCTAACACTGATACAACAACGTTGACGAAACTGAAGACTGTTCCGAATGTCATAGTGTGGAACTTGTGCTCTTGAAACTGCAGGCCGTGCGGACAAGTGTCACGTGCTTGTAGTTCTGCTAACGACTGAGCTTCCCCACCAAGGAACGCCCGAATTTTTTTCAATATTTATATTAGACTGACAGCGTAAAGGTAATAAAACGGTACCAGTGGCAGAGTCAGAGTTCTGAAAGTGGCAAACACAGCTGATTTTAACACTGAATATGCCCGTAACCACTTCAAATACGTCTGGCCGCACATGTTTCGTCAGGGCCCGGAACTCACCGTTCACGGTTTCCTTCTTATGATGTCCAGTCAAGTTTTATCACACGAGTTGTGATGGGTTTTTTTCTGCCCCAACTCTTTGCTGGCTCCAGTGGTGTTCCTCCCACGTCATGGATGGACTCGGAATCCACGGAGGGCTCGAGAGCTGGGGCAATTTTTATCATGCATGATGATGGAGATGAGAGTGAGTGAGACGATGCTATGGAGGTCCGTGTGGTTTGGGACTGCAGGACAGGGCCGCATTCCACGCTTCCTGTCATAAATATCCCGGCGTTAACCAGGCCTGGGAACTACGGCACCTACGGTGCCGGCCGTGTAATCATCCACATCATAAGACGTGTCATACCAAGGGAAGCCGGCACCCCAAAAGTCGCACCCGTGAAGTGGGTGAATCTCGGCTGTGTGGCAACAGCCTCCGCCTTGGGCCCATAGCACACCCGCTCTGGGTAGGAGCCGACCTAGGTAAACTAAATCCCGCTCGAACCCGGGTCTCACGGTCCATGGTCCGAAGTGCTAACCACTACACTATGGGGGCCGACGAGTTGTGAGTTTCAGTAGCGAAACAGACTCGAGACACATAATTAATACTGTGTGTGTGTGTGTGTGTGTGTGTGTGTGTGTGTGTGTGTGTGTGTGTGTGTGTGTTTAACCCCGATTCGTTTACGTCAGTATATGCTCCAGGACGTACAAATTGGTAACCGTTTCACACAAAACTGTCTGGAGTATGGACACAAATGGAAGTGTCGCATACAGGCGCCCAAGACGTAAACACCAGTTTTGTGTACTCTTTCGGCGCTGAGCGGTCAAACACCCCTGGGAGAGCTGCACTCTTATGCCGAAGTATGCAAGTCAGGTGTTGACCTCTGCACCCCTTGACCTGATGCACCCCGGCAAAACACTCCTATAGCGTGTACACCCATGCATACGGAGCAGACCAAACTCACCCCAACCCCCCCTTCCCCTCACCCCATGTCCTCCTCTCCTTGCGACAAGTGGCCTGCGTTTTCTCTCCACACCTTAATTGTGTTTGTTCGTGATGCAGAGAGCCGACAAACTCTCATGTTAACGAACACACGCGATGTCTCAACGTTTGGAGTGCAGCGATAGGCCTTCTCAACCTGACACCCAGCGGAGACGGTGCTCGGGGAACGCCCAGAGTAAAAGATGGACTACGTCATCGTAGGCTATGAAACTGAGTACTAGTGGTAGTACAAAGTGATGATGATGTGATGAAACATTTATTTCAGAATAGTGTTGTTAGGCACTGGAAGGCCTCTCTTACACACTGTCCTGCTAACACTACACTAGACTATCAGTTCAACTAAGTATTAAGACCACATTAAACCAGAATCTATGTGGCAAATCAAGGAGATTAGTACAAAACAAGCAAGTACAACAAAACATTTAACAAAGGATGTATAGGACTCCAGCATCAGTGAGGCGTTACTAAACACGCTGCTCACGGTGAAGGTCATGCACGGTAGTTTTGGAGCTGAATATCCACGAAGAAAACACACACACACACACACACACACACACACACACACACACACACACACACACACACACACACACACACACACAAAGGATCAATCTTTGAAAAAGGAAATGATTGTTTTGTGTAGTTTTCTGAATTCTCAATATTCAGTCTTGATCTTAATTCTTAATTCTTGATGTAAATTTTTATCTTGATGTGAATTGTCAATTCTTGATCTTACCGACTCATGTCTTGTGTCTGCCATTTAAGTCAAAAGAAACTTGAAAAGCCAAAAAAAAGCCCCCCCCCCCCCCCCCAAAAAAAAAAAAGTATGGGTATTTTTTTCTTTGTTTCTTCCGTCAATTTTTAATGAGTCATTACAAAGAAATAATGTCCACCACAAACTCTGCTTTCTAAGTACTTTTAAGACCTTAAGAAAGGGACATGAAAAGCTAAGGACTATGAAGCACATTTAAGGTGCGTGCGAACCCTGATGTGAAAACTCGCGAAATCAGCACCACACAGTCAACATAAAGAAAACCCGAAACGGTAACGAGCTGTTGGACTCAGATCAAGTAACGAAACACAGTGTGTGTGTGGGGGGGGGGGGGAGACCAAATGGACGGGGGTTTTTCCGGTGCTATGCCGCTCCAAGTCATATCATTCAGCGATTTCCAACGCACCGGCCATAGCACCGCGTTTTTCCAAACTGTTCAAAAAGCCATAGCACCGGGGGGGGGGGGGGGGGACTCTTTGGGTTTTCAGTTGAGTTGTCGGTTAGAAAGACTGTAAGGGGCCGTTTATCGACCCGAACTCTACTTGTTCTAATACATCACTACAATTTACATACATGTATATGCTCATGTTTCAAAATGAAAGCGTCAGGTGAGAGCAATCGTCGTTGAAACGTTTGAAGCGGCATAGTAACGGAAAAAGATCGTCCATGTTGATTACCCCACGTGAAACACTGAGCGGCTTTTGGCGGCGCAGCTGGCTTTGAAAATGAAGGCTAATTGTCGCAAGCCGGCCCGACAACAGGCCACAAGACACAGAGAATGTCCTGATCCCTTGCGAAGCAGTTTTCACACAATGCATGAAACACTGAGAAGAACGAAACCACTGACAATTAATACTGTCTTTCGGAGTTGACCTTTCATGTTTGTTTTCGATTATAACACTGAACAGCGATGGGGTGGACACGATTTCAGAACAATGGCGCCGGCATCGTGTGACGGAAAGCCCCCAGACTGAAGCGTCTACAGACGCGGTTGCACAGACACACAAACTGCAGCTACAAATGTACTGACACACACAATAACACCTACACACCAACATAGATGTCACAGTACAGACACACAGACTAACCAACATACAGATGCATTGACATACACATTAATACCGACACAGATGTACAGATACACCAACACAGATGTCACAGTACAGATACACACTGAGATTAACCAACATAAAGATGTATTGAAACACACTGACATTAACACCGACACAGATGTACAGACACACAGACTGACCAACATACAGACAGATTGACACTGACACACATTAACACAGACACAGATGCAAAGACACACAGACTAACCAAGGTTAAGATGTACTGACACATACATTAACACAGACACAGATGTAGCGACACACACTAACCAAGACAGAGATATACTAACTGATGTACACTGATGTACAGACACTGATATCCAGACACATAGACTAACCCACACACCGATGCACAGTCGTCATCAAGTTGACCGAATGCTTCAGTTTATAAATACAGGTCAGCGCCGGCGGTTTGGCCATTAGGTCATTAGACCAAGACAGGCGACAGTGGACTGACGTAATCCGCATGACAAACAAACATCATGGCTATTTTGGGTGAGGTTCACGTACACAAACAGTGGCCCTGTCTTGACATTCTGATAACCGCCCAGAACCCTCATTAACCCCCATGAACTACAGCCATCATCCGGAACTCTTTCACGGGCAACTCTTTTTCACGGGCAACTCTTTTTCACAGGCCACCCTTCCGCCAACACCCGATATTTGCCCACTGTCATCTCTGCACGCAGCCACAAACGATGGTCATTTTTTTGCAGTTGTGGTCCAGCTTTGATAATTAAGGACTTTTTAAGGACTTCAAATATGACCACCTTCAGCATGCACGGCGCGTGTGTGGTATACCCTACAACGAAAACACACCAGATCTCTCTCACAACTATAATAGATACGTTGGGAGGGGAACATTCTTGTGAACAACATAAACGTGATACCGAGGAAGTGTCAACGGGGGGGGGGGGGGGGGGGGGGGGCGGGGGGGGGGGGGAGAAGCACAAAAAGTTTCGAACCCCCTGCCAGTAATCAAACTCACAACTCCAGCAGTGATAGGTGCAGTCGACACCTTTCCTTCCCCAACCCCACTATCTCCCTTCTTCCACTGTTTTAATCAGTGTAGGGTTATGATCGCAGACCATTCAAGTGGCCAGAATAATCGATTTGTTGATCATTGGCGACTCGCCGGGAAAACTGTCCCAATCTCTCTACCAGCTCAGGTATCCCGCTTCACCTCAATGGCTCATATCTACAGTGGTCAGTTTTTCACTTTTAATATCCGACAGGCGTCCATTAATGCGGCATGTCAGCGACAATCGTCTCCTCCATACGGCACAGTCTACCCCCGCCGTTCACTCCCACACAGAACGTGCACGTATCTTCAAAGAAAGTTCCCTCTCTCACCCACGCTTCCGTCGACTTTTTAACGAGCTCAGACATCTCATTGTGATCCTCGGTGATCGCCACAATGGTCTGTGAGAATACGCCAGATGGGATGCTTTATGTCTGGATGTCTGGAGTATATATTATTACGCCCAGTCAACCTGGTGACCTTGGCGTATCGGCGTCTAAACGGACTATCGTACGTGATGAACGATCACGGTTGTGCAGATGGTGTTCTCTGTAAGTACATTGAGTTTACAGACAGGACTTCGGCTCCTCGGTAGTACATGCAGCACTGTGTGGGATGGATTGTCACCGGCACGTCAGATATGTTGTGAAATATGCACGTTGTGAAATGTTCTTTTTATAGTTGACCACAATCATTGTCCCTAGAAATTGTCTGGGTGGGGTAGGTCAGGATTTTGGTGTGTGTGTGTGTGTGTGTGTGTGTGTGTGTGTGTGTGTGTGTGTGTGTGTGTGTGTGTGTGTGTTGATAGAAGACAATATTGCCTTTTTGAATCCATTAGAACAAATAACAAAAAATCACACACACAGAGTAGCAAAGGACGTTAAGTGTCCAACCAACCGAACACACTAACCAACCAGTCTTATCAGACCAATCAGAACCCTTACGGATAACCAAGGTAGTCCTGTTTTACGAGGTGGTCCTCTTCTTTTCGTCACACTGCCTACAAAAGATGTCCAGAGAACTGCTGATGGCAGCCGATAACGACGGAGGCCTCTAGCCTTCAATGGTTACAAAACCTTCCACTTACAATCAATGACACCAGCCTTGCTGGGTGACCTCTGACCCTGTAAGGGCATCAGGAGTGAATGCATGGGTGAAAGGGACCCTGCCGCCATCAAGCCATGCTTTTGGTAACGGCTGTGACGCACTGTGGGTTTAGGTGAGATTACCGGATTCAGTAACAGTCCTTGGTGATGGGTTTAGGTGAGACCACAGGACTTAGTAACAGTCCCTCGTGATGTTGTATATGCGAGTATTCAACACATGAGCGAGTGAATGGGCGTGAGTGAGTGGGTGGGTGGGTGTTTTGAGGTTTAACGTCCTTTTCCACCACGTATGGGTGATATCAAAGACGGGGTAACGAGAAAAAGGCCTGCACAAACTTTGGCCCCAGCCGGGATTCGAATTCATGACCCGAGCATTGGAAATCCAACGCTTTATCATTCGGCTAACCCGGCTCCCCCATTGGTGAGTGAATGAGTAGGTTTGATAAACTTTACTCACAGTAGTTGACATTCACAAACTGGAAAACGTCTTGCACGTATTCCTGACAGATCGGCTCTAAACGGTACTGGCAGACCTTCCAGCGAGAGACTCTAAAATACGTCACGTTGTAATTTGTAAGGTGATCGCTCAGTCACCAGACATTTGATAAACTGGCCCAGAAAATAGGATCATTTTCCCACCACAGACATGGTCAGACCAAACGCCGACCCAGACGACCAGACGACAATACTTTGTCATACTCCTCGACAAAAACAGGA
This sequence comes from Batillaria attramentaria, assembly GCA_018292915.2. Taxonomy (NCBI): domain Eukaryota; kingdom Metazoa; phylum Mollusca; class Gastropoda; family Batillariidae; genus Batillaria; species Batillaria attramentaria. The sequence continues at coordinate 816,501 of JACVVK020000201.1, forward strand.
GATAAACACCTCCGTTGTACCTCTGTGGAATGTCCAGTGTGGCTAGTCAGTATGACGACAGTTTGACACAGCCTGCCAACCCGTTATCGGTGCAATCAAACCTAAGATCGCCTCCTGTCGATCATCTGACGCCATCTTCCAGGGCCGATCACCCGCACTACAGTCATGCTCTTTGTGTGATTGTTTTTTTCTCCCCTGGCAGGGTACACAGGATGTGCATTTGCACCCCTAACACAGGTTTGCGTGCAGTGCTCACGTTAAAATACTGATCGCTTTGTCACTGGTAATATTGTAACTTTGAAGACATCGTTACGAGCGTCAAAAGCCGATTAGTCTGGGGGCAAAGGGGAGTCGGCTGTGGTAAAATAAATCAGTTCTGCTCGGCAGGGATCCTGAGTATCTGCTGATAGAACATGGATTCCTGGTCGATACTGGGCGATTCAATATCGCTTGCTCCTCTGATGGTCGTCAGTGGTCCCCTCGGTCACGCTGCGAACGCGGGGCAGGGCGGACCCTAGTGGCGCCATAGTGTCGTTAAAGCGAACTGATGTTTGTCTTTCCCAGGTTGGGACTCCCGGTTTCCAAGGACACTATGTGGAAGTAGATGAATTTTGTAGGAGTTGTGCAACACTAGAGAGTTACAACTTTTGGTTGAAGCAAGTTGAGTCACTGGCGGCTGAGGATGACATCATCCCACGTTGTCTCATCTTGATCCACGACATCAAAATAGGACACCCTCTGCACTAATGATTATAGAATTGCTTCTTGGACAGGGTTAAAATTCAAGAAACTAAGGGTAGGGATCCCGGCTCTGTTCCCAGAATGTAGGACCAAAGACTGGAGATTTGATTCAAGATACATTTCAGATGAGTACTTGGAGAGCCACGCCCTACCTCCCAAGCCCACCCAAGCCCCCCACCCCCTCTCCGTCACCCCCCCCCCCCCTTCAACCCCTTGTCCCCTCTCATGTTAACCGTGAATTTGTCAAAGCCCCGACTGTCTGGAACTCCTTGCCAATCGAACTCCGCCTTCAGACCTCACTGCCCCCGTTTAAATCCCATCTTAAGATCTCTCTCTTCCGCCAGGCCTTTTGATAGTTAAACCTCTGTTAAGTCTGTCTGTGAGCATCATGAGTTCGTTGCACTGCCAAGTTGTATGTAAGAGGGGATGTAAATAGCGCGCGCGCGCGCGCGCGCGCGCGTGTGTGTGTGTGTGTGTGTGTGTGTGTGTGTGTGTGTGTGTGTGTGTGCTATAAGCGCAGCGAGTCCTTGGAAGTTGCAGAACAGCGCTCTATAAAAGCTATGTATTATTTTATTTTATTATTAAAATTAAACACTTATCCACTTTTGTCAATGGCGGTTCGAGGCATGTGGGGTGCTTGTCTGTTCCACGGGTTGCGGCTTTGGGTTTTCGTTCAAAACTCTGGTGTCATCAGTAAGTAAACACAACCCAGCAAACAGTAAGTGTTTAGTACGCGCGAACTGAAGTACATGTACCACGAATAGTTCACTATTTCCTACTCCATGCTGTGTGCTGGGCTTGGTTTCTGGTAGTACCTTACGATGCACAAACCACGCAATCCGTTCCACTCCCGTGGTTCTTTTTTTTTTTCTCCAGAGTCATTGTCTTCCGTGCTCATGCATGCGTGTTACAGTCGGCTTGTTCCTTTGCAGTGCGCTTCACGGGTGGATGGCCAGGAGCGTCCTCTTCACGCTGTGACCGGGGGTATCTGGCTGGAAGAAAAATCCGAGCTGTCTCGTACGGTTGAGCGCGTCACAAACAGAACTCATGACTAGACAGATTCTTTTGCCGCAGTGACGATTGTGTAGTGTGCGTGCTGTCTGGTTCTAGGCGAACGTTACTGCTTGTCGTGATTACAACGTTTATAGTGCAATGTAAAATAATGAAACGCCACCTTAATGCCATGCATTGCGTGTAACAACACAAACCGAGGCATATGCCTCAGCACCGGTAGTAACTGGCATGATTACGAAACCTCGTGATGTATTCATCGCTGACAAAACAATATAGAATGCAGGGGGGGGGGGGGAGAGAACTATGTTCAGGCATAAATACAAATTCGAGGTGTACATGCTTTTACAAGATGTTCTTCAGTATTCTCAAAGATTATACACGTTTAGATTGTTACCACCTGTGCTACGAATAACTGTGCCGCCAACAGTAACGACAACAACAACAACAAAAACCTCAAAAAAGAAAAGTAATTTAATAGATATACATGTATGCATTGACCAGCTACATTTTTTTTTTCAGTACAAACAGAAGGGTTTTTAGAGTTTGTTAAAAAAACCCACCTATTTTGGTCCTGCATACAGTCTGAAGATCTCGATCTGATACTTGTGATAGGCGGCAAAGCTATAGGTACAGTTGTAACAGGAGAAGGTCGAATGCTTTCGTAGGGCGTTGGGTATACTGTCATATTTGATTACAGATAGCAAAAAGCAGTTTATCTGTCGCTCTTGTTTTTCTCTTATCTGTTTCGCGAAATGAAGATTTCATCGCACCGACGAGGCGATCTGGCAGAGCCGAGCTTAGTGTCAAGGAGATGAAATATGCATTCTGCCCTCCTACATGGGAGAGTTTTTTTCCCAAGGGACGTAAGGCAGTTTTCTGTTGTCCTCTTTGTCTTTAACCAGATAGCAGCAGCATGTTTAATCAGGTGCTTTGTAAGGTCTCAAGTTTATGCTTTTTATTGTTGTCAATTATTCATCCTTCTCTTCATGGCTTCTCAGTTTAAGCCGAACATACAGGGATTCGCTTGTCTGGTAAGAGCGGGCTGTTATTGAGTTTTGAAAATGGATTTGAGGATTAGAGGATAATCAGTCACACTTCAAAATGCATTTTCTGCTTAAAAAGATATGAGTAGTTTTTATTTTAGAACAGCTTTTTTTTTAATCTTAAGGTGATTGGCTCTGCCCAAGCTTACTCGTACTCGTATAAAGTAATACTGGATTACTTTCTGAAGGAAGATTTAAGAAGGTTTATATCGAAGAAATACTTGCACTTAAATTGACCCAAAAAAAAACTTGGCCAAGAAGGAAATAAAGAGGTACAGGGGGGGGGGGGAGGGGAGGGGAGTTAGAAGGTTGATATATTTAAGAAGGTTTAAATCAAAGAAACTGACAAAACTTAGTCAGGAAGGAAATAAAGAGGTACGTGTTTGTGTGTGTGTGTGGGGGGGGGGGGGAGAAGGTGGATGTATGGGGGTTGATGCAAGACGCCCCTTTCAAAACGTCAGTCACAATATCTTCATGAGTAAATTAGCTGCCATGTCTTCTCTGGCATTTAAACAGGCGCGTCAAAATTAACCACGCGACTGTACGTGTCACATTCGTACTTCTTCCTTACAGAGACACACAGGAACAACCTACTCTTTGAAATAAAAAAGATCATCACTGTGGCTGTAGACGCAGTGTTTCTTCACGAGCGTGTAAAAAGCCTTAACTTTTAGTGTCACCTGCCACTGTCAACACAGCGAAGAATAAAAGGGCAATGTGACACGGACACGATATTTGCGGCTGGAGTGACCGAACAGCTTTGTGAATGAAACTCCAACTAGAAAAAAAAAAGTCATAGACCGGGCGTGCCTTATGTACAGCTAGTTTTTTTTAATATTATTATTATCCACTTTTAAATTATATTCCCCACCCCCCACCCCCACCCCTTTTAATCCTCCTACGCACATCCATACACTTCGAATAGTTTATCAGTGTCTGTTTGACATTTAGCAGTCCTTGTTTATTTTCTCATCTAATTCCGACATTCATTTCTCTGGATATGGTAACATTTCGAGATAAAACATGCTTCACACATGCCTTTGTTAAGCTTTTTCTTTACGTCCCTTTCCCTTAATTGTATCATTAGAGTTGTCGCCCGTCTAAATCTATGTCTGGATGCCGCCAAGGAATGCTCCAATCATAATTATTGGAGCTTGATTACCAGTGGTGCTGGTGAAGGTTTAAGGCGCACACAACAACAACAACACACACACACACACACACACACACACACACACACACACACACACACACACACACACACACACACACACCGACTCACACACACACACACACACACACACACACACACACACACACACACACACACACACACACACACGAACGAATAAATGATTGAAGAAAATGTTGGTGTTGTCTGTCTCTCTTCAAATGAACAACTCAGCAAATGAGACCAGAGACATTTCATTGATTTTCGTCGATGTCCACGATAATATTCCGTCCCAGAGCCAGTGGGATGTAGATAGCGTATTTTTGGCATAAGAGTGTCACTGAACGGGGGAAGGAGGGGAGTGTGACCTTCAATGACCTCGACTGCTGCACTGCAAATGCCTTACCTCACAGGAATCGCACAAAGTCAAGCAAAAATGTGAAGTTTGTGTATACAAGTGTTTTTTCAAGTGTTTAATCCGACTCTAATCTACTAGGTGGAATACTCAACCGAAGATTCAGTCATCCTAGATTCCATATTCCTTCCCAACAAACCACCAACGTCTTACAGTTTCATCTAAACGTCTGACTAAGTTTATAGTCGTCGTACCCACCAAACAGATGACAAATTGGACCTTAATTCGTGCGTAACCTTTTTAGAGACCTTCGTCGCTGGTGCTCAAACAGTTACTAGAGATACTTAAAAAAATGTCGGTGACACCGCATAGTAACTGCATACCTATCTCCTGGAGCCGTAACGCAGCTGACCAGGACCTCTTTTCAGTCAAGACCTAAGGTGAGATGTTTACATTGAAGTCTTGCGTCGTCGGTAAGTACGGGACCTCCCAAAGCCAGTTGTCATATGGGGAGTAGCTAATCTAACGGCACTTCCAACGACCAACTCTCTGCTTACTTCGCACACAACCACGTCGTTCCAGAATTCCCTCACCCTAGTTACTCAGTCGCTCTGGCACAGTGATCACCAATAAGATTCATAATTAAGAAGTCGCTGTAAACATATCAAAAGTGGACTGAAGAAAAGCACGCATGCTTTGAATATTGGACGAGCTTGGGTATTTAAGAAATTTGAGCCAGAGTGTGTTAAGGCGAGTGTTTAATCTCTCGGGGTAGAGTGAATCAGCCTGGGTTCCCCAGCCCAAAGCTAATTACTTCACCCGGTTGCCCGTGAAGTGTTTTCATTGCAGGGGGTGGAGACCACTTGCCAACGTGAAAGTTTGGAGTGGGTGGCTCTCCCTCAAAACGCGATTTAAATGGCAGTTGTATTTTAAATTTGTAATCTCTTTCATTAAGCGATGGCATTTAAAAGTGCTCGAGAATGCTGCGAACGCTCAACTATACCAAAGCCACTCCATGAAAAATGTCCATTTACAGTATTTATCTCCAGGTCAATTGACAATGAATTTCATAATGTCAGGGTCACCTGTGTGGAGATAAAAAAATCTTTTTTATGGACTTTGTACAGATAAATACCAAGCTTGAACTGAAATGCCCTGTTACTTGGAATCAGCTCCCTCTTATAATCAGAAATAGTTCAAACAAGGAAACCTTCAAGTCCCGACTGAAAACCCATCTCTTCACCCTCTCATTGCCGTGCCATGTTGTCGTTCTGCTGGTGTGAGTGCGTGTGTGCGCAGGGAAAGTGTGTGTGTGTGTGTGTGTGTGTGTGTGTGTGTGTGTGTGTGTGTGTGTGTGTGTGTGTGGATATGAGTTTTTATTAGTCTTTATCTGTTTTCTCAGTTTTACCTGTCTTGTGTTTGTTTTATCTGTCTTTTGTGTTCTTTATGTCTTAATATGAATAAATATGTATATTATGTAACGCCTCTAGAGCTTAGATAAGGTTAGGCGCTATATAAATATTCTATTATTATTATTATTAAATGCGACCAGTTAAATGATGTACGTCTGTGACGCAGGAATTCTTCAGATGTTTCCTTTCCTGTATACCTAATCGTGTCTGTACGTGTGTATTTTTTTTTTTAATCACAGGCCGGAAAAGAGTTTTTGACGGTTGTGGACATTGTCCTTTCCTTCTGCTTTCAATGAAAAAAAATCGTTACCAACAAGAGTAATTGAAAGGAAATCTATCGTGGTTGACAATGACGAGATCAGCGACACGAGTGTAGTTGTTTCCAATGAACGTCTGTTAATTGAGGACAGGCTGTTTAAATCTGTTTGTGCTTACCGTTGAGGCACACGAATGGATCACGAGAGCCAAAGTTCTTAAGTCTGTGGTCAACAGTTACATGAATGAACCGTCAGCTACCATTGGCTGACACTCTTTACACTTTCGCTACTGCCTGTCACCTTTCAACTTTTATGAAAACCATACACACACTTTCTGAGAGGGGGCATTTACGAAGGTCGCGTCACGCCACTTCAAGGTTTTCTCCCTTTTCCGTATGACGTCATTGCTGCTGTCAACGGGCCTCAGTCTGCCGAGACAACAGACCTGGGTTTGCCGAGACATCGAGCGCCATTGTGTCGATTGTCTGCCCATGAACTAGGCACTCACACCGGCTCTGTGGACCCTGCATCGGGTGTCCCCTTCAGGTCCACTGCCCCACCCTCATGCTGTGACGTTTTTTTGTTGTTGTTTTTTACGCGGATTGTCGCCCAGTAAACGATTTGGTGTGGGGAGGAACTGCAAAGCGGATCATGGCAAACAGATAATATTATTGGGCAAATATTGAAACTCCACTATGCGGACGGGGCCGAGCGCGTTCACCATGGCCAAGATGCCCGTGACTAAAGCAGGGAGGGAACGTTTGCAGCTGACAAGCTCTGGCGTACGTACAGTATGTATAGTAAACTAACGATGAAATAGTCACAGGAGTGAAGTTTGGGCGACAACGTACGTCGCCGGTGTAATGAGCCAGATGCACCCCATGACGCGTTTGACTCCGGGGCACTTTTAGCCTCAAGCTGCATTGACCCGGGACACTTCTAGCCTAAAGCTGCACAGAACAGGGGCATGTCGAGCCTCATGCTGCATTAACCCGGGGTACTTCGAGCCTCAAATTGCATTAAACCGGAACACTTCCAGTCTCAAGGTGCATAGAACGGGGCACGTCTAGCCTCAAGCTGCATTGACCCGGGGCACTTCCAGCCTCAAGGTGCATAGAACGGGGCACGTCTAGCCTCAAGCTGCATTGACCCGGGGCACTTCCAGCCTCAAGGTGCATAGAACGGGGCACGTCTAGCCTTAAGCTGCATTGACCCGGGGCACTTCCAGTCTCAAGGTGCATAGAACCAGGGCACGTCTAGCCTCAAGCTGCATAGAACCGGGGCACTTTCAGCCTCAAGGTGCATAGAACCAGGGCACGTCTAGCCTCAAGATGCCTTAACCCGGGGCACTTCACGCTGGGGAGTTCATCCCGCGTGTCACACCGGCGACATGGCATGCGGCGAACCTTGTCACTCAGCATGGTACGCGACGTGCCCGCTCGCGAGCGACCCAGTACCCGTATTTTAAAATCTGATGTGTGAGTCGTTACCGGCCCTACTGACCATCGTATCGTCAACGGTTTTGTGGAATAGTGGTGGAAGCTAATTAAAGAACTCGTTCACATTTGGAGACAAGGTACGTCAAGTGCCATGTCCCAGACGATGCGAATTACCCTGTGAAACATACGGGACGTAGTCCCCACCTCTATATACTACGGGGCACTTCCCGCTTTAAAGCTGGATGTACTCCCTTTACGTGTGGACTGACTTGTTTCATTTGTGGGGTCTTTCCAGCTTAGGAGTAAATCTGGCGTGTGAGTGTGGAGTATGACCGGATTAGAGTAGAACACAGTACATACAGCTTTAACTCCTACCAGTTCACTCCCCTTGATATTCGACTCAGAAGAAGGATGGTTCATCCGCGGTCCCTGCCAAAGAATTACTGCCTAATACTTGAAGCATACTGTTTAGTTGCACTGAACATACTCTTAAAAGACCCGCAAAGCCGTTAGTTGAAGTACAAATGACAAAACATGAGCTTAGAATGTTGAGTGATGGTATTTAGGAGCACTTTTGTCCAAAATGGCTGAACTGGTAAGAGTTTAAAGCGGGAGTATTTAGAGCTTGGGGGAGTCCATCCCGCGTGTCGAAACTATAGGACGGTGATCATCTCGTCGGAAATAACTCTCCTGTTCTTGAATGTATTCAGCCGCGAATTAGTCTTCGTGGCTTGCGCGGCTTTAAGCCCTAAAAACTCACTCACCCTCTCTTGAATGTACCCAAACATTTAATCCTGGCTGGCGTTAAATGTTGTGCTGGCCTTGTCTCGTTGCCCCCGTCTTTGATATCACCCATACTTGATGGAAAAGGACGTGAAACGCCCAAACACCCACCCACCCCCTACCCAAACATTTATTTCATCTGGAGAGGGAGGGGTCGGGGAAGGGATCGAATCAGGTTCGTCCCCTCTCTTCAAGTTTCAAGATCTATCTGTCACGCCTCAGTTTAAAATTTCAAACAAACATTACATGCACATACCTAGTCCGGGCGACCCACTCCCTATGTCTAGAGGATTTTCAGTCATATAGGGCATGCCCGAGCTAGCACCTCACCCAACAAATCGCCAACTAAAGTGACAAGCAAAGGATTACAAGAAAACGGAACCTGTCCTCATAGAAATTGGAGACTGTGTGTGGATTGTTTCCACTTCAGACCAGAACCTAGCCTGTCAGTGATCACTAGCCTGTAGTGAGTCCAGTGTATGTACGTGCATCAAGAGAGTTGATGTGGTCTGTCAGCTTGACGCGTGTACCAATATACCAAAGTGGCAGATCTGTCACTGAATCTGGAGTACGACATCTCAATCGCAGTAGCTTGACAAGGTCAAAGGCCAGAGACATATATTATACGTGTACACCTCTCACTCCAGCCATGATCTGTACTACGGCGCTGGGTTTGCGTCATGGTTTGGTTGGCTTTTTTGTTCGGGTTTTTTTGTTTTGTTTTGTTTTTGACACTTGAAGTCATATAGAAGCCAATATATAGTCATAATGTCATATAGAAGCCAAGAACCTTTTGCCAAAACAGAGGACGGGAAGGGAATGAGTAGGGGACTTTCATCGTTTGATTGTCTTGTTGTCCGTTTGTCTCTTAGGTTGGTCTATCTATTTTTCCGTTTATCTGTTCGTCTGCTGCCCCGGCTGCCCCTTACATTTTTAACTCTGTTCCTAAGTTTGGGGTTGTGCCCAAAGGCCAAATAAAAACAAAATCACAATTAATCTGTGTCTGCGTGGATTTAAATTTTGCTCAGCATTTGGCGTTGCATTGTGGTTACGCTCACGTTTGCTGCAGCAGGAGCCGTTAAGGAACCATTAGTCTTGCCTGATTTTCGCGTACTAAAGAGTCAAAAACGTGGGATACTCATGCGAGGTACGAAATGTGTGAGAACGTGTATGTTTGGGTGTCAGACTATACAAAAGTAATGCATTATTATTTTAATCTATTCTTTGCTAATAAAGTTTCCTAGGGACGATTCTCTCCTCCCCCCTCCCCCCCCCAACTTTATAAGAGTCCCCCGCTCTTAAATCAGTGGGGGAACCGCCGGGAATAACCACGCTGTTGGAGCGCTGGACATGCAGTGTTTTGGTCGTGAGTTCCAATCCCTGGTAGGGATGTTGTTTATGTTGTTCTCAAGAAGCCATTATTGCTGCGGGGAGCCGGGGTGGTCGAATGGTAGAGCGTTGGACTTCTAATGCTCGGGTCGTGAGTTCGATCCCGGTTGGGGCCAAATATTTGTGCTGGCTTTTTCATCGTTGCCCCGTCTTTGATATCACCCTATGTGGTGGAAAAGGACGTTAAACCTCCAAACACCCACCCCCCACCCATCCACCAACCCCCGCGCAATATGATATTTCATCCACTACTCTACATCACAGGCTTGGGCAGCTATGTGAATTCACAATGCATCTCTCCATTTCACAGATATCGCACACGTACACTGAACTTTGCGCACCCAGACACCTGAAGAAGAGCGGTTAATGGGGGTCAGTGGACGGATATCTTTCCAGAGAGCGTTTGCTGGTGTCACTCACTGATGCACCCACGATAAGCCGCAAGAATAAATTTTATGTGTAACCAGAGTAGGAAGGCGTAATAAGGAATGCATCCAAAATATAAATAACAAAGATTTCTTGTGAGAGGACTGCACTTGAGACTTGGAGATACGATCATGCGTGGGTCTTTCAGCGGCGTTTTGATTGAGTGGCCGATCGTCGGTACTGAATAGTGTGTTGGGGGGATACTACTGACTTAAGGCCTTTACACACGCTGTGCCTGCAGCGAGCTCGAGTGGATTTTCCGTTCACACACTAAACCGTGCGGCCTGGCGCTGGACAACACACAAAGCGCGGTCAGAGGCGACTGGCTGGCGTGGCGAGGGAAAAATGGGACCGTGTTCTATTCACAAACGTGCCGACGGCGTGCCTCGGCAGTGAACCTGACGAACGGATTTACATGGCTTGGAGTACATGTCACCGCTACTGAGACTCAAGCAGAGAACCTCTGACGCTGCCCCAAGCAAAGCAAAACAGCCCACATCCGCCCCAAAGACACTCGCCCAGCCAAGCAGCCAAAGACACATGCCAGACACACAACTTGTCCTTAGGGGCTAAAAGCCATAGGACGTCAAGCAAGCTCATGATGTTACCGCTGGTAGGCGTGTAAAATCATCACGTGTGACAGAGGTTTCAGCGCCAAAGCAGGCCGCGAAGAGCACCAGAGGTAAAGGTCGCGGCGGATTCATAGCGTAGCCTTACAGATCACTGCTCTGCAAAGCTTGTGAGGACCAGAGAAAAAAGACGTGTTGGGTTGGAAGATCAGTCTTTTATCTCCCGATCTTGCAGATCCAGTTGTGAAGACCAGAGGCAAAGACGTCTCCCAACTCCCTAAATCTGGCCAATGAGACAAGAGGCAAAAGACTTGTGGGTTTTGTAGCAATGTCTACCCTCCACATCTTGTCGAAGAGACCAGAGGTGAAGACGTGTCGGGTTAACCCTCTACCCTTCAGTTGTGTGTGTGTGTGTGTGTGTGTGTGTGTGTGTGTGTGTGTGTGTGTGTGTGTGTATGTGTGTGTGTGTGTGTGTGTGTGTGTGTGTGTGTGTGTGTGTGTGTGTGTGTGTGTGTGCAGCGCGTGCTGCCCACATTCCTCACAGAATTGCGAAGTGTGACTGATTTTCTTTCTCTAAACACAAACCAACGACTTCGTCCCAATTGTACGTCGGTGCCACACGAGTTTCAGCAACACTTCAAAGGACACGACCCCTCCCTCCACCCCACCTTTCTCCCATCCTAACTGCTACGGAGCTGCAAAAGTTCCATGTAAACGTGAACTCGCCCAAGGTTACTCCAGCCGCTTTACTGGCACCAGACAAATCCCTCCGCACACGGAACATAACGCCGGCGCATTCTTTGTGCTGCATTACATAGAGAATATTATCCCCTTCCAACTCTTCTTTCAATCGTCCCAAGTGGGGAGCTTTTGTGTTACACGGCGCAGTCAGTCACAGAAGATAATCCTCACCATTATGAAAACCTGTTTCATGTGCATTTTATGGGTGTGTGGTCTTTAAAGCTTTGTGACTTTATTTCTTGAATTCGACACCAGACGCATGAAATGAAGAACCAAAGTACACCCACGAGGAGATGGTAAAAATTTTGAAAATGCTCTAAGAAGGGATTAAGAACTTAATATAAGTGGTTTCACGTGTCTAGAAACTATTCAAGATATTCGAGATATTTCAGTTTCGAGTTCCATTTTACAGCTTGATTGCCTACTTTCTTTGATAACCAGAAAAAAATATAAAGCATTGAAAAACTTTTTTTGGTGTGTGTGTGTGTGTGATAAGATAATGTGTACTGAGGTGATAGATATACCGACGGCCATTAGGAATCCGGCGAATGCTTGACAGCTAATACTGCATGTTGTCAACCTAAGGGAGATACCCTTACACTGAAGCAGAAACGCCTTTCAACTCAAAGTGCCCAACCCATCCCAAACCCGATTTTCTGTGTGTGTGTGTGTGTGTGTGTGTGTGTGTGTGTGTGTGTGTGTGTGTGTGTGTGTGTGTGTGTGTGTGTGTGTGTGTGTGTGTGTGTGTGTGTGTGTGTGTGTGTGTGAAATCATAAACAACACTGATGCAGGTTAAAGGGTAACGTCTTAACCCACGGTTGAAATATTCAAGGAGCCTTGAGTCTTTTGCTCGGAACGTGTTCTTGTAATAATTTATGAGAGAATGTTTTTCCATAGTCGCTTTCAGCAATAAATATTGTTCAACTTAGGTATGTTTGCCATTTGTGGAATGCCCACTGCAGGCGTTTCATGCCCAAATATTTACAACATCCTCGCTGTTAAAGCCGCGCACCCACTTATAAATATTGGCATTAAAAACGAAATGTTCTTTTAAGCTGTAAGCAACAACGTGCTCCACAAAACCAGAACAAAGAAATTAATTGTGCTTTAGCGGTTGTAAAATGGACGGCATTGAAGAGCCGGTGAGAGATATATGGCCGTGTATAATTACTGGCCTTGTTGCCCGTCACATACACATGCGTTTCTCGTCCGTCCACAGGTTTTCGAAGAGCTAATAAAGTTCCACCTGTTCGCTGTTTCCTTTGTGTTTTGGTCGCATTAAAGTGGAGTAACGCAAGCGTTTTCCCACTTTATATCTCACCGTCGGTCTCTTAAATACGAAAGCCGAGCTAGTGGTGTTTTAGACTTTCAATGTTCGGGTCGTGAGTTCCAAATCGCAGGTAGGAGTAGAACCTGTTAGCTTTTTGTTTGTTTGTTTGTTTTTTTCGTTGCCCCGTCTTTTGTATCGCTCTGAAGTATTGGACAAGTAACTTGCCTCTGTTCAATTCGTTTGAAATTTATGCCTTGTTCATGGAAGTCTACCTCAGGACACGTTTTTTCTCTAAACACAAGCTAACGACTTTGTCCCAGTTGTACGTCGGTGCCACAAGAGTTGCAGAAACGCTTAAAAAAAAAAAAACTAAAAAAAAAACACGACTCCTTCCTCAACACCCCCCCCCCTCCCTCCTATCCTAATTCCTAAGGAGCAATTTGCTACCGGTCGAGCTTCTAGCAAATGAGTCAGAATATAGTCTGCAAGGGAAAGCGCTCCGGTAGAATTTTTTTTTTTTAAATCGGCGAATTTGTTTTTGGTCGGATCCAGAAGGCCAAGGGTTTGAATCTCCTGGTGGGTAGAAGTTTGATTGGTGACTTGTCCTTACCACACCGAGTCGAAATTCATGTTCACGTGCAGACCGGTTTACGGTGTGTGTTTTGTCTTGGTGTACACATATGTTCCCAGATTTATTATATTAAGGTTCCCATTCCATCCGAAGGTGGCCACGGAAACACCATGCATGCAGGAAAAAAGGTTAATGGGCGGAACTGCACAAATAGATACAAAGAGTAACGGTACCAACCAGAACTCAAACCAGTACCAATACCAATATCAATACCAGAGTTCACTATGAAGACAAGTGACCAAAATTCAACTCTCTTACGTGCTGCAGACAGGTCCACATAGATCTACTGTCGACTGATATCATGACCACAGAATGAGAAGTAAACCTCTCTTGATTTACATGCGCTACCGGAGAAACAGCAGTCAGGAGGCGACACAATCCCGTCAACTGTCGTAGCAAAGAGCACAAAATCCAAACCTAACTCCACGTGCCAATAATTTCCTGTGCGTACGTCACCGAAACATGGACAGACGTGATACAGAGTGACAGTGAAAACTGCCTTCCGTAATGATTTACCCTTCAGAGCTTTCCGACAATTGTCTGTTTCTATAGGGAGACAGGCAGGGTGCGTGGGAAGAATGGTGAGAGAAACTTCAGCTCGGCCTTGTCCACTCTTACAGATCGGATGTAGCGTAGCGGGGCAGTCGGTGATCTAGAGACTTAGTCACCAATGCGAGAGGTCAGGTTCGAGTCCCACTCAGGGCAAATAATTTTTCCTTCTCGCATGTGGTACCGTTCATTCGGGCCGATCGTCGGGGGTTCTCTCCGGGCCAGGAGAAACAGCTTGAGGTTCCTGAAAAAGAAAAGGAAGTATAAATTAAACTGTACCCTGACGAAAGCAGATTTCGAAGAAAGAACGAAATTTCTTGTCAACCATCCCTGGTTGTGCTTATCTCTTGCTTTAATTTTGTGTTTCTTTTGCCTTTGAGTGTATAATTCTAAAGTCAGATCGCCACTGTCAACGCCGATTTCTATTTGTGGAACGTTAGTTGGTAACTCATCGCAGATGACGTCACCTCACCTTGTTTTTAAATCAGATTTCTCTCAGAAATGTCTGCAGCGGAATTCGGTGTCGTGGAGATGTTTGGTTCGTAATTTTGCGTATACGTCCTTGCAAAATACCAACTTTATCAAGAGAGATAAGAGTGGACTGGACTGTGCAACAGATAATGCAAGAAGTCGATAACATCATCAGCCGTCAGTGAAATACGAACATAATCCGTATTCTACCCCCAGTATGGGTGTTATCACTCGTATATTTCATGGGCACGTTTGACAGGTCAGCGCCCAAGGATTACCTGACATTATTTCAATATTTGAAGAAGTTGTGTTCGGTCGTAAGGGAGGTTTAATGGCTAATCTGTTCTGGGTTCATATTGGAGACGCTTAAACTCTCTCTCTCTCTCTCTCTCTCTCTCTCTCTCTCTCTCTCTCTCTCTCTCTCTCTCTCTCTTCACACACACTACCACCCACCCACCAACATTCTGTATAGAAACTGTACTAAGCTGACTTAATCTTTTTGTTAACAGACTGACAACCTCAGAGATTTCTGTGTACATTCGAACGCTACAAAAGGTGCAAGGTCTTTTAAATCAGACTTGAGAAACTGATCCCACCGGTAGTGAAAGGGCGGGGTCAGGGCTGGAGGGGGTGGGGAGGTTGGGGGAAGAAGGGGGGGGCATGAGGGGGAGGGGGCGTGAGGGGGGGGGGGCATGAGGGGGAGGGGGCGTGAGGGGGGGGGGCATGAGGGGGAGGGGGCGTGAGGGGGGGTGGACGTGGGGGGGGGGTGGAGGGGGAGGCGTGGAGGGGGGAGGGAGGCAAGACTGAAACTTTTTGTGCGTTGCATGTTTGTTGCATTCTTTGTCTATCGAATTTCACATTCCATTAACGACTGCTTAAACAACCGCAACATCATCACACTAACATTGCCATTTCGAAGTTTAGTCTTTACCACATTGTTTTTAGGCCTGCGATGAATAATAATTCCTGTGTCTATCGAATCTCCTTTGGCACTGATGACTGCTAAAACAAATCCGACAGCATTACACCAACATTATGATTTCCGATTTCAGTCTTTACCGGCCAAACATGACATTGTTATCGGGCCTACAATAAATTATAATTCCCGCCGAGAAAAAAAAAATCAGACCTTCTTGGAATGTGTCTCCGGTGACGCCATAATCATGAAACAAAGGTCGAAGATAGTTCGTGTTTCAGGTCTCTTAAACTTTGAAGTCTCCCACACAACACCCATTATGCAAAATTAGTCACATCCTTTCAGTCCCTGCTGATAACCCACTACTTCTGTCTGGCCTTGTGTAATGTCTGAGAAAATTCATTTTGTCAGTTTGTAGCATTGTGTTTTCATGTTTCAGTTTGTAATTTTGTATATGCACCCCTTTCCCTGGAAAGCGCATTGTTCCTATAATACTGGGGAGACTACGCTATATTCATTGGTAGTACACCTGTAGTGGTAGTGGTGGTGGTGGTGGTGGGTGGGTGGGTGGGTGTTTGGGGGTTTAACGTCTTTTTCCACCACATAGGGTGATATCAAAGACGGGGCAACGATGAAAAAGCCAGCACAAATATTTGGCCCCAACCGGGATCGAACTCACGACCCGAGCATTAGAAGTCCAACGCTCTACCATTCGACCACCCCGGCTCCCCGGTAGTAGTAGTAGTAGTAGTAGTAAACATGAAGGGTGGGTGGGTAAACACGAAGGACCCGCAAACACGTGTTTTCTTGATGCGTTTTACCTAGTGCGGGCCACTTCCGGAGCAGGGACAAATTATATTCCTTTATTTTACAAAAAAACGCCTTGGCTGTCTGCCGCTTTGAATAAAGTTATACGGTACAAAGTGTGAATAAAGGCAACATAACGCCAGATGGTCGATATTTCGGTTTTTACTGCCGGCTTTGTCACGACTGCGACTGACTTGCATTAACTGATGTACTTCAAATTCACACTTTTTTTCACACATCCTCAAAAGGCCTACACTTTTTCCAGAATAAATGACCCCAGGGCGCATTCTGCAAATCGTGTTGTGTTTAAGACAGCGCTCCAGTCAAATACACAATTCCTGATCATAGATAACTCACGTCCACAAATCGGATCGAGAGTACAAAGCCAGACAAGTTCCAGCATCGATATGCATAATTTCAGTAACGCATCATTTTCTGCATGGAATGGTGTTAGAAGTTATCTTCCGTTTGTGGAGACGTTCTATACCCGCGTATCTGCACGGATCTCTTTCTGGCAGCCAGAAATGGTACGTGTGAACAGCCCCTAATCTGAAACCAAGCGCTTCAAACGGAATGATTGATGTTGCGCCGCTCAGTGTAACGACACCGCGACAAAATGCCAGGCTTAGATTAAAGGCACATCTCCAGGCGGATCTGTTTGTTGACGGGCGAAATTACGGCAGATTTCACCCATGGTGCGAAGTCGGGCAGACAATGGGAACCACTTCAAACTCCTCTCCCTCCTCTCCCGTGTCCCGGAGTGACGTGGAGACGTTTCTCCTTGCGCCGGGATATATCAGCGCGCTTCTGACGGGTGAACAGTGTTCACGTGGAGGCAATAAGACCTCACGACCATGTCAGGCACTTCAGGCTTGGGAGCGGTTGATTATGGGTGATGTTGGGCGAAGGTAACGTTGTCGAGTAAACGATTATTCTTGCACCGCAGTGCAGTTTTTTTTTTTTTTTTTGTTAGCCTCGTTTTATAAACGTCTTTGCTGTTAAACGTTAACGTTGCCGGATTAGTAACGGGCTGTTAAGTGAAAACTTTCAAGTTTGAATTGGTTTTCTCTGTGTGTGTGTGTGTGTGTGTGTGTGTGTGTGTGTGTGTGTGTGTGTGTGTGTGTGTGTGTGTGTGTGTGTGTGTGCGCGCGCGCGCGCGCACACACACACCACACACACACACACAGAAAATCAGAATACTGGGTCTGTGTCCTCTCTCTTTCATCCTCTTGTTTATATGGCATCGGCATGACAGTCTGTTGTATAGTGTCAGCTTGATCTCATTACATAGCCTACCCTTATTTTGTTTCTTCTGTCAGTCACTGAAACTTTTTTTTGTATTTCTCTCCCGTCTCTTCATGTGATTTTCCTTAATCGGAATATCTTGTAATGCAGGCACACAAACACGAACTCAGACCCTACTTTCTTGTCACCTACATCTGAAAATCGGTCGCGTCGTAAAGTTTGTGATTATGGGTCAATAAGTTATTATCAGGGCATAACTTATAGGGTATAATTGATATTAGCATTAACCCCCCCCCCCCCCACTCCCACCCCCCCCCCTCACACACACACACACACACATGAATCATAGCGCATGAGGTGATTTCAACAATGCCATCTTTCGTCTGTATCATTTATGGCTGTTTTCTCTCGGTCACTGCTTCCGAGCGAAAATTTAATTTTCTGGTGGATGAACAGGGTAGAGTTCGCTCCTTGCCCGTGAGTAAAACTTTTAATGTATTAAATTTTGTTTTGTTTTTCAATGGTTTGTGTTGGACTTTGAACTGAATCAGTGCTAGCTATGTTTCCTGTTGCGATTACAAATAAACTGGCCCCTCTTTTTGTTTTTGTGGCTATAGTGCTGGTGGTGGTGGTCATTTTGTCGTTGTGCACTGTTGCATGATGTGTTGCTGTTATGGTTACTGGCACTGCGTCAATTTGTGTGTGTGTGTGTGTGTGTGTGTGTGTGTGTGTGTGTGTGTGTGTGTGTGTGTGTGTGTGTGTGTGTGTGTGTGTGTGTGTGAGTTATTTTGATTTCATTTTCAGCATTGGCACAGCCATTAGATTAACTCTCTCTCTCTCTCTCTCCCCCCCCCCCTTCACCCACCCATCCCCCAATACGCATGACTTGTTTATTTCGGAGATTTGCTAGTGGGCGGACTGTGCGCGAGCAGGCGTGTTTAATAGTGAAGGTAGTCACCCAAACAAGTATTAAATGCTTACAATACTGAAGCACAGACATGGGTGACCTACTTCGCTAAAGCCAAAGAAATGGATACACGGATCATGGATCATAGCACAACTTCATCAACGCGTCATTTTCTGCTTGGAATGATGTCAAAGGTTCTTTTCCGTTTGTGGGGACGTTACATGTCCGAGTCGCAAACAGAAAAAGTTTTCTTCAAGGCAGAGAACTGTCAAGCTTAGCGTCAGGGAATAGGTTATCGTTCTTTAGTGTGCATTGAAGCCGTCAAAATTAAACTGCTTTTCATTCTGAGCGTTGACAAACTACAAAGCGTCCTCTGTTCATCTCGCAAAACATCCCAGTCAAGAAGACCCCCGAAGGCTTTATGTATGAAGTCGTCTGTTTTGATTGAGCACCGTTTTATTGGCTGAACGTCCACAATACACGTTCTGTGGCATGAGACACTTCGTTCATGATCTGAATCGGGACATCATGAAAGGCGTGCTTTACACAACTTTAAAAATGTTCCCAACAGACTTGGTCCTTATTCCGAAGATGGGTTTCCATTAAATGGGCGTCGCTTACAAGGGCAACTGCGCAACTAAGTAACAAAAGAGCTCAAAAAGTGTTGTATTCAAAGTGAAGGGGGGTACAAACGACACGATTTGAATGGTTACTGGGCGTATGTTGACGTGTTTGTGCGATAAAAGGTGTTGAAGAAAACACCCAGAGGAATTCAACATTCTTTGCGAGCATTTCATGTGTTGCGTGCATGAATCGAATGTACATATAAACAGGCATAAGAGTCTACGCAAATGACTGAGAACATTTTTGACGGAATGTGAAAGAGGAAACTTTCCATTAACAATTTGGATTAATTCAAGATACCATCTTTGGGCATTTCTGCACCCCGAGACTGATGGAATGACTGGCATGTGTTGTTTGAAGATAATTCAGACGCGTGGTCCAGTCCGTTCTTACTGCCTGATGCTTAGCGCTTGCTAGAATGGTTAGAAATCATTCTGAACTTTGATCGCTGAGCGAAAAATCATCGGCGAAATCTCTTCAGGAAATACAGTTCGCGGGTTACCTGTCCAACTCCGCCCACGCACCGCCTCTGAAATGCAGCACAGACTAAATTAATAATCATAATAATAATAATAACAATAACAACAACAACAACAACAACAACAAACGCTTTTAACAACTTCTTGCCTCTTGACCGCGAACTGAACCCAGCACGCACTCTCATGTGAACCATACGCATTCTCTCACACACGGAATGAACGGTCCCAAAAACTAGAGGAAAAAAAGTCCAATCCCCAGAAGGGACTCATCCCTCTAACCTCTCACACTGGTGGCACGAGTGGTTACCACGACTACCATCGACCGCCAATAATCATCATCATCATGATGTAGACAGTCTGTTATCCCAAGGACACCGCAATATGACCTCGGGTATGACGGGTGACAGGACCCGATAAGGTAAGACGATGACCAACTTTCCGACAGATAATTCTGATCCTGCACTAGCTCGCCAGGAATCCACACGTGTCAGAGTATGTGGGCGAGCGAGGCGTTGGCGCGATTGTGACGTCATAGCCCCTGGGGTCCTCCTTTGCGTCACTGAGAGGCTCAGCGGTTGTGCAGCCCCTCGGGTGGCGGACAGCAACATTTTCGCCGCGTCAACGGTTGTAGTGCAGACGTTCAGAACATAGAAAGCATTGTTCGAAAGAACCTTTGTTGAAGGCGCAGCTGAGCCTGAATGCGCTTAAGGGGCGTCTTTTAATCAAATAAAGATTAACAATACAGTTTTCGTGTGTGTGTGTGTGTGTGTGTGTGTGTGTGTGTGTGTGTGTGTGTGTGTGTGTGTGTGTGTGTGTGTGTGAGAGAGAGAGAGAGAGAGAGAGAGAGAGAGAGATGGTTTGACTGACTGATTCTTGATTTCTCAACGGTAACAATTTTAACACAAAGGTCAGTTTTCTAACTTGTCGTTGCTACAGCTACTGCATAGCCAATAATTATAGCATGGAATAAAGCATGCTTTTGAGTTCTTTCACTGATTTATGGAACGCTAGAGTGTTAACCTGAAAGAGGGAGAGTGTTGATGCACGTTTTTGTGCTGCGGAAGGGAATTCCATAGGGAACTACCAGAAAAACAGAGACTTGTCTTGAAAATATCAATGCGAGTTTTGGGTACAGTGGTGGACATTCTTGTAGTTTCACAAAGAAGTGTTGACTGGGGTAGAAATGCACGTTTCTTGGGGAGAGACAGAGAGCGACAGACAGAGAGACAAAGAGACAGAGAGACAGAGAGAGAGAAGCGCGTCTTCTTTGAGCTACTGAGATGCAAATCTCGAAGCAATAAACAAGTTTTATTTCTGAGTTTTCTATTAGACATCAGAGTTTATGGGACTCTAAAAATGCTGTGTTGATTTAACCAACAACAGAGCTAACGACCCATGCTCAACATAAAAGAAAGTTGCGGTTTTGTTCTTTCACAGGCTCGAACCGTGTTATGACCGAGATAAAAGAACCCATATTGCAGCGATATCCGGTGCGTGAATTTTATTATTCGCAATACAGCACTTACGTAGGGAGGCGGTGGTTATCGCCAAATTTTATTGTTGCGCAGCTTATTCTGTGCACTACAATGGATATCCGAGGGGTGGCAAACTTTACTGATACCTCCAGCAGTGTTTGTGTTCAGTTGTACTGTTTGTTTGTTTTATGGGTTTTGTCGGTGGTGCGAGAAAACCGCTTAGCTCAGCCGTTATATGGCGCTGAATTGTTCCACTGCATTGTTCGACCCCTTCGACGCCAAAGAAGTAAATTTTGCCCAAACAGCAGCTCGTTTTGTATTATTCTCCACTCAAAGCAGAAACTTTCTCCGTCACCCTACCAGTTACGATCTACAGTCTTTTATGACATGTTTATTCGCAGCAGTCAAATTATTTGTCTTCCGATACCTTTTGTGTCGAAAACCAACGCCCGTGTTTGTTTGTGTGGATGGAAATTGCTTGTAGATAAAGTTTCCCCTTCTCTCGAAATGTTAGCAAAAAGTCTTCACGTACAAAGCGGTTGGAATTGTAACAACCTGCACGTCCAGTGGAAAGGGGTATACGGAGATAAACTTGGAGCAAACTGTTCCGGAAACATTCTTTCTTCTCATCACGAACTCCGTACCATAAAGTCGCTTGTTTGGGTCTAATCGGGCTCTGATCGCAGTTCTAATCCTTTTCGGACACAAACGTTTGGACCGTTGCCAGCAAGCCTCGGGAAAGCAAAGAGCAATACGACTTTTCTTTAATTCCACACGAGAGAAACTTTGCGTGGTTAAGCCTTAAGGATTCATCCCGGTTTCAACGTTAAACGTTGATCCTTGTTTCTTCGTCCTCCGACGTGATGGCTTTTTGATGGCAATCATTTCGTATACAGTATATACAGATGGCTTTTCCGTGGCAATCATCTGGTGTACGGATACACTTCAGGTGTTTTAACCCGCGATGTCGGCGTTGTCAAAGTATGACCCGCCTATCTGTCTTCTTAATGCGTTTTCAACACCATTTAAAACTCCATCAAACACTGGCGTAGTGGTTGTTCCCCTGCATCCTGTACGGATATGAATAGTGAGAAGCGGAAATCGTGAAGCTATTGTCTGTTTTCATGTGTACTGTTTTCATCTTTATTTTCCATCTGTGACCCCCTCGCCCCCCCCCCCCTCCTCCGGGGCGGTCGGTGGTCTAGTGGTTAAGAGACTCTGCCAGCAATGCGAGAGGTCAGGTTCGAGTCTCCGTCGCGGCGAGGTGAGCCGTGATGGCCGAACGGTAGAGCGTTGGACTTCTAAAACTCGGGTCGTGAGTTCGTATCCCGGCTGGGGCCAAATATTTGTGCTGGCTTTTTCATCGTTGCCCCGTCTTTGACATCACCCGCATGTGGTGGAAAAGGACCTTAAACCCCCAAACACCCACCCACGCACCCACCCTCCCTCGCGGCGAATTTTTTTTCCTTCTAGTACGTGGCACTGTTCATTCAGGCCCATCTCGGGGGTTCTCTCCGGGTACTCCGGCTCCCCCCCCCCCTCCCCTCTGCTTTGGAAATGTTCAGCCCACAAAATTTAAAATAAATGCAATTCTAAATACCGAACTTAAATAGCTGAGCTGACCCTTCGCACCACGTGATTGTAATGTGTTCCTGTCCAGTGTGTGAGAGAATGCGTGTGATTCACGCAAGTGTGCGTGTTGGGTTCAGCTCGCGGCGCTTTGAGCCAATTCCAGAAACTGGGAAAAAGCGCCCACACAATACACAGATATTAATATCAACATTATCATAATTACATCAAAGAATTGCACGGATGGATGGGGACAAACGAACAAACGGTCTTTGGTTTCCACAGAATAGTACCGCATTATTCACAATGGTTTCGTTCGGTCGTTCTCTTAATGAAGGAATCTTCATCTCTGGAGCCATAAACCTTGTATTATATGTAAGTCTTTGTACTTGGAGGCACATACCTTACTTAAAATATGATGCATGTATAAGATTCAATATTGCCATTGTTCGGTACAGAACTGTTAAAATATATCCTACTAAGGGATGCAATACTTGTTTTAAACCCTTCGTCCCCACTCCCAAATAATAAGTATGGTTTTACCAACGTCTAACGCAGTCCTTGCCCTAAGTATACCATAGGACTAAAAATACACGTGTGTGTAATTACAGCTGAGCTTTCACGTGCGCGTTTTTCAAAGTGGACGTGCATGTGACGAGCTACAAAGCGACTTCGCTAACCACTGTGATGTCCCTCTGATAGTACGGTGGTATACTTTGTCCAGTTACTGCCAACACGCCATAACATGCTCGTTTGTTTCTACAAACTTCGGTCCTCAATCGCCCATTGCTTGACTGCTCGCGCTGCTGAGAGAGTTAACTACCTTGGTTGCCCCGGGCAACGCGTGTTTGTGTTACCATAGCTACCATTATCTGGAGAAAGGGCCTAAGTGGCATGAATTTGATAAGCGGCTAAGCCCTTTTTCGAGATGCTCGTAGAATAAGGCGATGTCCTCGGGCAGGTGAAGCTGGCTGAGTTGCCAAGTTTTTGTGGGGATTGGTATAAATGGGATTTTATGAGATTATTGTCTGGACGTATGAAAAGTAGGCCGCCGGTGTGTGTATGACCATCCCCGTGGGAAACTACAGGTCAAGGACTGGGCTGATACTGGGACTACTCCCGACTGTTTTCATTGACTGGCAGTAACACGCCATCTCCCTCCAGTCCCACGTGATTCGCTCATACACACTTCATCAGGACCTCCTCTCCCGTTCAACGGATTCTTGCGGATTTGGCCATCCTTTCCACAGGATAAAGACTCATCAATGTATTAGAATTTATCTGCTAACCGTAAGCTGTGAACTGTGCGTTAGCATTTTCAGACCGTTTAAAGATTATTGCCTGCATGAGTTGTCCCCCGTGCATACACAAGCCCTCAGCATGCATGCATTTTTCGTGATTTTTTCGGGGCAGCTTTGTGCTCTGCCACGAAAAATGCGTGCTTGTTGCGGCAAGGGAAACAACTCATGCAGGCAATAATCTCTCAACAGGCCGAAAATGTACTGTGCTGGTGAATGCGACAGTTTCCACCGCTTCTGTGCACACTGTGAAATAACACGGGGACCTCAAAGTTGTTCGCAACTGTCCACTTTCCTTGTCACCGAGTATTTTGATTCTTTCCTTTTTAGGCATTACTAAGCTCAGCCCGGTCTCGGTTAGCCCGATTTGGCGTTGTTACAGGGGGTAGAAGATCGTCGCCCCAGGAACAGGAATAATAATAAATAATAATAGTGAGGATTGTATAGGCGCTTTACCCAATTTCGTTAATCGGCTCAAAGCGCCGCGAACTGAACCCAACACGCACGCTCACGTGAATCACACGCATTCTCTCACACACTGGACATAAACACATTACAATCACGTGGTGCGAAGGGTCAGCTCAGCTATTTAAATTTCGGAATTTAGAATTGCATTTATTTTTCAAATTTTGTGGGCTGAACATTTCCAAAGCAGAGGGGGAGGAAGCCGGAGTACCCGGAGAGAATCTTCGACGATCGGCCCGAATGAACGGTGTCACATACGAGGAGGAAAAATTCTTCGCCCGAGTGGGACTCGAACCCCTGACCTCTCGCACTGGTGACAAGTCTCTTAACCACTAGACCACCGACCGGAAAGGACTGTGTGTATGTATTTGTGCACGTGTCTTAGTGGCGTGATGCAAGACACCACCAAAATAACTCAGAACAATCTTTGAGCATAAACTGCCAGCAACAGGTCCTTTATACCATTCAGTCTTTTGTCGCCCATTCACGTGTAATAACCTTTCTAGTTTTTTGGTTTTTTTTACCGTAGACACGCGGTGTTGTACCAGTCTGTGAAAGAAACGTTTTGTCGTCCATCCGTCTTCGATGTTGTCCTTGAAAATGACGGAGCGTAGAGCAGGGCGAGTGACAGCCACTCAACTGGATTGGAGGTGCGTGCAAAAGAGAGGCGTATATGGGGGAAAAAATACCTCTATTTCCAAAAGACCATCTCGACAAGTTTGATATAGAAATTATACAGAGGGAGGAGCGGAACTTCTCACACTTACTGTCCTTGGTCGTCAGCTCGCCCGTCAAGTGTTTGCACAAATCGCGTCGTCCCCACACGTATCTGAGAGTTAGGAAACTTGGCTCCGGAATAGCCCCAAGACCATACGAGCAGTTCCGACGCTCGCGCTATTGTGCACGTGCGATGGACGCACGCGCAGGGCGTGCCTGGAACGTGCTGTAGAGGCGCCTTGATCCCACTACGGCGGTTAGAGTCACCTCCCCTTGTGTCATGTGACGTCCTTTGGGTTCTTTGGTGCAGGGGAGAAGATACTGTTTGCCTGCGATTAACGCACCTCGGTTTAAAAGAAAAAAGGGGGGACTATTACGTTACGGCAGAACCTCCAGCCGATTGTGTAGAAAATCAGGTCAAGAGAGTTGCACGTCACGAACATGCATTAGTGTTGTTGAATCAGCATTCTCTCCTAAAGAAGGAGCCTGAGTAGATGCTGCTTATGGCTGATTAAAAAACTACAACGGTCGTCTTTAACACTCAGGCTATTAAAGAAGTTTACTGCTGACAAGGCAAAAAAAAAAAAAAAAAAAAAAGGATTACAAGGTCCCATTCACGATCTTGATTTCAAAGGATTTTTTTTTTTTTTTTTGCCCCGCATGGCATGGAAAGGGGTTGGGGAGAAGGTGTGTGTGTGGTGGTGATGGTGGTGGTGAGGTAGTATGCAGGACATTTTGGAAAAGCTTTTACTTTTTTTTTTTTTTTTTGTCTAGCTGGATTTTAGCGCTTATCTAGCGTTTGTACCACTTCGGACAACGTGTGTATTTAGCTATTAGGAAACTGCCCATGTTCTTCGCAGGATCAAAGGCTGAGTTCCCAACAAACATTGGGCAGTGGAGTAAAGGAAATAAACTTCGTAATTCCCATCCCTCCGTGCTGACATATAAACTGGAAAACTTTATGCAGTATACACGTTACATGTCTAGTGCAACTACTCAGTATACACGCTACATGTCTGATGCAACTCATAATTACTTTACATTTACCTAAATTGCAGCAACGGTCCACTTGAAAGTTATCCGGGATTATCACTCTAAAGAAACCTGCTGAATACACCCTTGGTTAGGATGTTCTATAGTAGAAGGGGTTTCCTTGGTCAAGGTGTAGACTTGAAAGTTAACGCCCTGTGTATACTGCCTATGTGGTGGAAAAGGACGTTAAACCCCCAAACACCTACCCACCCTGTGTATACTGCCTATGTGGTGGAAAAGGACGTTAAACCCTCAAACACCTACCCACCCTGTGCATACTGCCTATGTGGTGGAAAAGGACGTTAAACCCCCAAACACCTACCCACCCTGTGCATACTGCCTATGTGGTGGAAAAGGACGTTAAACCCCCAAACACCTACCCACCCTGTGTATACTGCCTATGTGGTGGAAAAGGACGTTAAACCCCCAAACACCTACCCACCCTGTGCATACTGCCTATTGGTGGAAAAGGACGTTAAACCCCCAAACACCTACCCACCCTGTGCATACTGCCTATGTGGTGGAAAAGGACGTTAAACCCCCAAACACCTACCCACCCTGTGTATACTGCCTATGTGGTGGAAAAGGACGTTAAACCCCCAAACACCTACCCACCCTGTGCATACTGCCTATGTGGTGGAAAAGGACGTTAAACCCCCAAACACCTACCCACCCTGTGTATACTGCCTATGTGGTGGAAAAGGACGTTAAACCCCCAAACACCTACCCACCCTGTGCATACTGCCTATGTGGTGGAAAAGGACGTTAAACCCCCAAACACCTACCCACCCTGTGTATACTGCAACGGACTCGTCACTCGGTAATGACTAAATTAAATGAAGCAAAAGCTTGAAATTAATGTTCAGCGAATTATAATTGTTAGGACTTAACCCACGTCTTATGGGAGAAGACACAGCAGAGGGAAATGAAACCAGATTGGTGAAGGAGGGGGGGGGGGGGGTGAAACCAGAGGCGCAGACAAAAAAAAAATGAAGAAGGAAAAGTTCGGAAAGGAAATCCTGCCGTCTATGGCTTGCCGGGTCAAGCCACACTCTCCGTCTCTCCCTCTAATCCCATCAAAGACGTTTCAGCGTTGTTTTCCTCCCCTGTTTGGTGCAACTTCATCATTGAGTTGTCGATCGTGCTTTTTGGGGCGAGTTTGTGTTTGCCCCACTAATGCATTAAAGCCAAGGAGATGTCTTCCCGTGAGACTTTATCATATTAGCTTGCGATATACAGTAATAGCTCGAATTGCAGGGTGCGTCCCATTTACGTCAGGTTCGCTATACTTGGAACGTTTGTCATTGTTGTAGGCTTTTCTCCTGGACATACGTGACATTGTTCAAAGAGGCAAGAGAAACAGCGGTCGGGTAGGGCAGGGAAGGTGTGTGTGTGTGTGTGTGTGTGTGTGTGTGTGTGTGTGAAGAAGAGGTGGGGGAGGGGTTGGGAGGTACGGAAGGAAGGAGAGGGAATTCTGGAAAGGTTTTAAGGCCTCAGGGATGGAATGGAAGATGTTGTTCTCCTCATTCAGCTGATTTTTAAAATATCGTGTTTGCGTGGGTGCTATGATGCTTCTATAGTTGTGCTTGTCCGCCATGAGCATTCCCAGTCACCTAGTGCAGAGCTGGTCTGTCAATTCTCGGCTCGCGAGTTCAATGCCCGGCTGGGAGCCAAAAAAATGTGTGGTGGTTTTCAACTCATTGCCCCTTCTTATACATCATTCAAATTTTCCTTT
The DNA here is from genome assembly GCA_018292915.2 of Batillaria attramentaria. Lineage (NCBI taxonomy): Eukaryota > Metazoa > Mollusca > Gastropoda > Batillariidae > Batillaria > Batillaria attramentaria. The sequence continues at coordinate 844,031 of JACVVK020000201.1, forward strand.
ACCAGCAGATAATGCACATGTATGCAGTTTCTAAGTATTGCCACACACTGCGACACTCCTTCAACTCTTCTTGAAATCTTCAGATCACTGGAAGCCACTTCAAGCCACTATCATGGAATCTGCAGTGGTCTCGGGCCTAGCGGGGAACGCCCACGCCTTGCATAACAGTGGCTTGAAGTGGCTCCCACTGGTGTGCAGCGGCTTGGGCTTGGGGTGGTCGGGTTCCGCCTCTTAAGAGTTAAAGGCCAATTTGCCGGCAAGGATCGTTCGAAGCTGTTTTGCTAGGCTCTAGCATCGCACCATTTACACACAGTTACAGCCACAGTCACTGACTGACATCAACACAATGCGCAATGCGAGGCGAAGAGCACAGCGTCAGCTACAGCCGTGCGGGCAAGCGTTGAATAGGAGAGCTTCAGGTCGTGGCAGTTTACTTTCGCGCAGGCAGCAGAGTTCAGTGTGTCGTTTCCAGAACTCTGCTTTGAATAATGACGGACTATTTCAACTGCACAGACCCGTTCACCAACGCATCTATTGCAAAAGTTTTATTCTTTGAAGCCTTGTGATGTCAAAAGAACAATATGTTGCTTCCAGACCTCTGCGTAGCATGCATTATGACAGACTGTTTCGAATGTACAGACCCATTCACAAGCGCAGCTTTTGCAAAAGTTTTCTTCTTTGTAGGGGAGCCGGGGTGGCCGAATGGTAGAGCGTTGGACTTCTAATGCTCGGGTCGTGAGTTCGTATCCCGGCTGGGGCCAAATATTTGTGCTGGTTTTTTCATCGTTGCCCCGTCTTTGATATCACCCGTATGTGGTGGAAAAGGACGTGAAACCCCCAAACACCCCACCCACCCTTGAAGGCTTGTAATATCAAAAGAACAGTGTGTTGTTTCCAGAGCTCTGATTAGCATTATTACAGACTGTTTCAACTGCACATTCACCCGTTCACCAACGCAGCTATTGCAAAAGTGTTCTTCTTTGAAGCCTTGTACTATCAAAATAACAGTCTTTAAAACAGATCATGCCGTAGCCTGAGGGGTGAGTCATAGAGCAGAATGAGACCTCTGACACAGCACTTCAAAGAATTCTAAACATGGTTGACTGACTTGATCAATCCTTGAGTTTGACAGTTGCAGGTAACATGCGTGGCGCAAACGCTCACATTAATCAGAACCGTTCCTTTTGTGCGGTCCCGTCTTTTAAGCCGGAAGATGTGACAAACCACGTGACCCTCTTTTTTTTTCTTTTTTTATAAACGATTTCATTGATTGGTTGTCAGGCGGAGAGGAGTCGACCGAGTTTTGTAATGCGGGAGCCTCGTGTCTGTCACGATGGCTCACAGGGTGTACTAATCTCGAGCAGCACAGAAACACAACTCAATGCTTCGATCATTAAAACGAAAAACTATCGTTTTGACTACATAGCCACAGCCTCGTTTTGACTTCTATAGTCGCAGTCTCGTTTTGACAACATAGTCACAGCCTCGTTTTGACAACATAGTCACAGCCCCGTTTTGACAAGATAATCACAGCCTCGTTTTGACTACATAGTCACAGCCTCGTTTTGACTATATGGTCACAGCCTCGTTTTGACTACATAGTCACAGCCTCGTTTCGACTACATAGTCACAGCCTCGTTTTGACTACATAGTCACAGCCTCGTTTCGACGACGGAAATGCAACAGGAAAGCATGTCATCGCCCCGGGCAACATAACAATCCCTTTTGGTAAGCTGCATTCACAGGCATCCGTAACATGTTCTATGACCTGGTCCGACGCACGCTTTCCTGTGCTCTTTCGGTGGAAAGGAAGATGCCAGCCAGGTACCACCTTTTCCATGGTGGAGGAGGAGGCATGCCGAGTTGCCGGGATACCTGGGTCAGTGAAAACAGCTCGCAGCGAGTGGCTGTTTGACCTATATTAACCGGCAGTTCGACATGTCTGTGTCCGGTGGCGACAGTAAAGTCCAACCAACCAACCAAGGGTCAGCGGCATGCCCAAGCTCCACCACACAGGTAGAGAGTGGAAGGGAGAGAACTCCCTGCCGTGTTTCATCGCATTATGATACAGTATATGTATACCATCTATGGTGATAGTGGGCCGTGTGCCTGTGTTTGAAACCTCCTGTCCCAGCGAGCCACAGTCTTCTCAGGTATATATACGTGCTTTCAGCGCCGGGGATCCGCAGCCTGCCCGGCTCTCGGCGGCGTGTAGGGCGTTACGTGTTTGAAGTAGCATTTCTTTTTGGGGGCAAAATCTGTATTTACTCTGGATGGAGCGCAAACAGCGCGGTATTAAAAATGACCCACCGCTGCCTCAGCTGTTTACATTTCTAACCGGATTTCGAGCAGGGCGCCTCACACTAATGATGCGCTAAAAGTCCGCAGAAACAAAATCTTTGGCAAGTGGCGAGAGGGACTTATCTAGAGAGACTGACAGCTGCCCGAGGCGGGTAGCTCTGTTGACGTAGTCGTGGTGTGAATGACGTACTCTTTCACTCATCCGGTTGCGATGGTGAGGGCTTAATTGTCATGGTGCGATCCAGTTCTTGTGTCAGTGGAGACTTAGTGGGTGTTGCTTGTGGTCGTGGTGAACGGTTGCGGGGGGGGGGGGGGCATGGTGATACTTAACGTCTTCTGTACACCACAAAGATGATTTTAAAGACAGAAGTACTAAAAACAAAACAAAAAGGGAAAACTAAAAAAAAAAAAAAAAAAAAGACACTAGGTTAGACCTTTATGGGATTCCATTCACAAGCTTCCGACCGACAGTCGTTACAGTTGTCTCCCGTTTCCTTCCGGATTTCACGTCTGAGAAGAATCTTCCGAAATGTTGCTCTGTTTGCCTCCCTTTGTGCCAGTGTATCCATTTACTGTGAGGGGGTTCCAGAACTTATGTATTAAAGTCTGTATGTTCGTAATGAGTTTTGAGGGGAAAAATTTGCCGCTTACAGTGCTCTAGGACGTACTGCTTGCCAAATTGAACAGATGTTCCTTTTGGCCATTGTGACCGTTTTCGTGGCTTCTGGTAGCAGAGAAAAATGACTTTCTTTGGCCTACGAATCCACCCCTGTACTACACGTCTATAGAGAAAATCTCTAAAAACAGCCACAAATCAGCACCGTCCTACATGGTGATATATACTGATGGTGATATATCTTAAATTCTAATTAGACGTGTTGTTTCTTGCCGGGTGTCAGCTGGCGTTGACTGTGATAGAGTTATGTGCACCTCTGCTGTTGTGCTGCTGCTGCTGTGATGTGAAATGATGTGGGGTGTAGTGTTGTAATTTATTCATAGTACTGCAACATTGTGATAGATTTTTTAGGTACGAGTGTACGAACATGTAAATAGGTGGAATGAGTGTGCATGGCCGTATGAGTGAGTGTTTGGCATGTTTTATGTTTTTATGAGAGACCACAAAGCAATGTTCCTCTTTTGGAAATTTAATAAATGTCTTATGTCTTATGTCTTACATGATCCCAGTCCACAACCAAATAACGTCGTCTTCTCAGCACGCGGTACGGTACGCTTCTATACGTACGTAGAACAACATACACTACTCAACTTTCGATCCAGTTATAGTCAGGGGTCTACCTCACAAAACAAAATCAGGTCACGAAAGACTAAATTAATGATTGATTGGTTTTTCACGCTGTTGGGTGAAAATTCACTGTTTAGGGGGTACCTGTCTTCAACAGCCTACACAGAAACGAGGCTATGACTAATTTTGTGCCTAAAATGTGCCCCGACAAAATGTATATCTCAGAAGTTTTCAAAGGCGCACCATTTTTGCACATTGGTTCATTCAATTCTTTATCCTCAGCAAACGTTCAGCAGTATAATACGCCAACCCGAGTCACCACTATGGTGTCAGATACTAGTGACTGATTCTGGTGCACGGATTAAGCGCATTCGGTGAAACGTTTTCCACAACGTTGTTGTTTGGCTTGCAAACGTTTTGAGACCTTAATTCCTACTGTTTTGAACGAGTATACTTTTCACCCGTTACCACACCGACAAGTCAGGTTACTGTTTAATGAGGTTGGTGACTAGCAGAAGTCCGGCCGAGCTGACAAGTCAAGTCTTTTTCTTTTCTTTTTTTTGTCTTTTTTTTTTTTTTTTTTTTTCTTTTTGACCCTCAGTTGTAGGCCCGCTACAAGCCACAAAACGAAATGTTTCTTGATTCTGTGTTTTTATTATTTATTTTCATTTTTTCTTTTTTCTTTTTAACTTGGCTGAGCGTACCGCCTTCATTGGTTCTGAAGTCAAGTCAAGTCAAGTCAAGTCAAGTCAAGTCAAGTCAAGTCATTTTATTTTCCACCCTCTGGGGGCATAAAAAAAAGAATGTTTGGTTAGTTTCATTTCAGATCGTAGCCAGTAATAAAGACAAAATACAAAAGAAAGAAAAACATCAGTGTTTCGCGCACTTGTCCAAACAAGAATTCTCCCTTCGCTGCCAGTCACGTTCCATTCCGGTTTGAGTTCTCGCTGTCAGGTCATTTTTTCATCTCTCTGGCCCACTTATCAGCACCTTGAAACAAATAGAGAACTAGATATCGTACCACCCAGTGACACGCACCGCTTCGCATGTTAGCAACTCATCGCGTCCAGATGTAACGAAATAGGCACGTGTCGTATGACCAACGAAAATATCTCAACACCTGCAAGAACTTTCCACTCGCGTTTTTAGAGATGGCAAAGTTTTCACGTAAGCGCGAGTTCTGCGCACCCTGGACAAATAACGGGTGTAGGAGCGTACACGCAGTTAGACAGCCTAAGGCCCGATGCACACGAGCGTCAGCGTCAGCACCATGAAGCAAGCAGCAAAGGCTGTCTCGCATCATACGCCTCGCGTGAGCGCGCGGTGTGCGCCGTTTGCGTGCACACTTGGCTTCGGCGTCATTCGCCTGCACGGCCTGTATCGCTGACCCACACTGCAAGCGCTGACCCACACTGCTTTCTGATTGGCTGAAACCAAGTCTGCAGCGCGGCGTCAGCAGCAGAAATAGGACCATGTTCTATACGCGGCGTCATAGGATTCCGCCGCCTGGCATCATTGATGCCGTTGTCTGACGCCAGGCACCGCTGTCATGCACACGTGGCAGCGCATTGAAACTGCCGCCGGGAGTGAGATCCGCCGCGCGGCATCATGACGCCGACGCTCGTGTGCATCGGGCCTAATGATTTCGGAGGGACGTTTCGCGTAATCAGGAATAGACGAGTCCACTCCCTGTCATACAAGCCCCCCCCAGAATTCAGCCAATCGCTTGCTGTTGCGTAATGAGCACAACACATGGCATGGGATGGCAAACTTTCTTGCCAGACATAACGGAGAGGAAAGCACATGTAGCTGATATGACTGAAACGTGAATAGAAAGCAGTAAATCCACTGACGTCAGTATAAAGACAAAGACCATTACGTAAAAATCTCGTTCATGTTGAAATTTGATAATAATGATAATGAGTATTTTATAGGCGCTTTACCCAATTTCGTGAATCGGCTCAAAGCTCCGCGAACTGAACCCAACACGCACGCTCGCGTGAATCACACGCATTCTCTCACACACTGGACATAAACACATTACAATCACGTGGTGCGAAGGGTCAGCTCAGCTATTTACATTTCGGAATTTAGAAGTGCATTTTTTTTTTTTTAATTTTTGTGGGCTGAACGTTTCTAAAGCAGAGGGGGAGGAAGCCGGAGTACCCGGAGAGAACCCCCGACGATCGGCCCGAATGAACGGTGCCACATACGAGAAGGAGAAGTTCTTTGCCCCGAGTGGGACTCGAACCCCCGACCTCTCGCACTGGTGACAAGTCTCAACCACTAGACCACCGACCGCCCCGATTTCCTTGCCGAGTAGAGTGGTCTATTTTCTCGGAAAGCATCGATAACGTTTGGCTGAGGAAATACTAACCTCCACTATATATTTATAGGGGTAGGCAGAGTTTTTTTATTTAGTTTTTTAAACAAAACAAATGAGCATGTTATTTCAGATTGGAAGCTTTGAAGTTTTTTCCAGACAGTACTGAAATTTGTGCTGACCCTTAAAGTACACGATTGTACCTCTGATATGACGTTTGTTTGGTTGGTTGTTTTTGTTTGTTTGTATTGAGTGGTGTTGTTTATGTGTTATTATTATTGTTATTGTTGTTGCTGCTGTTATTATTGTTATCATTATTATTGTTGTTGTTGTTGTTGTTGCTAAACGACTCTCACTGCGCTGTGGACGAAAGACGTTATAACGTCAAAACGCCCTCTCACGTACACAGTCCCTACCCCATGCCGTGCCCATTCCGGGCACATCATTTTGACTCGACTCGTCTGGATTCCTGGGCACAACTCGCGTGCACATGGAAGAACAGTACGCTCGCAGACAGCCTTGCTCAGAGAGGCTAAAATGTTACACAGAGTATGCGCCACTTGGCACGTACACAGGGGAGGAGCGGCAATTAGCCGGGAATTATTTTCTGCACTGTTGGCCGATTAAAACTGTTTCCCGCAGAGCTTTTGACTCTGACCGACGTCTTCCCACCTTCTCAGCCGTCACTATGATTCCGGGGTGTGCATTGCTGGGTGCCTAGTGCTTGTGACGTCAGCCCCTTCTACCTGTTGGGTGTCTTTCAGTTTATGCTCTGGGTTCAGTTTAAGTGGGGAACTTTCATCCGAGAGAGAAAGTGTAACTTTTTTCTTCTTTTTTTTTTAATAAGGGATTTTAAATCATGTTGGGGTTGAAGCTTGTATGTTCGTAACGCCGCTATGATGGAAAACTGCCTTTTTCACAGCTCCAGGGTTATTTGTCAGATAGAAAGATGTTTCATTTGTTTCGTGACTCTGCAGCTTCTAATATTCGAGGGGGAGCCGGGGTGGTCGAATGGTAGAGCGTTGGACTTCTAATGCTCCGGTCGTGAGTTCGATCCCGGCTGGGGCCAAATATTTGTGCTGGCTTTTTCATCGTTGCCCCGTCTTTGATATCACCCTATGTGGTGGAAAAGGACGTTAAACCCCCAAACACCCCCCACCCACCCTTCTAATATTCGAGAAATACGACATTCTTTGGGCCTACGGTCAGTTCCTGAACAGACTGGGACTCGACAAATCTTTTAAAAATAGCCACCAATCAGCGCCGACTAGCTGGTCCTCAGTCCGCAACCCGATAGCGTAGTCTAGCTGCTCAGCGCGCGGTACGCTTCCAGGACAACATGTCGCCGGCATGAGTCACCACAAAGGTTTCATGTGCTATATTGCGTGACCCACGTGACTTATTCTGATGCCCAGGGGCCTTGCACTCACAGGAAAACTTTTTTTTTTTTTTTTGCTGCCCCCTGCCCCAACTCTTTGCCAGCTCCAGTGGTGATCCTCCCAGGTCATGGGTGGAACCCACGGAGGACTCGGAAGCTGGACAATTTTTATAATGCATGATGATGGAGATGAGGATGATAATAAGATGATGCTATGGCGGTCCATGTGGTTTGGGACTGCGGGACAGGGCCGCATTCCACGCTTCCTGTCATAAATATCCAGGCATTAACCAGGCCCGGGAACTACGGCACCTGCGGTGCCGGCCGTGTAATCATCCACATCATAAGACGTGTCATACTAAGGGAAGCACCCCCAAAGTCGCACCCGTGAAGTGGGTGAAACTCAGCTGTGTGGCAACAGCCTCCCCATCGGGCCCATAGCACACACACCTCTGGGTAGGAGCCGACCTAGGTAGGAAAAATCCCGCCTGCCTCGGCTGTGACTCGAACCCTGGTCTCCCGGTCCATGATCCGAAGTGCTAAACATTACACTACGGGGGCCGGTCTCACAGGATAACTTGCATGGTATCGCTAGTTTACAGATTCATAAATTACGGCACGCCCTTATCCGGTCTTCCTACACTGACACGGTACACCATGAAAACTACACGGAGCCTGTGCCGACCTGTCCCTGATACACAATTGGCAAGGGTTTTGGAACAATGGGCACGCCGTCCATGTTCATCCAGTCAAGCATTACACCCGCTACGCTTGCTGATACACAGCTCTTGGTCCAGTCTTTCCTGACGTTTTATCAAAGCAAAACTAAAAGCAGTGTACATATGGTTTACTACCCTATTTTTAGCGGACAAAGACTTTATGTCATGTTTTTTGCAGAAAAAATATAGTTTAGCTGCAGAAAACAAATAAAATTTTGTCATGTTCCGTGATACTGACCAACTGCAAGATCTCCTTTTTCATAGTCATGGTTGGTACTTAAAATAATTTGACATTGTGTTTCCTTGAAATGAGACAAAATATATATATGAAATGAAATACGAAGTTAAAGGGAAGTTTGTATCTGATCACGAAACCTAGCCTTCTATAACCTCTCCTTAATGTACTTGTCTGACATATAATCTACCGGTGACGCCCAGGGCTAAATTTAGGAATCAGTGATATGTGGCATGAGTTTGTACTTTTCGACTTCTGTCCTTTGCGTGACCTTACTCATTTGCTGGCAAACAAACTGATACTTCTTGTCTCGCCAAAGCAGTAGTGTCCCGTGACGGCGGTGCGTGCAGATACAAATTAACCCTCCGCACCCCCCCCCCCCCTGCACTCATGTGGGAAATACATGTAGCTCTGTGTGCTGAGTCACGGGCAACATGATGCTGGTTGTGACCTTCCCTTGGCATGTTAGTCAACTCAGTTACACGCATGTGGTAAGGGAAATCGACAGTTTCGGTTTCTTTCGACACAAATAAACAACTTTGTCCATTGCACTGATCCTTCTGAGTCTATGTCTGTGCAGCAAAGGGGAAATTGTGTGAAGGAGAAGCAGATCCTGTTTCCAGTACACAAGAGATCATAGTGGAGTAACTAAGTATTTAGGTTTGAATTTCATTGAACAAACTGTAGTCTTTTCTTAAAGATTTAAGCTCCCAACAAAGAGCTTTCCGAAGTGTGAAAAACAATTTATAGAGTCGACCGTGCAAGCACAGTCAACTCTGTCACAGTTGCAGAGTTTTCAGCGTCCCTGAAACCCCAATAAAAGCCAAGGGCAGCCTGATTCACATCTGAGTTTGCGTTTTGACACTGAGCGAGAAAGATGGTGCAGCACTCAACATCCGCTAGACACTGTAGCGATGTGTCTCGGTCACTGACCGAAAGCTAATGTCACGGCAAACTCGTGCTCTCGTTTTATAAGGGTTTTTGAAGCGCTGAAAACTCTGCAACTATGACAGAGTTGCCTGGAATATGCACAGTCGAAGGAGTCACAGTAAAATATTTTCACACCTCGGTAAGCTTTTTGTTGGGAGCTTAGATCTTTAAGGATTGCTGTTGTTGGTTTTGCTGCTGCTGCTATTGTTGTTGTTTGTTGCATTGGTTGGTGGGTTTTCTTGTTTCTGTGTTTATTTGTGTGTGTGTGTGTGTGTGTGTGTGTGTGTGTGTGTGTGTGTGTGTGTGTGTGTGTGTGTGTGTGTGTGTCCGGTGTGAAACAAAGTATGTAATGATAATACCCAATAATACACAACGCACTACAGTGGTGTGTTTTGTTGTTGTTGTTGTTTTTGTTTTTGTTTTTTTCTTATAGCAAAAGAGGACAGACAAGTGACAAGCACACGAACAAGCAAACAAGCAAACAAGCAAGGTCAGTTTGGTGAGCTGCAGCAACATAATCAGAGAAAGGTAGTTCAGGTTGAATTCAGCGTCATCAGTAACTGTCTTACAGCAAACTTCGTTCACTCTAAGCATTTCGTCATTAGGTATATAAGGTCGCGTGCACACTTCTTCTATACCATTTCCGCCACCATATCATTATCACAATCTTCAAGACGTCTTCGAAACTCAATACTACAGATCACCCCAAAAAAGGGTTACCTCCCATGCAGAGCTACAATAGGTTTGCTACAGCCACCAGGGGTCGCCGTGATCGCTATCAGGTACATCCACCTCGTTTCACCCAGTTTCGCCGAGTTAGCCACACACAGAAGAGGTCAGCAATTCCAGAGTGCCGGATCACTGTAGTCAACCACACGGGTTGTGAGGAGAGCTCGAGATGAAAGGCAAAGCTTGGATCTGATTGAAATACCTCACAATTCCATGAAGGTTTTGCGTTACGTAGTCTATACGTGGTGAAAGGCCTTGTCTCTTATCCTGAGTAATGGATCTTTTTTTTTTTCTTTTTTTCTTTTTTTTTCTTTTTTAACTTGCACGAAGTAGGATCGAGAGAGTTTAAGGGCTGTAAAAACTACTTGTACGAATCTGTTAGCATGAGTTTGATACAGTTTTCTAACAGCGCTAATAATAAGTAAACTAAATCAGAAAATAGATTTAAAACGTAGGTGATTGTTCAGGGGTTCCATGTTCTTTATATTTGACTTTTGTGAATGTTTTGCAATGAAACGTTGAAAGCTGTAGGTGACAATGATATACCTAGCGTACCGTTGAGATGACTTGGGTGTGACATGGCTGAGTGTATGTTTAGGTTGTTGATAGTTTACGTTTGTCATTGCATTGTTATTTTGCTGTCATCCTGGAAAAGGGCCGCGCCCTTTGATCACAGTTAAATTATTGCGGTCTTATCACTCAAGAAGAAACTCAAAATTCAGATAACAAACTGACATTGGTTTGCGTACTCGGAAATGTAACCTTTAATTTCTGAGGCGCTGATAAACATCCTTGTCTTCATATTTCTAAATTTACAGTCAATGTTATGCGGCCAATGGGCGTCCAGGTCAGGCGGCGAAAGTGGCGATGGGTCGGCCACACCCTGCGGAAGGAACATCACCTGGCAGGCGCTCGAGTGGAACCCGCAGGGGGAGAGGAAAAGAGGGCGCCCCAAGCAGACCTGGAGGAGGAGCTTGCACTGCGAGCTGCGAGACTCCGGTCTGGCATGGGAGGAGGCCAAGACCTGTGCCAGGGACAGAGTGAGGTGGAGGAGAGCTGTTGAGGCCCTATGCTTCTCTAGGAGCCAAAAGGACTAAACTTATGCACGCAAAACACCACCAACAACAACTACAACAATATCGGAAGACATAATGTAAAAAAATAATAGGCTGACTGTTCAAGGCCAATTGCTCAGCGAACCCACACAGGAACATTGAAAAAGAAGCGGTTTTGTATGCTAGATTAACTACCCGGGACTATGCCTTAGAAGCACTTCCACTTGGGCTACGTGTCATTTTATCAATAGATTCTGCAAAACAATGGTCTCTATCTCTCATCCTGTAACATGGGACGTAAGTCAGTCTGACTTATGCACAAATAAAATGAAGTCAGTTTCTGCATACGCAAAATGAGTCCAGTCTTACTTTTCACGTATTCAATAAATTCTACCAAACAACAGTCTACATAATAATAATAATGATAATAATAATAATATTTGAGCCAAATGGTGCATGGACATAAAGTGTCCAGGGGTACCTTTAACGTATTCACTCAATTCTGCGAAACAATTATAGTCGATATCTCGAACGCTGTAGCATGATCATTTAGTCAGTTTGAGGTCTGCAAGAACGAAGTATAATTCATCTCTGCATTACTGCTTCTGGAATTAAAGGTTTGCAGGCAAACGTAATTGGATCTATTTTTTTTTTTTTTTTTTTTTGCCGACGCCAATGGTACCCCTCCCTGGTAATGGGTGGAATCCACGGAGGGCTCGGAAGCTGGGGCAATTTTTATTATGCATGATGATGGAGATGAGGATGATGGTAAGATGATGCTTTGGAGGTCCGTGTGGTTTGGGACTGCGGGACAGGGCAGTCATAAACATAAACATCCCGGCATTAACCAGGCCGGGAACCTACGCACCTGCGGTGCCGGACATGTAATCATCCACATCATAAGACGTGTCATTCCAAGGGAAGCACCCCCCAAAGTCGCACCCGTGAAGTGGGTGAAACTCGGCTGTGTGGCAACAGCCTCCCCACTGGGCCCATAGCACCCCCGCTCTGGGTAGGAGCCGACCTAGGTAGGAAAAATCCCGCTTGCCTCGGCTGTGACTCGAACCCGGGTCTCCCGGTCCATGGTCCGAAGTGCTCACCGCTACACTACGGTGGCCGGGCTTGGATCTGGATTCATTCCTTCGCTAGTGGTACGTTACCGTCGTGTCACTGTGCTTGTAGCAGCTAGGACAGCACAGTCTGTTACACCGACAAGGCTCAGCTCACGGAACTTCAAAAGAAGCAAGAGTCCCAACCGGCGCCACCAGTTTTACAGGCCAGGCAAACATATTGCGTTTTGTGATAAAAACAATGCATAATTTCCTTTGGGCTATGATCATCATGTATCATTGAAAACTTCAAAGGAAGGAAGAAATACTGCCTTGACCCCGTCAGCTTAACCTTACTCAGTACGGGGGGCAGTCTGGCGGAAACAGCCATAACTCAGGCTGTCTGTTGACAAGAGCTCTTCTATTCAGAGAGACAGAAAAAAAAAAAAGCTTTGGGCAGGTCTGGCAGACGAGTTCTGACAAAGAAAGTTTAATCCATTGGTAGGATTTGAATCGGCGACGTTTTGGTACGTTTTGTTTTTTTGTTGTAGGGCTGAAAGGGGGGGGGGGGGGGGGGGGTCTGTGTTCGTCTTCTCTCCAGTGCGCGGGATATTTCATAGGTGGCACTGAGAAAAGCCTAAACACACTTTGGCTCTGTCAGGATTCGAACCTTCGACCTTCCGATCTCAAGTCCAGTTGAGCAACCCAGATGCGAGCTGAAAGGGGCGGAGGTGTTTGGAAGGAGGCGATGCCAATTATGAAGCTAGCGCTGTTTGACATATCCCTCAAAAAAAAAAAAAGCTTCATTTTGGACATGGCAGCCGTTCTTGTTAATCTGCGTCCTGTGATACTGAAGATGCCAGGCAGTAAGGTCAACCCGCTTACTCTACTGTGCGAGGAGTCTCTCTGCATTCAGGCTTAAACAGGGCACGCGCACCTGACTACATGCCTGACTCACTTTTCTTGCGTCGTGTGGAAACTGCAACCGTAAAGCCAGCTCTTAACTGGGCACTGCGGAGCGCCACAGTGCTAGTCCACAGTTGTGACACAGTTGTGATTTTGGGGGGTTTCCGCCGCTGTGGCGTCATCACAGCAACCTGGATTTCAAATAGCCACAACTGTGACTGTGGTTTCCACAACAGATTCTGATTGGCTGTACTACGTCACTCGGCGCTCAAACACGGCGGACAGTGCATCTTCAATCGGTTTGTCACCAAGCACAGCTGTGTTCAGTTTTGTAGTTAGTAGACACACCGAGCGCAACGACTGTGATGTGCACGTGTGTGTTTCGCGCGCTGTGCCCAGTTAAGAGAAGGCTTTAGGGTATGAGGGTATCCCACAGACCTGACCCGCCATGTTTTGTATTTCAGGCATGATGGGCTCTTTCACTGGTACATATAGATGTTTTCTTGAAAAATCTGTTAAAATTTGTTATTACACATAGTGTTTCATGTTTTATCTGTTTGTTTGGGGTTTTTTGTTGGTTTGTTTGTTTGTTTTGTTTTACCCGTCTTGTGTTTGTTTTATCTGCCTTTTATCGAGGAGCCGGGATGGCAGAATGGTAGAGCGTTGGACTCTCAATGCTCGGGTCGTGAGCTCGAATCTCGGCTGTGGCCAAATATTTGTGCTGGCCTTTTTCTCGTTGTCCCTCTTTGATATTACCCTTACGTGGTGGAAAAGGACGTTAAACTCCTAAACACCCACCCACCCTATCTGCCTTTTATCTGGTTTTATGTTTAATGTTTATACATAAAAACTCTTTAGCGATTAGAGCTTAGAGGTCAGATAATAATCTATTATTATTATTATTATTATTATTTCATTATAAATATAAACAAAATGGGATAAGATTTCTCAGAAAGGGACATTTCAAGACAGGAGGACGTCACGTCGGTAAACTTTCGCCTGTGTGACTTAAAGCTTTGTTCGTGACGTCCCGTAAGCACTACACCCTGCCCAGAATGAATGATAATCATAACAATAAAGAATAAGGAAACTGAGCAAAATGTTTCAAGCCTGTCTGAAGCATTAATCTCGTATATCATCTGGCTTATTACGTCAGGCGTCACCCCCCCCCCCCCCCCTTTTTTTTTATCTCAAGCCAGACAACGAGACATTTCCTCGGTACATGTAGGTTGCACTGCAGATACAGTTGACATGCGCAGGGTGAACGGAGGGTCGCCTTAGAATTACGAGCTTGTCTAAGAGGCATCCGTGGCATCCCTAAATCGCGTGTGTCTGACAGCGTTTGTGAAAGCCCCACTTCAACACTTTGATCAAAAGGTGATTAAAATGCCATGTGCGGTATTCTCAGTGCACCTTCCGCCCCCCCTGCACTGCCATACTTGGGCGTAATTTTCTGCGGGTTTTGTATTTATACGGGGCCTATACGTTGTTCGGTATTGCAGGCAGCTCACGTGCCCATAAATTTGATGTAACAATATACAATATTTAACCAGTAAACCCCTCACAGCGGCTGCATGAAAACTTCACGTCTTCATGCTTTGCCTGTTCACGAGCAGTTTATGACTGTCTATATTGTCAGATAAAAGGACCTCGTCACAAAGAGGTTTTAAGGAACGAGAACTAGCATTAAAAGCTTCATTGACCTGCTACTGAAATCGGAGGGAATCAGTACATGACTATCATCGATATCGTTGGTAGACGAATTCGCTAGTAGTTTTGGTTCAGCTCTATATTGTGGGGTTTTGGGTGCTTTGGAGGTTGTTTTTTTGTTTTTCCTTTTTTGTTTGTTGGTTTGTTTGTTTTATTGGGGTGTTTGTTTGTTCGTTTGTTTGTTTGTTTTGTTTTGTTTCTTTTGTTGTTGTTGGTAGTTGTTCTTGGGGGGTATATTTGTGCTGGCGTTTTCCTCGTTGCCCCGGGAGCCAGGGTGGCCGAATGCTAGAGCGTTGGACTTCTAATGCTCGGGTCGTGAGTTCGTATCCCGGCTGGGGCCAAATATTTGTGCTGGCTTTTTCATCGTTGCCCCGTCTTTGATATCACCCGTATGAGGTGGAAAAGGACGTTAAACCCCCCCAAACACCCAACACCCACCCTCGTTGCCCCGTCTTTGAAATGGACGTTTAACTCCCAAATACTCACCCCACCCATCCGCTACGGAAAGAAGTTAATGCCTCTCTGTAGATGTGCGGACGGGGTGAACTTTCATCTGTTTTGGGCGGCGTGAAACTGTGCTCCTTTGTATCGGGCACAGCTATATCTTTGCACATCGCCGATTGCCTTTGTGATATTGAAGACTCCAATAAATTATAGCCCTATTATTAATGTCGTCTGCCTGGCAGGTCAACTTTTTTTTTTCTTCTTAAAGGATGTTAAAATGTAGGCGTGTTGTTTGCATAAAGTAACAATTTCACAACACCTACGTTTTGTACCCACTCACACCGACAGAAAATGGCCGACCTGCCATTCCATCGACCCGCTCATACATCATATCACGGCGCGTACATCCAAGGGAGATAATGGCCGAGGCAAGGTACCAAGGGACATAACTCGGCAGGAGCGGGTGACGCTGGGTACAAGAGTCGTATTGAGGGACATCAGCGGGAGGTGTGAGCACAGGGTTCGCGTTCAATTCTTCACATGTAACATCGTGTTATTTATTGGCTTAGAGCTAGCCAACTGGACGGCACGTCCTAGGGAGGGTTTTTTTTTTTTTTTTTAACCCACTTTCTTGTGCCGAGGAAAAGAAAAATGAGATCTGGACCTAAACAAGGTTAGGCGGCGTACACACAGCAGCACAACGTCGCTTTTCAGTATGACTTCTTTGTACTCTTCTTATACTGTGGCTGCCACAGTGCAGACAATGCGGGAATGATAGTAAACGGAAGAACATACAGTGAAGAGGAAAGATTCTCATTCCGACAACTGACCTCTGGATTCACTGATGATAGGCATTCTTGTGTGAGCGTAATCTGGAATATTGGAAAATTCATAACATTTAAAGATGAAATACAACCAGAACGTGATTACCCTTTGCGTCATCGTCACCTGAGGCTCTATGGGGGTATATTTTATTGGATGATTTTGATACTATATACTTTTCCAGCATGTGTTTTCAGTAAAAATTTCACTCACGCAAAACAAACCCAACCAAACCTTTCACTTATGCCTCTTGATTCCGTGGGGAACATAGGGCCGCAACAACACTCCTCCTCAACCAAGGTGTTTTCAGAATTTGTTGTTGCGGTTTCTGTAACAGGCTTGTTTTTACTGGACTGGGTTGTTAGCCCAGTTCAAACCCCCAACCTGGAGGGCTGGCGAGTGCTCTTCGTTTGGTCTCTACCCTTTGACCTGTCTGGCTTGGGTGGCCCTACCAGGAGACGAATCTCCTGCCAGCATAGCTCTCATAGAGACGCTCAAGAGACGCTCAAGCTCCCCAACCACGGCAAGGTTGCATTCAATGGGAAGCAACCAAACCAAACAAAAATAGATAAATAAAATTAAATTAAGAAACAAAACAAAAAACAAACCAAAACAAATTAAAACAACACCAACAACAAACCGGAAACCCCTTAGAACCCGGACTGTCACGAAATAAATGAGGTCACTAGGCCAAGATCAACGTTTTCTCTTTGAAAAAATGAAAGTGGCTTTCAGTTGAACAGCTTCATCAGAATCAAAAGACATTCCAAAAGGACAGAGCTACGTATCTCGATCCTTTCATGGAGAGAGCAGCCACAATCTGATAATGGAGAATTCCAAGGACTACCTTGCGTCTTGCTGTCAGAGAAATAAACTCCTCCTGGTTTGACATGACTTACAACTTCGACAGTTTAGATCTCCACTCCCGGTGGCCGCTGTATCCGGGCAAAACCTGAAGCATTCCCGTGATTAATGCAGAAAATAAAACAGTCGAAACCTCCATTATATAAATCCATCCACTTGTGCAAAGAAAACTTTGACTGCGGCGGATTTGTGTGTTGCTCAAACAAGTCGTATATATTCTTCCCAGTTCGCGGGTGTTCGTTTAGACCAGACGCCACATATCACCGTTGGCAGTGGATCTCAGATTCCTTGGTAATACCAGTTAGACCATCATCGTCGATCTGTGACAAGGTCAGTTTTGTAGACTGGCAACAAGAGCTTACAGGGCCATCTTCAGCATATTTATGGATTTCTCTGTGCAAACAATTATCGGTCTCTTGCAGCTCATTGTGCTGTGATCGCGAATGCTGTAAACCACATTTGTCCCAAACTAAGGACGGAAAATTCGAGTACACCCCTATCACTTAGTATCATTATAACCGTTTATCACCCAGTTATTGGAGTAGTATCTCTGGAAAAGCAATCGTATTCTGGGGAGAAGAAATTTACGTACGCACGAACTACCACGAAACCGTGTGCACAAACCTAGGCTCGTTCCGTCACGTGACTGGAATCGCCAATCGTCATGCATATGACTCGGATCGCTGTGATATACGTGAGCTGAAGACTTCAAGGTGGCACCCACAAGCTCTTGTGCGTTTTATTAATGCGATGAGTAAAACACAAAGTCCCCTCCCATGCTCTTCAAACGGTGCAATATTTTGATAATTTAGCACTTTCGCGTTTTCACTTCCAGCAATATTGATGTGGTTTGAATCTGAACCAACCACCTAATGGCTGACATTATAACCGCATTTGCAGCGAAGTGGTAAACCTTAATTCGGACAAAATAAATCGCAGGCGTCCGATCGACGCCTATCGGGTTTAGGCGAGATTCGATGTCAGATCCGCTGGACCGTTGGACGGGGGGGAACAGTTTATGCAGAATTGGAAAGAAGCATTTGTGTGTTTGCCAAGATCTCTGCCCGTCATGTTAAAGCCGATCGCACCTCACATAGATCAAACAGATTGGGTAACGCATCCCGGGTGTGTGTTTCCACCCCTGATCTGTTGGAGGGTACGCCCAGATCAAACCCGATGCATTAGCCAGCAAATAGTCTCACATTCAACCAGGGGCATATAGATTTTCGCAAACACTCCGTTTCTACATGATTCCCATTTAAACCGACTGACCCTTTCTCGTGTAGGTCAAGTCCTTTTTTTGTTGAGAATTTCTCTGAGTGTGCCTACAGGGAAAAAAACAAGTTACCTGGTCTTATTTGAAGTTCTAATTAAAAGTCGGGAGCCGTGTGCAGGACGAGTACACAAAACCCGACCTTAATCCAAAGCTTGCTGTGTGTTTCCTCACGCGGGCTTGGCTAAGTATCGCGTGATTTTCAGCGATTAGGGAAGACAGGAAACTCGACACGGATTTGCCTAAAACCCCGGACTTAAGATGAAAGATGGCGGGAACGACCCATTTGAATGAATGTGATCGTGGCAGCACCATTAAAGCGGCGACTCGTCAGCACTGAACAGTCTCAGTCTTTGTTCTATTGACACACAGGCCATGTGCAATATCCACCTATATCAGTGGCCAAAAGGATAAAAAAAAAAGGATTGAGGAAACAGGCGGTGCCCCTCCTTGTCCAAAACATCTCTCTTTGTCTACAGATTTGGCGACGGAGAAGTGATACCGTTTTGTGGTGGGTGATAATATTGCAGGTGTAGACAGTGCTAGATGTCTGTGTCATGTTTTGGAGTGAAAGTAAGGGATTAAATGGTTTTTTGTTCTCTGTGTGTTTTGTGGACGGCATTTTTTATGGTCCGCGCACGCGGAGTTCAAACTGCGGTCGTCACGTACAGATCTTGTCGGGTGGTCTTAGACGGGGAACAGTCAAGTGTCGTGAGAGATTATAAATAAAGCACATTAAAAAAAAAAAAAAAAAACCCAAGTACTGACACCCGCGTCCCATCCCCTTGCCTTTATCGTCTGGTTTCATCTTCTTTAAAAAAAAAAAAATCAGATCCCCCCCCCCACCCAGTCCCGGTTTTTTGTTGTTGTAACCTTTGCCAAAAATTGTTTTTTAAAATAAAAAGACTGTTTCTGTACTTATTTTGAGTGGGGAGTGAGCTGTGCTTGCCGTTGCGCTTAATTTGAGCTGTGCCATAGTTGCTTCTTATCTCAGACTAACTGAATGTGACCGTGAATTCATATGATGTGCCTGATCATACAACCACAGGCCTTTCCTTTGGTGTACATTTCATCTGCATCAGTAGACACGTTGACCACTTTCAGCGACTTTATTGTCCGTGCGCTTGTCGCCTTTACTGTGTCCACTGTCAGTGGATACCACGCCTTGTTGTTGACTGTATGACAACTACCAGTACTAGTAAAGCAGTCATGCCTGTAGCTGGGTGTGAATTACCGACAGTTTGAGAACAGTTTTACTTGACTTTGATGCTTGGTACTAGCTCCAGTTTTCTGCTCATGGACACTTGTAGTTGGCGAACAGTAAACGGAGGCAACGTGTAAGTTAATTCCAATAATCATTGTGGAGTAACTTCAAGATTCCTGATGGAAACGTTGCAGGCAGTCCACCAGAAGTGATTTTATTGGCTGACTGAGTGATTGACCGAAAGAGTGATTGGCGAAAAGCCCTGGGCAGTACTTTGAGTCGTGGACTGTGCACCGAGTCCACTCACTCGGAGAACAAGAAACACGACAGGGAGGGAGAGGAAACAGGTCAAAGCATGTTACAAACCCAACAACGTATATGTCATCCATACATATCAGGGGGAAATGGCTGTGCGAACAGAAGAAAATGTATCACGGGCTCTGTTGAATACCCAGTTTATGAAAGAGGTCATCTAATCCCAGGATGTCAGAAATACGTCTATTAATGAGCTCCACACGCCCCCTCCTCTTCAGTCAACCACCCCAACCGGCTCCAACCACCAGTTCAGTTATGAAAGAAGTCATCTGACCCAAGGATGTCAGAAATACGTCTATCAATGAGCCCCCCTCCCCCCTCCAACACACACTTTTGGGTGGCTCCCAAACCAGCTCCTAGCACCACTGCCCCCATCCCTCCCCCCCCCCCCCCCCAGCTCAAATCTCTCTTCCAAAAGCTGTCTACATTCACTTTTTGTGAAGTTCAGCCCATTGTACTCACTTCACTTTCACATACAGACGGCACTAGATGAATGGAGCGGGTGGGATTTGGGCATAAAAGGAGAAACTTAACACCCTCCTCTGTCTCGCGTCGAACCGAAGACAAATGGGCGCGTATAGAACTGTATGGTCATAATGGCGGTTGAACGGGAAACTGAAGATGGGTCCGGTCTCGCTTGAATGGATGCGCTCCCAGCCGTCGCTGCTTAATTGGTCTAGGAGGGCGTTTAGGTACATGAATGAGTCGCTAACAGCCACATAAATTATGCCCCAGGTCTGCACCTCAATGTGAAGTCGACCTGAGTTTAAAAAAAAGAAAAGAAAAAAAAGTGCTTACTGTTAACGCTGCCCGTTTCCTCTAGCCGTGTGAACTGGACCTGTTTGTGCAACGTGTCCATCATTGTCAAGGGTAAATCAAATTTTGCTGACTTGGCAGTCTGTTTGGATTGAACAGTGAGAGAGCAGTCCTTTCCCCCGCACAACCTGCATATTAGGGCCGCCTCCAATCACATTTGTATCGGGGACGTTAAATTCAGTTCAGCTAGCTAACCAACCAACTTCGACGTGAGCGTAAAAAGAAACGACCGCGTCAGTCTTGAAAGCCGCGTGGGTAGCGAATGGGGGAGTGAATTCGAAGACTGAGGTGACCGAAAAAAAACATGTGTGTGTGTGTGGGGGGGGGGGGGGATTGAAACACAGACATACATAACTTTCTATGTGGGGGGGGGGGGGGTACACCATCAAGCTGTCTATTTCATTCTCATCACGGACTCTCATTTTGGGGGGTCATCAGTATAGGACAATACCGGCTTTCGTGTCAGGAAATACCTGATATCCACATTGTCTACATATTTTCAGTTCGTAATAACTTGTGCAGTTTAGATGAAAACATCACAAAACTGACCACTGAAGAGGTCTGTTGCCAGCAGAGTAGGTAAGTTTGACAACTGACACTATTTATGGGCTGTGCACAGTGACAAAGAATTTAGCTTAAAAGCACTGTGTGAGAATGAAAAGTTGAATCATGCACTTTACTTTGCACGAGTGAACTTACTGGAACTAACGTTTCGAGCTGGCAAAACTTTAACGGAAAGCACAGCTCATTAACATAATATTAGTGCTGTGCAGCGTAAATGGTGTGGAAGGGAGGTAGGCAGGTACTGTGTAGAAATTAAATCCTCAAGGGTGAGCTGGGTTGTCTCCCGTAAAACAGCCCTGATTCTCGTTCGAAGTCTATCACTGAAACTTTGTGAGCTTTGGCAGATGCTGGTTCACACACACACACACACACACACACACACACACACACACACACACACACACACACGTACACACACACACACACACACACACACACACACACACACACACACACACACACCGCATGCACGCACGCACGCACATTAACTTCTTTTCTGAGAAACTGGTGGGATTTCTTTATTTGTACTTTCTTGCTTGCAGTGATTTATTCATTTTGTTACTGAGTATTGGCAAACTGTTTTCGTGGCACAAAAATACAACATGCACAAAGCTAACAGGGTGAAATACAAAATTATACAGAAATTTTATTTTGAAAGAATGCCATTGAAAATAAAAGTCGATGTCGTATAGTTTGCACTGATAATGAGAAAATTAGCATAATATTAAAGTGTACAATACAAAGGGCTTCGTCAGTGTAAACGTCATTTGCAGCTTGCACGAACGACCGACGTTACTGCAGCATACGCAGACACAAAGGGACAAAAAGAAAAAAAAAATGGTGTGAAATGTGTCTAGAGTATGCGGTGTGCTACGCGGTACAAAGTTCCGAACTTTACCTCCTTTATTCAAATAATTTTGTACTTCGGGGAGTTGTGCCTCTGACGTTGATGATAATGATGATGCCAGTCACTGTCACTAACGACAAAATACATGTTGCGACTGTTGCTGTTTTACCCCTGCTCCGCTCGACTGTTTGTCACTTCAAGTTACTTATCATACTGTCAATGCTGTTATTATCTATTTCTCAACAATGCACTGGCGATTTTTGTAAAGCTGCAGGCCTTTAGCAAGCTGATTGTGATTTCAAGGCGGCTAAGATCCTTAGCGCATCCCTGGCCTCTCTTTGCAGGAGTTGGAACGTCGGCACCACCCGCCGTAACGGCGTCGTCTCAACCTTCAGGAGCAAGTCAAGGGAAGAGCAAAGGAACTCCAGGCGACCAACGACGTCTTTGGCCTTGATGAATGTCATGGAGATGACCTTGTTCGACGCATCCTTCGTCCTTGCAGACTTCGGAGCGACCGTGGCAACGTCCTTGGAACTGACGTCCAGAGCGGCTGCGGTGTGCTCAATAACGTGATGAAGCTCAAGCTTCAGTTTTAGTATGCCCGCGACAGTCTCGTTCAGGTTTGCAGCCGAGGAGACTGAGAAGGGCATGCCAGCTTCTGAACGTTTCCAGGTGAAGGCCAACAACCGTCCGGCCAGCTGATCAGCCATCTTTATATTCATCTTCACCTCCTGCTTGTACTGCATGCGCCGGTGCTGGATCGCCAGCTCGTACCACTGGGAACCTTCGCGCGGGGATGTGTCCACGTGTTTGATGACTCGCCGCTGGATACCAAACGAATCAGAATATCTGCTTTGGCAGATGCAGGATGAGCGCAAGCACCACCAGCAGAAATGCTGCCCACACACGCAGATCATGTGGTTGCAACCTCCGCGTTTTTCCAAGAACGCTCCGCAGGCTGGGCAGGGTTTTCCGGACACCATCACGTCGGGGGAGGCCCCCTTCGTGTCGCCTCTCTTCACCAGGAGCGCGTGATACTCCTTCGCCTCGGCACAGCTAGCTGGCCAGTGGGCGGTTCCCAGGCACTTGAAACACAAGCGGGTTCCGCACGTGCAGGCCAGGCTGGTGGGTTCGGTTTGTTTGTTGCTGCGTTCCTGTATCAAAACAGGCAGAAGGGTGTCAAGTTAGCTCATGATCTGAGTCAGCACAGGCAAAAATTTATTGCTATTGTTGGACGATTAAAGCGGCATAATATTTTCCTCATCGGAAAACCTCTCTCTCTCTCTCTCTCTCTCTCTCTCACACACACACACACACACACACACACACACACACACACACACACAGAGTACACAAATGACGTTAAACCTTTATACATGTACACGTTGTCTCTCTCATTCATGAAGCTAATCTGCTTACCGTATTGAGCTGAATAAGACGACCGCATAACGGGTTCGGACACCACTTGGCACGGCGTGACCCGGTCATCTGGAGATCCAGACGCCGTCGCACCAGAAGCTGGACGTCTCGCACGTGCAGCAAGGACAGCAGCGTTCCCACATCAACCTCCACCCGACACCCGTACTCCGGGCACTCCAGGGTACGCCTAGTAGCCCCGGACACGCCTCCCCGCGCTGTGAGTGACAGGTGAGACAGCCAGCACGTGTTGCAGAACCAGTGCCCGCACCCGCTCAGCGCTGTTGCTGTTGGTGCAGCACCTGAACAACCCGGGCTGATGTCGTCGAAACAGATGCTGCAGTAACCTGGCTCGGGTGTCAGAGACTGGCACAGCAAGACACCAGCATCGCCTTCAGCGCCAAGTGCTTCACGATCTGCTTTGTTGGCGTCGGGGGCACCATCAAAGCCATTCACGTGTGCAGATTGCCGCGTGGTGGGTCGGGAGGCAGCTGGGAGGCAAGAAACAGAGGATAGAGACAGGAAAGACGGATTCCAGCCGTTCACCTCTGTCACCATACGGAAGTCCGGCTGTATCTTGTTCTCCAGGGCACAGGGCGGGCACTCCACGTCCTTACGGACCAACTTGTCGTGGGGAAGAGTGCAGATGAACTCCAACACACGCTCTAGGACCACTTCCACGCTGTCGTACCTAGCCATCTTGTCCAGAGTGTTGATGACAAAGTCGTGATCTTGGTAGTTCATGTTGAGGGTAACGCTGTAAACATAATGTCGTTCGACGGATGCAGTCACGGCCCCGCTCTCAACGTCTTCACAGTCGTAGGAAAACACGACGCAGCTGGAGAGATCTACCGACGGCAAGTACACGTCTCGGAACGACTGGACATGCTTGAGTGACTCTCTTGCACGGTCCGTGATGTCGATGAGGAACTTGCGGGGAAGACAGCCGGCCTCCGTGTAGGTGTTTCCGTACTGATGACTCAGCGCTGATCCAGAGACCGACTCTTCAGGAAGGACTACTCTTACAGACTTCATCCGCATGGAGGTCAGCTTGTCGAGGAGTACGAGGCTGTCTGTGGAACTGTCCAGCTCACTGCTTGTGTCACTCTGTGTGTCTTCCGTGTATGCGGTGACGTCCACCCCGGCGTCTGGAAATCGTGTGCAAAATTTTATAAGTTCACTGTAATGCTGGTTGTCACGCTCGTAACACTTGACGCATTTGGTTAACTCTTTGACGACGCCCGGAAGCACAATTTCTAACATCGTGTTAGAAATTGTGCTTCGTCGTCAAAGAGTTAAAATTTCATCTCATTAAATTGTCTGAATTCTCTTTTTCCCGCCGCAAAACGCTAATTGCCACGTTTGTGATAGGCTCGACATGGTCTGTTCGCAAGACAGGCTTTCTACAAGGTGGCATGATTATAGGTACTATTAGCTGATTAGCACAGAGGGTGTGTGTGTGTGTGTGTGTGTGTGTGTGTGTGTGTGTGTGTGTGTGTGTGTGTGTGTGTGTGTGTGTGAGAGAGAACAGCCATTCAAATTATTATTATTATCATTATTATAAACACGAAAAACGCATTCGCAATTCTCAAAGCTCTGAAATTCTGAAATCAAAGATTAAAATTTAAGTTTATCATTACTGTGCAGTGTGGAGGCTTTGGGTAGCACAAATACATAAACGCATAAATACCTGTCTGAAAAGTTTGCTCCGTCTGGTACACGTATTTCCGATCTTTTTTCTTTGATGATCTCTTGCGGCGAGGTTTCCCAGAGGCTTGAGCAAGTGCATCGAAGTCTGCAAGTCCGAAATCTTCAGGGTCTGATGGCTGCCGCGACGCAACATACAATGCCTCCTCCAGCACCTCAGACAGGCTGGTGGCAAAGGGAGATGAGCAGTTCTCTGGAAAACTCTTGGCTGAAAGCATGTCCTCCTCAGAATAATTCTCGTCGAAGTCGTCTTCAAAGAAGCAGTCATCGTCGAAGAAAGTGTCGTCCATTTGGACGTATTTGTTGCGTTTCTTGGACCTTTTTCCTGCCTTGAGACCCGCTGTTACCCTCAGTGGCTGCTCTATATCGTCAGGACGAACTAGGCAGGGGGCAAATTTCGGGTGACTACGAAGGGAGCTCATCGCAGGCAGTGGATAAAACACGTCGTAGCGCACTTCGGGTGTTGAGTTGCTTCCCTTGCTGTCCTCGATATCAGAAGCGCTTCTGCAGTCTCTCTCGGCTTTAGCCTCTTGCAGTTCTGCTTTTCTCGCGGCGATGTCTAACTTTGTGGAAATCACTTGCTTCTTTCTAGGATTTTTAGTCTGTTTTCCTCTTCCATTGTGCAAAATATTCATTCCATTGCAGTAGGTCCTCCTACGAGCCTTTTTCCTGCGTGGACTAAAGTCGGTGCCACCCTGGTCATCTCGGAGAGTGTTGGTGATCACGCGAAGACAGTCGCTTTGACGGTTGACCAAGTGACGGTGCAGCATCGACACTCGAACCTCGCTAAAGTCATCGTCAAAGTCATGGTCGAAAATGTTTTCTTGTATGACCTCAGGTAAATTCCATCTTCCTTTCTTGTTCAGTGAATATTGTACGGCGTCTGCGGAAATGTATCCGTCGTCTGCTTCGTTCGACGATTGTCGTCTGCTGAGGTTGGATGAATGACGGATGATGACAGCTCGTGGCTGTTTGCTTTTCTGGAATTTGCTTCCTATTTTTCTGAATGTGTTGCCCGAACGGGCGCCTCTGTTATCGCCCTCCATTATTAGCGTACTTTTGACTACCTTAGTTGTACCTGCAACGTGAACACTAATCTCAGGCTCTGTTGTTTGAGTGT